>OX456527.1:120223369-120752570 GCA_949748255.1 Eustalomyia histrio
TATCTTCATATACCTTAATTATTATATTTCATTTTTGTATTTTTCGACCAAGAAATATATTTTCAATTGCATTTCAAATTTCGAAATATGAATAATAGGTTGATTACCAAAGTTATGAAGCAAGAAACTTGAATTTTATGTTATGGTAGACGGGATATTTTTGATGTTTTAATGGGAAGCGATGAAAATCTTTTTTGACAAAAATCTGAAATTAAAAAGAATAGCTTATATTTAATTAGGGTATATAAAAAGTGATAACGTTAAATTTGTTTTATTTATTTATTCAAACTCGAATTTTTTTACAACTTACGGAGTAAAAAGATCATTCATTTTCGAAAAAAATGTTGGCAAAAAGTTAAACATTGTTTTCTTCCTCAATATTATATTGAAATAAAAGGAAATTGAGAGAGATATCTAACAGTATATAAATATCTGGAAAGTTTTAAGAATTAGTATAGAATTAGGCGTTAAAAGTATTTTTTTTTATCAGATGCCTTTTCAATTCCCTCTCATTAAAGTATAATATTGAGTGGAGAATTTTTATTTATTTTTTTTTTTGCCGAAAAAAGTCAGAACTAGTATAAAATTTAAAAAATTTTTTTTTAGATTTTTAAGGTATTTAAACCTAAACAACTTGCTAACCCCTATGCTTAACAAATGCACTACATTTATCTTACTGACTCATTTGACCAATATATTTTTTTAATATAGAATTCCGAACCATTTTGACATGCTGCCGAACAAAATGGTACCCAAAAATTATCTAATTTATCCAACTAGATTTCCGAGGTGGCCGAAAAATGTGAGATGGGTTGTTCTTAGATTTCTTTTTCTATCACATATCCAAATCTTATCAAAATCCGAGTTTTAAGGTTAAGTTACTTTCATTGTGAGTACTACGCAGTTTCATCATTTCAAATCTGTTTTTAATGTTATTTCAGCGCTTAACATTTTCACGATATTGAGCGTTTACGGTACATGCTTTAAAAGAAGTTTTCTCAAACAATTTGAATTATTAGCATTTTTATTAATCTCCTAGATTTTTTAAGTCATTTGTAATAAAACTAGTAAAAAAGAGGGGAAAAAGGCGTATGCAACTTTAACATGAGAACTTTTTACAAATGAAAAAACAAAAGATTTTTTTAGCTTCTTAATCCGTTTGTAACATGTCGAAATATAGGTTTAAGACCACATAAAGTATATAAATTCGTGATGCTTATGCAATTTTAAGTCAATTTAGCGATGTCCGTCTGTCTGTTGAAATGGCGATCACGACGCGAAGACGCAAGCGGTGGTGCCTTTTTTACCCAGAGATTATTGAACATCCTCCCGAGCAGTTTGGTATTTAAAATGAGCAAAATCGGTTCAGCGGTTCAAAAGTTATGAGTGAAAATGAGAAGGTACATCTAAATTTTCCATACAAATTTGTATAATTTTTCTGTATCTATTTTAATTTTCTGTTAAGTAAGTAAATCTTCTTCTTGTTCGATTACATCTATTGTCTTACATACTATGAGAATAATAACATTCTTAGAGCTATATGTGTGTTACTCTCTAATAACTAAGTAAACGTAAAAAGCATCATTGTTGAAGTCGCTAACAGAGCAGACCTCTGTAAATAACATTACTAAAACTAAATAACAAAAGTTCTGTTACATAAATTGACAAAACATATTACAGTTTATGCAAAATTTAGTAAATACGTATATCATCTTCAGCCCCTATGATTGCCGGAGGTTGGGCTCATATAGAATGAGGTAAGGTCTAAAGAAGCTAGATCGTCGTTAATATGTCCATTAATTATACCGACAGGAGAAAAATATGTAGATCCAGCCCAGATGGTGTTTTTATCGCTTTCGTATATTTGGCTGACAAGCATATTATCGTGTAGCGCAAGTTTCTCAACAAATCTGGCCCGCAACGACATGGAGTACCTACAGAAGGGTAGAACATCGGCATTTTCATAGACGTAACTATTTGAAAATCGTTTTATGAAATTTTCATAATTTTTTCCAATGGATTTTCTAAGGATTTTCCGTTCAAATATCTCCAACTCTTTGGCTACTATAGGAGATATAGTAAGCCAGATTGGGGTTTTCTGTTAAGCTTTGTTGGTTTTTCGTTTCATTCCATAAAATGCATTTTTTGTTTTTGTAACCAAAGACATTTATATCTAAAGAAAGACAAAATACATAATTGCTTTAGTGCCGCTACTTTGTAATAGGTGGCGCTAAATTACCTAAAACAATACCCTGCCCCATGGCTAGGTCCAAAGAAATTTATATATAAAGAAAGAGCAAAATGCATAATTGCTTTAGTGCCGCTACTTTTGAATAGGTGGCGCACAATCACATTAAAACTATATCCTGCCCAATGGCGGTATAGCCTTGGATTAGGCTTTCAATTAATTTATTTACCAAAAATATTAAATTAACTACATATGTACTTTAAATTATAATGCATTCAGATGTTGCTAGTAGATTTATTACATAATTTTAAAGTCAATTTTTCAAATGTTTGACGTAATAAAAGCATTTGTTTCACATTTTTATGTCAAAAAACGAAATTTTCATAGAGGAAAATAGTATTTTTTTTATTCCATTTGTATTTTTGAGAATTGAGGGATTGGCAAATGTATATTTATGTTAATTTTTTCTTTTATAAAAAAATACATATGAATAAAGTGCAATATTGTGCTCTTAAACATCTAAATGAATATTGATTTAAAAAATTAAGGTATAATATGCACATAAAACATATATTTTTCATAGTTTTTGGCAAATGTTCATTTATGTTACGAAGAAAATAGAAAATCAATAATACTCTACTGCATATTGTAGCACAATATGGCTAATGGAGACTAGCCATATTGACTAGAATGCACTTTCTGATGGGTCATCTATTGACAAATAGTTACAACTCATGTTCTTTCTTTAACGAATTATTCTTTAACACACTTCAATTTTTTAAAGAAAGAACATTCGTTGTAACTATTCATCAATACGTGGCGTATCAGAAAGTGCTTTCTCTCTATTACGCATATTTAGGTGCAGAGCTAGTACCCATTAGCCGGAACAAAATTGAGTATTTGACAAAAACTATGCTTTAAAATGAGTTTTTTGTGCAGTCCATGTTTAAAAAAAACTAGTGAAAATGTAAAGGTGTCTCTAAATTGCCCATAAAAATTTAGTACAATTTCATAGTAGCGACTGGTACATAACATATTTTCTCATATTTTTCCACCAGTCGCTTAGCAGTAAATATTTTGTATTCACTTCAAACATTTTTTCACCACTAAAATTTTTTTTACCACAAAAATTTTTTTCACCTTAAAATTTTTTTTTAACCTCTAAATTTTTTTTTCCACCAAAAAAGTTCTTTTGACATCTAAAAAAGTTTTTCACCTCAAAAAATTTTTTCACCTACATAATTTTACTTCAAAAGTTTTTTTATATCAAAAACAGAAGAGAACATCTTTTTATGATATTGGTGGAGGGTATTCAAAGATTCGGCACAGCCGAATTTAGCCCTTTTTTACTTGTTTTTGTATAAAAATATTAATTATTTTTCAATATTTCGCTACTCCATTGTGTAGCATCTGCAGAAAATAACAATTCAAAATGTAAAATATTAAATAAATTTTAATTGTTATTTCCTGAAGATGCTACACAATGGAATAGCGAAATATTGAAAAATAATTAATATTTTTATAAAAAAAATATATTAAATATATATATATATATATAAAATTAAATTTAATATTTTAGGAAGGGACTATGGCATTCTTGAAGTAATCATTGTTAAAAGTTTTACCGTAAATAATCACAATTAGTTGTATTCCCATTCTTTTCTCTGGCGTGGAGATTATTTGACGCCCACAAAGTTGATTTAATACAGCGAAAGGGTTAATAAATATTTATATAACAAAAAGAACGCTTTAATTTATGAAAAACTCTTGAAAGAATTATCATTATCACTGTTTAATAAAATCTATAAAAATTTCACTTAATCTAACCCATTAACTTTTTACATGTTTTCTAATCAGATCTTAAGAGATTTATTAAATACTACTGCATTAACCGGTTAATCGCTTGTGTCGAATGGTTTAAAATACTTGAACAATTTCAAGCTTATCTTAATGCATCGTTGGAAAAAATATGTATAAACTATTTTCTATAGATTTCTATCACCTTTCACTCTGTTACTAAAACACATTATGGGTGGGCTTTTAATTTTCTTTCAAACAAATAAAAAAATAAAACTGTAACACTTGTAAAGTCATAAAGTCAAAAGTAGAAAAACTCATAAAAATTCTAATTGACAAGTTAAAAGAGTAACGTTATAAAAAAACATCACACACAGCGGAATTGCATTGGAACTAAAACAAAAAGACACTGCCACACCATCTAAGAATTTCATATATATTTTTAGTACAACTCATATAAGAGTTTTATGATATGAGATCCTCAAAGATGTTGTTTTTGTTTTTCGTCTTTATATATATATTTCTTAAATAGCCTTGTCATGTCAACATCTTCTAGAATTTCATATTTTTCTCAAGATAACTTGTATTTATTTATTTTTTTTTTTCGTATATGACGAACAGAAAACAGCACAAAACTCCTTTATTTAGCTGGCAGAAAAAAAAAAGAAAAGACAGAACAGAATACAACTCTACTACTCTTAACCTTAAATCTACCTTTATGTAGGTTTTTGTGTTTGACTGTTTTTAAATTGCCATCATATGTCTGATGACAGCTTAAATGGACAGACTTTTACAATACAACTATGTACATAGTTGTTGTTGTTGTTGTTGATAGTGTCAGCTTTTAAACAACAACAACACAACAAAAACTTGACATTCTTATTCTTTGTCGTTGACGCGTTTAATAGATAGCGACCATAGCACTGACAGCTGTCATAATTAATTTTGACATTTTGTGGTAATTATATCTTTTTGTTTAACAACCATACACTAACAAAAACAAAACAAAAACTACACTTTAAACTAAGGCAAGAGTATTTTCCAAATATGTTATAAAAGGGTGAAGTTTATATCGTGGCTTTGGGCCTGTTAAACTATGTTTTTATATATCTCACTTAGCTTTAATAAAATCCCCTTTCGAAACAGATTCACTTATTTCGGCAGAACTTTTCTCATGGCAATGCTCCAATGAGAAATGCACTTAAAATATTTTTGCCGTAACTGATTGTAACAGGTCAATTGAAAAGTCCCCGGCCTACCATAGTAAAACACATTTTTTTTTTAGCAAAATTAGTTTTTTTTTTATTCAACATAATTCCCTTCAAGGGTGATACACTAATTATAGCGACCCTCCAACTTTTCGATACCATTTTTGTAGTACGATTTGTCCTTTGCTTCAAAATAGGCCTCAATTTCGGCATCACCTCTTCATTCGACGAAAATTTCTTTCCAGCGAGCATTCTTTTGAGATCTGAAAATAGGAAATAGTCGCTGGGGGCCAGATCTGAAGAATACGGTGGATGCGGAATCAATTCGAAGCCCAATTCATAGATTTTCGCCATTGTTTTCACTGACTTGTAACATGGTGCATTGTCTTAGTGAAACAGCACTTGTTCTTCAAATGCGACCGTTTTCAGGCGATTTTGTCCTTCCGACGGTCCAATAACGCTATATAATAGCCGCTGTAGATAGTCCTTCCTTTTTCAAGGTAGTCAATGAAAATTATTCCATGAGCATTCCAAAATACAGACGCCATAACCTTGCCAGCCGACTGATGCGTCTTTTCACGCTTTAGAGTTGGTTCATCACGTGCAGTCTACTCGGATGTCTGTCGATTGAATTTCGGTGTGAAATGATGGAGCCATGTTTACTCCATTGTCACATATCGACGCAAAAACTCGGGTTTATTACACTTGAGCATCTCCAAACACTGCACCGAATCATCAACTCGTCGTTGTTTTTGGTCAAAAGTGAGCTCGCGCGGCACCCACTTTGCACAGAGCTTTCTTATACCCAATAATTCGTGAATGATATGATGTATACGTTCAGTTGATATTTTTAGAGTACCTGCTATTTTATTCAATTTCAATTTACGGCCATTCGAAATCATTTTGTGGAACAACCCCTTTTGGGCATCCACTGCGTTCACCGTCATCGGTGCTCATTTCTCCACGTCTAAACTTAGCATAACAATCCTTGATGTTTGATTTTCCTGGGGCAGTGTCCAGAAACTCGCCATCAAGCGAAGTTCTTGCTTCAACTGTATTTTTTCCCTTCAAAAAGCAATATTTTATCAACACGCAAAATTCCTTTCTATCCATTTTTTTCACAATAACAAAAGTTGCTTCACTCAAAATGCTATAATTCACATACTAATGATCCGACAGCTGTCAAATTTATACACGTGTCGATTTAAGTCTAGTAGCGCCACCTACGTGTCAGGCCGGGAACTTCTCAATTGACCTGAGATTAGATTATTTAACAAGTTATTGGTACATTTGTTTTTAAAATGATAAAAACAAAAGTTAAAATACAAATAAATATATTTTCCACCCTTTTTTACACTTAAATTACATGGAAACACGGATTTTCTATTACAGTTATTATTTTTATTTAAAATTATTGTTTGATAGTTAAAATAAACAAAATAATATAAAAGTATTTTTTTACAGACCTTGTAGTTAATTCTTATGTTACTTTAAAAACGAAATATCATTTATTTTTAGGGATATGGTAGTTATTTTGTTGCCAGTTTAAAAAAAAAAATAAAAAAATCCGAACTTATTACGGATTTTGTATTTTATTGATGGTGAAAAGATATAAAAAACGAAAATATCATTTGTTTTCACGGATTAGAATAGATGAATAATTATTTATTATTAAGGGATATTGTAAGTTAATTTGTTAACATTTAAAAACAAATGAAAAGTTCTTTTGAAATAAATGATAAGTTAACAGACCGGATTTTTTTTTTTAGGGATTTTTTAGTTATTTTAAATTACATTTTCAGTTATTTTGATTGTTAAGCTGGATACCCTACTAACATTAATAAATGCCGCACGGTACGTAGAGCTAAAGAGCTTAGCCAATGGAAGATCTAGCACCGAAGAACACTGTTTCCGCATCAGTGCTAGTATACCATCATCCGATCCCTGTGACATTCAAAATCCAAAAATCCTTTTAACTGCGCGAGCTCGAAAGAATATCTTAAGTATAGTACACGATATTCTTTCGAGTTCTGGTAGTGGTTGGTTGCTTTACGTTGAGAATGAATTAAATTTTGTTTCAATTTAAGGAGTTAATAACTTAAATAATTTGTAAGCAAACTAAATTTTAGTAAAAAATTTTCCAACAAAAACTAATCTCAAATAACAAATTAATATATCTTTGCAAAAGCAATGTAGCTTTATAAGTGCTATACTAATTTCCAAGCCATTCATCCAGTTAAAAGCTAAACAACCATCAACCTCTCCAGCCAAACAGCCACACTAACCAAAAACCATGATTATTATTGTTGATGATGTTCTAGTTTATGTTTTCACTTTAGTTCATTCATTGTATCTTATTGTACTGTTTAGTGTGTTGGTTGGTTAGTTGTTTTCTTTTTTTTTTTTGTCTAATGCGGTAAAAGTGTAGAGAGTTTTGAACATATTTATAATTTTTTTTATTTAGGTTTGTTAGTTTTTGTTGTAGTGAAAACGTCAAAAAGAGTTTGACCTATACACATTAGACTGTTTCCCGCGCTGGTGACACCAACTACCACCACCATCATCATCCTCAAAGCCATCAACCAACCAACCAACCAGCCAACCATCAAACAGTCAACTATACCAGCCAACCAACCATTCAATCCCCTCACAGTCACATTAAAACCCTCAACTCAGGCTTTAGTTAAGTGTTTTATTAGTAACTAACTGAAACATCAAAAACAATTCATAATTATTATGTAAGTGTTGGGAGACTGTTATTTTGCCATGTTTGCTAGTTTTAAGGCCAAATTCATTAAATATGTAAAGTTTTTGTAAATTTGAAACTGAAAATAGTAATTTTGTATAATTCTTTTTTTTTTTCAAAAGGAAACTAAAAATGTTAATGAAATGTTATAAAATTACCTAAGCAATAAATATTGTGTTAAGGTCATGTACAGAGGTTATGCAAAAGTTCATCACCCAGTGATACGCATAGCAGTAGTAATAGAACTTGAAACTTTTTTTTTTTTAATAGAACTAACAGGTCAATTGAGAAGTCCCCGGCCTGACACATAGATGGCGCTACTAAACTTAAATCGATATGATTTTTAGTAAGCCCTAACCTTCAAAAGACACGTGTATAAATTTGACAGCTGTCGGATTATTACCCAGCAAAAAAAAAAATGGTAGCCATTCTGTGACTATAACTTCTTTCATTGCTTCCTAAACTTCAGTTGACATTCTTTTATGATTTTTTGATGTTATTCTAAGGCACTTCCAAAAGAATTCATGTGTTTATATTTCAAATGCAGTGATCTGGATATAAACCCGATGCATACCTTAAAAAATCACTCTTCATTACTTCTGAAGCATAAGTTATGGTATATCGTATATTTTTTGAATCTTAGGCATTAATTAAAATTGAAAAAATAGTTAGTTTAAAATTTCATGAGGGTTAGAATTTAAGCAGTTTTGAAATTTTTATAAAAGTTTTGAAATATCAAGAAAAACAGATTTTTTTAAACTTTAATTGAAACTAGCTGGCCTGTCATTTGCATTTTTTCAGCTTTAAATATTTTTTGACAACACAATCTGTGCATTTTTGCATTATGTTTATTAATTAACACTACACCATTTCCAGTTTTAATTCAGAATTTATCAAAATAACTTTAAAATTGTGTAAAAATTATTTCAAATTGCCCAAAAATGTTTTAAAATTGTGCAAAAATTATTTAAAATTGTTCAAAAATATTTTAAAATTTATCTAAAAATATTTTCAAATTGTACAACCAGTTTTTAAATTATCCAAAAATATTTTAAAATTTATCTAAAAATTCATTAAAATTTTTGAAAAATGTTTTAAAAATGCTTTTTCACTAATGCAGAATTATTTATTTGTTTTAATAAAGAGTATTTGTATATCAATGCATAAATTTCGATTCTTTAAACTTATTTTTTCTGCATTCTAATGAAATAAAATTTCATCAAAGCTTAAATACTACAGAATATATGAACATTTTCAACTCATGCATCAGAACACCTAATCACTGTATTATCATTGATTCCTTAGAGTAAGGTATGAGTAATGCTAGTAGCTCTATTTGAATACTTCCATCCTATGACACGCTAATGTTAAATTCATCGATGAAACCATTAGAAAAGAAGTGATGCCTTTGCCATAGTAGTATTGCTTTTATTGCTTCCTTTGGCAGCTTCATTTTTGCTGGGTAGTTTGTGAATTAAAACATTTTGAGTGAAGCAACTTTTGTTATTGTGAAAAAAAGGATAAAAAGGAATTTCACGTGTTAATAAGATATTGCTTTTTGAAGGGAAACAATTCAGTTGAAGCAAAAACTTGGCTTGATGACAAGTTTTCAGACACTGCCCCAGGAAGATCAACCATCAAGGATTGGTATGCTAAGTTTAGACGTGGTGAACGCAGTAGACGCCCAAAAAAGGTTGTTACGGACGAAAACATCAAAAAAATCCACAAATTGATTCCGAATGACCGTAAATTGAATGAAATAGCAGGTACTCTAAAGATATCAACTGAACGTGTATGTACATCATATCATTCACGAATATTTGGGAATGAGAAAGCTCTGTGCAAAGTGGGTGCCGCTCGAGCTCACTTTTGACCAAAAACAAGTCAGTGGAAACGAAGGCGAAAATCCATGAATTGGACTTCGAATTGCTTGCGGATCCACTGTTTTCTCCAGATATGGCCCCCAGCGACTATTTTCTGTTCTCAGATCTCAAAAGAATGCTCGCTGGGAAGAAATTTTCGTCGAATGAAGAGGTGATCGCCGAAACTGAGGCCTATTTTGAAGCAAAGGACACATCGTACTACAAAAATGGTATCGAAAAGTTGGAGGGTCGCTATAATCAGTGTATCACCCTTGAAGGGAACTATGTTGAATAAAAAACGAATTTTGCCATAAAAAATGTGTTTTAGTATGGTAGGTCGGGGACTTTTCAATTGACCTGTTATCTATTCTCTATTTTAGTTATATATATATATATATATATATATATATTTTTTTAATTTTATCAGGCTCGAGATCATAATTTAATGTTACTAACGAATATTAAACACTATTTTTTTATTAAATGGAAAAAATTGTGAGGGAGTGCACACTTTCAACCCGATCGTCAGCCTCCTTTTGAACCACCCACCACCCACAAATAACTCATGGTTTTGATTAGGCTTATACAGGGTGTCCGCCGGGAAGGTATACTAATTTGTTTTGCAGCAATTTTGTTAAACATTAGTCTTCACAGTTCATATTTGGCAGCCGTGAAGTAGACACATGTCAAATGTATTATGGAAAAATATTTGATAAACCAACGTATTTTAATCGTTAAAACAGCTCGCCCAAGACAACCCCGATTTTCATGAAAAATCATAATGAGTGACGAGGGACATTTTCATTTGAATGGATATGTGAATAAACAGAATAGTCGATTCTGGGCAATGGAAAACCCTCAAATTATTCATCAGTCACCTTTGCATCCGTTAAAAGTGACAGTCTGGTATGCAATTTGGTCGCGAGGAATCATTGGACCTTATTTCGTAACGGTAACTGTGAATGGGGAGCGATATCGTGATATGATTGAAAACTTTTTAACGCCACAACTGCATGCTTTGGGCTTGATTAACATGTGGTATCAACAAGACGGTGCCCCATCGCATACAGCCAGGATTACAATGGAATTACTGCGAGACCTCTTTCCACAACAAGTTATTTCAATAAATGGTGATGTTGATTGGCCTCCACGGTCGTCTGATTTGACTGCTCCGGACTTCTTTTTTGTGGGAATATCTGAAAAGCAAGGTTTATGCAAACTAACCAGAAACGCTTGAGCAACTCATGAAATGAATGAAATTAATGATGAAATTAATGAAGTACTGCGTGAAATGTGTGAGAGGCTAACATAAGCGGACATTTATCTGATATTGTATTCCATACAATATAAGATCCATTCTCTTTCATTCAATCAAATATTATAAACAAAATAGTATACCTTCCCGGCGGACACCCTGTATATCACACACTCTAAGGAAAATTACTATGCGAAATTCAATTTTTCAGTTAGTGAATTATTACCCTCACAAATGAGCTTTTTCCATCTATTTCCATTTAATACAAAATTAGTGATTACTATTCGTACACTCAGAAAAAAAAGTTAGTAGAAAAAATTTGTAAACGGTTTTCAATCCCACTCTACTATTTTTGTACTTATTTTTAGTAAAAAATTATTATTTAGCAAATCTTTTTACTATTTACACTTTACAAATTACAGAATTTTTACAGAATATTTACAAATTTTTGTTGCTAATTTCAGATATCATTTTACAAATTTTTGAAAACCGATTTGCTAAAATTAGCAAAAAATATTACTAATTTAAAAAAAAGTGGTTATTGAAGGAAATTTTATTTCTAATTAAAACTTACACCTACAATTTAAATTTCCTTAAAATGTTACATTTATTAAAAAAGGGATCGGAAGCGAAGATACCGACTGATGTCTAAAAAGAGGACATCCACTTAAAATAGCACTAAAAAGGTTTTTAGTTCTAAAAATACGCCCTAAAAACAATTAAAATTTAACCTTGAAAGTAAAAAAAAAAATTGACCAAAATATTTTTTAAAACAGAAATTACCAAATTAAAACAAAATGATTAATTCGTTTTTTAAAAAATATATTCGAAATTATTGATGCTCGATTAAAATAATAAATTCAAAGCTTTTTACTAATATCAAATAAATTTAGTTATTTTTTTTGCTGATTTTAGCAAACAGATTTTAAATTCCACTTTACAAAAAGTCTACTAAAATTTAGTAGCGGCTACTAATTTTTCTACTAATTTCATTGTATTACACGTCAGCAGACATGTGTTGCTAAGATTAGCAAAAAATACCGCTGGGCTCAAATTGGCAGAATTTCCTGTAATAACAGCAAAATTTTCAGTTGCCATTACAGACTTTTTTTGGTGAGTGTAAGTAACATTAAATTATGATCTCGAGCCTGATAAAATTAAAAATAAAGATCAAATCTCTATTTTAGTTTAGAAAAATTTTAAAGTTTATTTTAAATTGTTTCTATAATTAAAAGAGAAAAAGGCTGTATTACTAGAAATCTTACATAAATAATTAGATGTAAAAAAATGTATGCCCGTTAGATTCTACATAAATTAAAAGAATTTCAAATTAAGCGCCCATAAGTCTGAAAATATTAAATTATATTCTCCATACAGTCCACAGCTGACAGCCAAAGAATTTGATCTGTTCCAAAAAGAAGCGCTTTCGGTATATAATTTTTAAAGATCGGTCTACCTTATATTATTAGGAGTGGTTACAAAAAAAATACTTTAAAAATTGGTTCATATTTATTACCGGTAAACCATTAAAGCAATTAAAAAAAAAAAATAAAGACTTTCTCTTTAAATTGGAACCTTTTTGAAAATACAATATATTACATTAGTTGAAAAAATAGTATAATTAATAATTAAACTAATAAGAAATGATTAAAATGTTTTTTTGATAAATATCTCAGACAAAAACGAAAAAAACCAATTCATGTTATTTTAATAACCAAGATAAACCACTCAATTCCATACCAAGCATCATATATAAAATATTTTTTTTCTTAAATTTTGATATACTTCTTAGCAGTGATGCCAACTTAGCGCTTTTCATGTTGGATTTAGTGCCTTTGGACTACCCGATGGCATATATTAATTTTTGCTTTAGTGCCTTATTGCTAAAAAAAAAGGTTTATTTTAAAACAATTTAAATTATTTATTAAGGTTTTATGCAAACATCGATATTTTGATTTTATTTGCTGGGGAGCAATTCCGAATAAAATTGCTTTGCGAAGTGATAAATAATTTATAATTTTCACTTCGCAGTTATTTTTCACTTCTTGTTTTTATTTTGAGCGATTCCCATTCTTGTTAGGAAAAAAAAAACTGTTGTTATGATGAATATCTGTCAATTTTATTTAATCCCACTCGTTCCGTGAGTTTTAAAGCAAAATTTTATTAAAAAACTTCAATTAATTTGTTTTTTTTTTTCATTAAAAAATATTATATTACAATTACAAAATGGGTTAATAAATAAATAATATAAAGAAATGTCTTTATATGCGTTTATGCTTCTGGAATAAAAACAAGAGACAATTTTTTTTTGTTTTGGTTCTTATGTTTTATTTTTTTTTTTGGGTAGTGTTGAAAACATGGATTTTTCGAATACGATTTGAGCGTTTTTTGTTTTTATAATTAAATTGTAATTCTTGTTTTTATAAATTCTCTAATTCTTTAAAAATTAAAAATTTTGTAATTAAATTCAAAAAACTATATTAGAAAATATAAAAAATGTTAAAAAAAAACAATCAGTTTAAAAAAGTCGCTATCAATGTTTGTAAAATAGTGCAACACTCACATTTTTTCATGAACTTTTATTTAAAGGGTGGTTAATTTTTAAGGGCCAATGTTGATTTTGAATAAAACACAAATTATTTAGGAAATTATTGTTATTTCCTTTTTTTTGTTATGTATGCAACAAAATATCGGCCATATGGCCGCTGCGACCTCGGCGGCACACCCCCATCCGATAGTCCAAATTTTCGATGACGCTGAGGCATAATTTAGGTTCTATGCAGTTAATGTGCCGAATTATCTCATCCTTTAGCTCTTGAATTGTTGCTGGCTTATCGACGTACACCTTTTGTTTCAAATAACCCCAAAGAAAGAAGTCCAACGGTGTCAAATCAAATGATCTTGGCGGCCAATTGACATCGCCACAACGTGAGATAACACGGCCGTTGAATTTGTCGCGCAAAAGAGCCATTGTTTCGTTAGCTGCGCAGGCAAGTGGCCACGTCCTGTTGAAACCACATATCGTCCAGGGTCATATCCTCAATTCCTGGCCACAATAAGTTCGTTATTGTCTCGCGATAGCGAACACCCTTCACGGTAAATGCTTAGCCGACCTTATTACACACTATTGCGAACAACAACAATGTTTTCCGCAGAACGAACTGGGCGAGCATGCACAGAAGTTTTCACAGACCCCGTTTGCTGAAATTTGCCCACAATTGTCCCGATTGTGGACACATTTGGTCGATTATGCTGACCAAAAAAAATCAGGAAGTGCACGAAATGCATTTTGATTTGAACACCCATTTTCATAAGCCTGAATAACTTTAATGCGTTGTGTATATTTCCATGGTTCAAATTGAGTTAGTCTGAAATTGAGAAATGTCAAATGAAATGGAGAAAAAAACTTGACGTTTAGGTGTGGTTCACATTCAACATCGGCCCTAAAAATTTAACCAACCTTTAGTAAAGAAAAAAACTCATATGATAAAATTTTGACAGATAGTTTTCGCAAAAGTTAAATCAAAAATCGGATTCTTTGCGAAGTAGTGAAAATTTTTATCACTTCACAGCTTCACACATTCAAAATCGCTACCCCGGTCTACTGAAAATTATTACGGAATTATTTATACAAACTTAGGAGATCGATATTTTCTAGGAACAAATATTTCTTTTTTAGACGGAAAATTTATGGCGTAGAGCCGAGAAAGAAGAGCTGTAGAAAAAAAGGAAACAGAAATTTATTGCAAAGCATTAAAAATAGAAAATGAAATAAGCGCTTTTTAACTGTTCGCACAGGATTGAACATTTGAAAAAGTATATAATTTGATTACATGTTTTAATTAATCGCTTTCTAGCGTTATTTTCTTCTAAAAATTTTGCATCACTGCTTCTTAGTTTTGTTTTCTGCATCTTTCAACTATACAACCAATATCTATCTACTACGTTTATTTTTTTTAAATCATGCCAATTAACTTTTTAAAATCTTTAAATTGCTTTGATTTGATAATTGGTTTATTTTGGAAGAAATCAAAAAAATAACACAAAAAATAAAAAAAAAACTTTCATCTGGTAAATTTAAAAAAGATTTAGGAAAAAAATGCTTTATGTCTGCATATTTTATAAAAATTGTTTTCTTAATTTTTCAATAAAAGAAAAATATCTCTATGTCATGTTTTTTTAGAAATGTCATAATTTTTTTCTTCTTTCAATTCCTGAAATTTTTTCTTTCTTTCGTTAATAGGGGAAATATGATGCATTTCTTTTTATGCCTATAAAAATTAAAATAAAAATAGTTTTTATTATTTTTGTGGTATGTTAAAAATTTTTTGTTCTTTTTTTTTTCTCTCCGAGATGTTTAATTGGTGGCGCCAAATATACTGAAAAGTATTATTAAATATATAAAATGTTTATGATACACCTGCATAGTAAATATGTTTATGAGTACCTCGTTTATTGTAGAAATTTATGATTTCTTATGGTATTTGAATGAAAAAAATTTATATAGATTTTTTTTTAGTTACAATAATGATAAAATATGATTTAGTAGATGATATACTACAACAGATGGGTGGGCAATAGTAGGTGAAGAGCTTGACAATGATTATAAAATAACAAGGTTGGTTTGTAAGAAAATTTCAATAGTACACATTTGAAAAATAAACTAATTTTAAAAATTAAAATTTTGAACAAAACCGGCCGAGGAATTTAAAAGTTAATTAAAATGCTAAATCATATTGCAGGCTGAGTTTAGTTATAACTTGGTTTCGTTAAAATGAAAAATATTTTTGTTCGCCATTTCCAAATTTATTGACAAA
Source organism: Eustalomyia histrio (assembly GCA_949748255.1). Taxonomy (NCBI): domain Eukaryota; kingdom Metazoa; phylum Arthropoda; class Insecta; order Diptera; family Anthomyiidae; genus Eustalomyia; species Eustalomyia histrio. Next base: position 120,239,243 of record OX456527.1, read on the forward strand.
AAATTTGCCTAAACATATTTTTCTCATTTCACATTTTAAAAGGAGTAGTAAAGTTAAAAACTGATCAAATATGATCCGATTTTCTTTAAATTTGGAGGTATAATTTATGGTCTAATATAACATTTACTACAACCCAAATTTATACCAGATGTCTGCGATTTTGAGTGTCAAAATACCATTTCAGCCCAACTTATGTGGGACCTTTCTATGGGAAGTAGGCCTTAATTTGCAGCGATTTTAACCAAATTAAATGGGGTTCGTCTTTGAGCTAATAAAATCATATGTACTTAATTCCATCCATATATCTTAATACTATCGACCTTATGTAATCTAGCGGGGAACGAGGGGAATTTAAATACTAGACACGGCGAGGAATATGAAACAGGAACTGGTGGTATTGAAACACTAGACAAGAGGAATGAAATGGCATGGAACGGAAAATTAGTGAAATTGAAACACTATATAAGGGAAACGAAATGAAATGGAACGGGGAATGAATGGAATTGAAACACTATATAAAGGAACGAAATGAAATGGAGAACGAGTGAGTTGAAACACTAAATACAGGGAACGAAATGTAGCGTGATTGGATATTTATCAAATTGAACATTAACTTAATAACCAATAAGGTAGTTTTAATTACTTTTCGCCAGGAACGTGATAACTCTTCTCAATGGCCCACCTAAACTCTTTTGACTAAAAAAATTAAATTCAAAATCAGGGTTGGCAGGCAATACCGCTAAAATACCGTTATCGATTCAACACCTTTTTTAACTCACTATCGTTACCTCTAAAATACCGTTACCGAAATAACTGAAAAAATCTATTCTTAAAATACCGTTACCGAAATAGTAGAAAATACCGTTATTGCTAAAATACCGATACCGAAATAACTGGAAAAATCGTTATCCCTAAAATACCGTTACCAAAATAACTGTAAAAATGGTTATCCTTAAAATAACGTTACCGAAATAATAGAAAATAGCGTTACCCTTACCGATAACCGCATTTGTTTCGGTTACCATCGGTGTTTAAAATATATGTTCCTTGGTGTATGAGCTAACTTACTGAAGATATACTTTCTGGAATTTCCAATAAAGAAGTGGAAAAAAGTGCCTCCTAAAGCATCCAGCAGAAACCGCTAGAGTTAGGAACTTGAAATTTGCCATTAAGATTCCTTCTCCGGCGTAAACAATAATCAAGGCGCAAGTTTTTTTTTTTTTAACGGGGAGGAGAAAAGGAAAGGTTTCCACTTTAATGTCCTGTTCAAACCGCTTCTGCTAGAAGCAAAATATATTTTCCATGGAGTATGTACTAATTCAAGGATAAGGTACACTTTTTCAAATTTCCAATAAGAATGTGATGAAAATTTAAACCGTTGGTGAACTTGAAATTTGGCATTAAAGTTCCCAATCCGAAAAAGGGTTTTTATGAAATTTTTTATAAGAAAGATCTGCCCAAATCCCTCCGGTTACAAATCTTAAACTTAAAATATGTATGCCCTGGAGATTTTTTTTTGTAATTTTCAATAACACGTAAAAATGTGGGTTTAAAAACGGAACGCTATTTTAGATTATTTCGGGCCTAACAGTATTTTATATATTTCGGTAACGGTATTTTAGGGGAAATGGTAGTCAGTTTAAATGGTTTTTGAGCGGCATTGCCTGTCAACCATGGATTTTTCAATTTGCCAGTTGCTATGCCGATGTCGACATCTTCTAAGACGGGTTGTTCTGAAAAATTTTACGCTGAATAACAAATAGGAAAATGTTCACCCAATTAACGTCCTGTTCAAACCTTTCTGCCAAAGGGTACACTCAGAATATTATTAACTGTTTGTAGTTTAATAAAAAAGTTTTCCGTTCCATTTAAAAATAAATGAAGATACATTTATTTTTCAAAGAAACATCTATATTAACTTTTTTATACATTTATTCGAAATAATTTACTATCATTTACCGATTTTTTTCAGTTTCATTTGTTTGAAATTTAATAAAAATTTACCCACAAAACGGAAACTTGTGGTTTATTTGTGTCCGTAACAGTTATTACAAATTTAAATTTTGTTTGCTGTCTGTTTCAAAAAAAAAAAAATATTCAAAAAATTTCAATCTGTTTTTTTATTTTAATTGATTAAATGTTGATTAATCAACATTTAAAAATAAATAACAAATGGCATTTAATTTAAATGAAAATTAAGTAGACCGGTTTTTAAATGAAATATCATTTCTTTTAAATGATATTTTCAGTTATTTTAACTTACAAACTTCTTATCTTTATTAATATCAATTTTCGCATAAAAGCAATGAAATTGAATTGGAAAACCTTCTTCGAAACTTTTCATTAAATTAATGCAAGTTTTTCATAAAATTTTATGAAAATACAAAATTTTATTTATTAAAAGTTTTATTCAAAAACAGCTGTAGAAAACTTATGAGCTTTTCAATAATTTTATGCAATTTTTTACATTTTTTTCCACATTTTTTATATTTTTTTTTATATGTATATCGGTTTGTCATTCCGTTTGCAGCATGTCGAAATATAGGCCTAAGACCCCATAAAGTATATATATTCGTGTATATATTCGCAATTTTAAGTCGATTTAGCGATGTCCGTCTGTCTGTCCCCAGATTATTGTACATCCTCCCGAGCAGTTTGGTATTGAAAATGAGCAAAATCGGTCCAGCGGTTAAAAAGTTATGGGTGAAAATGTGAAGAAACCTCTAAATTTTCCATACCAATTGGTGTATTTTAGTGCAATTTCATAGTAGCGACTGGTATTTAATATATTTTCTCATATTTTTTCACCAATCGCTTAGAAATTAATAATATTTTGTACACCTGAAATATTTTTCACCTCAAAAAATTTTTTTCACCACTAAAATTTTTTTTCACCACAAACAATTTTTTTCACGTAAAAAAATACGTTTCCGCATCCAAAAAAGTTTTTCACCTCAAAAAATGTTTTTCACCTCCATAATTTTACTTCAAAAGTTGTTTACATTGTTTGCATCAAAAACAAAAGAGAAAGAGGGTATTCAAAGATTCCGCACAGCCGAATTTAAGCCTTTTTACTTGCTTTTTGTGATTTTGAAAATTTTTGTTCCCTTTGTGAAGTAAAGTTTAATTAGTTAACTGAAAATTTTAATTACAAATATTTCATGTATTATTAAAATTTTTCCTTTTGAAGTCAATTATTTTAATATTTCCCAGCAAAATTTTTTAAAACAGGTTTGCTTTGAATCTATATTTTCTTTTACCCCACCGGTTCTGTGTAACATGTTCTAGAACTGATACCCTGAAGTCAACACTCACTATCCCAGAACCAGCTACACTCAGAAAAAAAAGTTAGTAGAAAAATTTGTAAACGGTTTTCAATTCCACTCTACTATTTTTGTACTGATTTTTAGTAAAAATTATTATTTAGCAAATCTTTTTGCTATTTACATTTTACAAATTACAGAATTTTTACAGAATATTTACACATTTTTGTTGCTAATTTCAGAAATCATTTTACAAATTTTTGAAAACCAATTTGCTAAAATTAGCAAAAAATTTTACTAATTTTAAAAAAGTGGATATTGAAGGAAAAGTTATTTCTAATTAAAACTTACACCTACAAACTTAAATTTTCTTATAATGGTACATATATTTAAAAAGGGATCCAAAGTGAAGATACCGATTCATGTCTAAAAAGAGGACATCCACTTAAAATAGAACTAAAAAGGTTTTTAGTTCTAAAAATCCGCCCTAAAAACAATTAAAATTTAACATTAAAAGTAAAAAAAAATTAAGTAAAAAAAAAATTGGCCAAACAGAAATTACCAAATTAAAACAAAATGATTAATTCGTTTTTTGAAAAATATAATCAAAATTTTTTATGCTCGATAAGAAAAATAAATTCAAAGCTTTTTACTAATATTAATAATATTAAGTAATTTTTTTTGCTGATTTTAGCAAACAGATTTTAAATTTCACTTTACAAAAAGTCTACTAAAATTTAGTAGCGGCTACTAATTTTTCTACTAATTTCATTGTACTACACGTCAGCAGACATGTGTTGCTAAGATTAGCAAAAAATACCGCTGGGCTCAAATTAGCAGAATTTCCCGTAATAACAGCAAAATTTTCAGTTGCCATTACAGACTTTTTTTGGTGATGTATATAACTAGTTCTAGAGCAACCTGTTCTAGTCTGGATGAAAAAAACCTATTGCTAATGGGATAAACCATATTATTGTAGAACATAAATTTGAACCTATGCTAATGCCATAAAAGTTCTTCTGCAACTTGTTCTTTGGATTCTTACTTTTTACTGCGTTAGATTAGAATAGTTTTGAAACATTAAAATTTTGACAAAACAAAATTTGAATTTAGTAATTTTTCAATTTACTTTGAATCAAAAGGTAATAAAATTTATTTATTAACAGATTTTGTTTTTTTTTTTTTTCAATAAAAAAATATAAATTTGTCTTTATTCAATATTGATTTATTTGTCTCATGCCGTGAAGCAATTTGTATGCACAAAATGAATTAAATTAAAATGTTTTTAAATCACATACACCTTTACTCTGTGAGCAGACATGAAAATTAAAATACCATCTATGGATTTTATTTTATTTTTTTGTAACTAAATAAACTCATTTATCTATTGTTATTAGTACAAATTATTTTTTTTTTTTTTGGTGATAATTTATTTGAAATTTATAATATACAAATTGTGTTTATAAATTGGATTTCAACACACAGTTGAAAGTGTTATATTTTTTTAAATTATGTTGGATGTTGTTTTTTTTTTTTGTTTTTGTTACAACTGGAAAATATAGAAAAATATTTTATTCATTTTTTTTCGAAAAAAAATATATATTTTTATGGTTTTGTATATTGGTGTCATTATGACATTTTACCACTTTTTTAAATTATTCTAAGGTTTTTGTGATGATATACTAAAACTTTACCACTGGGGGTCTCCCCAGCCCTTTGTATTATTTGAGGTTAGTTGGATATATTTATGTTTTTTTTTTTTTATTAATTTTTTGTTAGTTTTGTCCATTTTATTTATATGATTTAATTAAAAATACAAATCAAAAGAACAGTTTTTGGCGCCAGTCCATTATAATAAATAATATGTTATGTTTTAATCATAACAAAAAAAAAAATAAAAATATCAAAAGAATCAATAGAGTGTGAAAAACAGGTGGATTTAATTTAATAATATATGTAACTTTTGAATAATGGTCTGATTTTAATGGAAATAAACAAATAATAAATAAAATTTATTTGAATTTTTCATAAACAATAAAAGACATCAAGGAATTTCATTATTTCAAAATTTTATTAAGAGATTAAAAATGAAATATTTGTATATTTTAAAATTTTATCAAATGAAATTGTTTTAAGCAGACAATTTTAAGGAATAGAATTTTTTACAGGTTGGTTGAAAAGTTCCTGCGCTCACCAAGAGATGGCACTGCTAGCTCCATACTTTTTTTTCTGAAGTTGGTATAACTGTCCTTAGAACACATGCAAAGTTGCAAGTCATTCTGTCAATTCTTTCTTTGTTTACAAGTCATTTGAAGTTGACGTGTCATTGATTTTTTTTAATATGGAAAAAATTGAATATCGTGCAGTCATTAGATTCTTTATTTTAAAGGGTTTAAAAGCAAAGGAAATTTATGAACAATTGTAAGAAGTGTATAAGGAGTCTTTACCTTCAAAACGCACCGTTGAATTTTGGGCTGGTGAATTTAAACGTGGTCGCACCAGCCTTAAAGACGATCCACGCGACCAAAAACTGCAACTACAGCAGAAATCATTGAGCAGGTTAATAATATGGTTAGTGAAGATCCAAGTTTGACTAAGCGTGAAATTGCTAATGCCTATGGCATCTCAGACGAACGAGTACTCCATATTTTACATGAAGAATTACGTATGAAAAAACTGTTTGGAAAGTTAAGCCGAATAAAACCGACTTCTTGCGTCGTTTTATAACTATGGATGAGACTTGGATCTATCACCATGATCCTAAATTAAAACAAGAACGTTTAAAGTGGACTGAAGCTGGTTGTTCAGCTCCAAACAGGTGAAGTCACAACGATCAGCAAAGAAGGTTATGGCATCAGTTTTTTGGGATGCAAAAGGAATTTTGTTGATTGATTATCTTCAGAAAAGTAAAATAATCAACTCTGAATATTATTGCAGCCTTTTGGATCAGCTGGATGAAAAAATTCGTGAGAAAAGACCTGGTTTAAAGAAGAAAAAAATAATTTTTCATCAAGACAATGCACCTGCTCACAAAAGTGTTTTGACGATGGCTAAATTCAAAGAATTAAAGTACGAATTGCTTGAACATCCACCGTATTCACCAGATTTGGCTCCCAGTGACTACTATCTCTTCAGAAATCTCAAACAATTCCTTCGTGGAAAGCATTTTTCGTCGAATGAAGAGGCCATAGCAGCCGTAGACGGTTATTTTGCAGAGCTTCCGGAAAACCATTATAAGGATGGGATAAAATTATTGGAAGATCATTGGAACAAGTGTATTGAGCTTCTAGGAGATTATATTGATTAAAAAAATATATTTCGTAACAAAAACAGTATTCTTTCATTTCGAGCGCAGAAACTTTTCAACCAACCTGTATTTCCAAATCGGCTAAACTGTAAAAGCAATTATATTTTTCCAAAATTTGAATCGAAAAGTTTTAGTTTATTTTTTTTAAGTTTTTCCAAATAGTAAACAAATTAATTAATTTCTTAGATTTTTTTTTAAGTATAGCTTGTATTTTAATAATTGAATTATACTTTAATAAAAAAAAATAACCTCTTAAAATGTCATCATCACTAACTTAACCAAACATTTGCCATACAATTTTGTTTCACTTTCTTTTGGTTTTCATATTTCTACTTTGCAACATTATGATAAATGACAACTTTCTTGAGTTAACATTAGGGTTAATCTTTATACATCAACCAAAAAATATAAAAAAAGAAGATGCTTTTAACATATCATTTCATTCATTTTTCATAAGATCCCCAAATAAAAAAGAGCTTTATTTCTTAGATTATTTATAAGTCTTATGTCAAAAAGTGACAAATACGAATGTTTTCTTATTTTATTGTTTTTGTCGGAATTTTTTAAAATATGTTAATATAACTTTGTACAACTTCATTATATTAAATCTAAAACAAAATATAATTAATTTTGTTTTTCTTTTCTTTTTTTAATTTCAATCAAATTTTAATTAGTTGGTCAATTAGTAATTATTAATCCTAATATTACATATATGTTTGTTTAAAAAACTTTTATAGTTTTAGTAAATATTTATTTTTTTATATATTTATTGCTTTTATAATGTTGGCACAGTATCTTATAAACTTTTCTTTTTATGCCTTTTTTTCCTTGGCAGTTATATTAAGGACTTCATATTGTATGCAAAAATTATAACCATAAACAAATACAAACATAATAATAACAAATATAAATACAATTTTTATTACATTACCCCACATAAAATAGTTTTACTTTTGAGTGTATGTATTATGTATGTCATGCTACACTTAGCGAAATTTTAATAGAGTGATATAATTTCATTTCTTTATTATATCGGAATATTTCAAAATTTTTCTTTAAATTGCAAATTCTTTTGTATACATAAATTTGAATCATCGGTACATAAACTTTCCGTATACATATACATGAAAAATATGAGCTTTTCCCCAAAACAAATATATATGACAGCACCCATCTAAAAATCGAAATATATATGAGCATACATGATCATACATGGGCCTGTATATGATCATTCATGGGCAAACATGGTCATATACGTCCATACATTGTTCAATATACGTCCATACATGATCTCATATATGATCATATATCTTCGGATCCGAAATTTGGAGGTATATGGACGTATATGATCATATACGAGTATACATGAATAATAAATGACCATGTATGATAATATATGCACATATATCACCATATACCCTCAAATTTCGGATCCGAAGATATATGGTCATATATGAGATCATGTATGGACGTATATGACCATGTATGCCCATGTATGATCATATACAAGCCCATGTATGATCATGTATGTTCATATATATTTTCATTTTTAGATGGGCAATGTCAAACTTACAGTATTTATTTATAGATCTGTATGATGCGAATAAAAATGTAAACAACTTTTTAAATATTTTCCAAAAAGTGAACGAATTAGGGGTGGTTCAGGAATTCAGGGCTCATTTTTTTTTGCTATATTTTTTATAATAATTAAATGGAATTTTGTGTAGATATCCACTAACAACAGAGATCTGAAAGTTATTTTTTACCAGAACTACGAAATTAATGTCAAAATAACAAAAACTTTTGTAAAATAAACAAATTTTCGTTAATTTTATGAAACTTTTTATAATTTTATTATCCGTAGATAATTTAAATAATTAAAAAACAGAATGAAGGAAATATCCATCACCATGTAAAGTCACATGTTTAGCTCAGTACTAAATAAATAAAAAAAAGAGAATATGAAACACTAAAAACACAACCTTTTGCCGCTCATTATCACTTTTTAATTTAAAAAAAAATCAGATTAGCTTCCCATCAAAACCACACATTACCAAATAATGGGCAAAGTAATGTATAGTCATAGGGGCCGATGGATTACTTTACACCTTACTTCATTGATGAATTTTATAGGCTATGAGCCTAAAAGTAATGTATATACGCATTACTTTAGAGGTGATAATGTAAGGGGTTACTTATATGGTAACGAGAATGGAAAAAGTAATGTGTCTAGAAATAGATTTTTAAAAAAGAATTGATTCGAATTCGAGTGACTTGCTTTCGTTCGACTAGTTTTTCGTTCGAGATCGAGGAACAGGCTATAAATCACAATTGTTTTCAAATCATTATATATTTGTGATTCCCAGCAAAACTTATTACTTTATGCTTGCAAATAATGAAAAAGGTAACGAGCTATCATTGCAAGGTAACGCATGAGAATATCGCACCCATTACCAAAGTTTTGCTGGGAATCGCTCATATCTCAAAACTTCTGCAAATTTTTTCAATTAAATGATGTATGTAATGTAATGTGAATTTATATTGGTTCTTCAAGGGCTTGGGATTTCTTTTCAAAGGTTTTTAATAAAATTTCGCCAAGTGTATCAGTTGAAGTGTGTTGTATTGCATGTAATAGTATCACAGATGGCAGGCAATACCACTAAAATAACGTTATATATTCAAAACTTTTACAACAGGATACCGTTACCGTTAAAATGCAGAAATATCGGAAATACCGTTACAGAAATAACTTAAATAGTTATCTATATTTATCCTCCTTTATTCGATCTTCAATATTATAATATATTATTACTTAAAATCGAGTTCAAGATCCTTTTATAAAAAATAATAATGATGATTATTTTTTATTTCTTTTCCTCCCCTGAAGAAGTCACCCAATGTGGTGACGAAATATTAGAGGAAAAGAAATAATAAATAATCATTATTATTATTTTTTATAAAAGGATCTTGAACTCGATTTTAAGTAATAATATATTAAATAGTTATCCTAATACCAGAAAATAATTAAAATACCCCCAAAATACCGTTACCGTTAATAAAATGCCATCATCCTTTGATTGCCGAAAAAATTAAATATCGATACACTTAAAATACCGTTACCAAAATAAATGAAATACCGTTAGCCCTTATATAGCGTAGGCGATTTTTTTTAATGGCATGAGGTTATATACATACATCAAATTAATGACTACCGTTACCTTTAATATGAAATATCGTTTACCTTAAAATAGTGTTACCGAAATTACCGAAATAACGTTATCTATAATCTACCAATAGCGAAATTTCTAAAATAGCTTTACCCTTATCATGCCGATATCGAAATAATTCGAAATAGCTATAACCGTATCGTTCGGTTACCAACCACGATTAGTACGGTTCTTCTTTTATATACACAGAAAAACAATGTCATATCATAGAGGCCATTAAACGTAAACATGCCGCATAATGTTATAATGGTATATTCACAAGCACTTTTTAACATTTTATACAGTAGTCATGTACATACGTGTATGTATATTTTAAGCATACCAACAAGATATTTCAATGTATGTGATATTGTCGGAATATCAGTTTGGAATTCTTTTGTATTACTTTTTTTATTCCAAAAAAAAGGTGGTAAAATAATAATGGCCGTATTGTCACGACTTCTTTAATATTATTTTTATCAATATCATAATACAATTGTCTCAAACAAAAATATAATAATATACATATCTATACTAGGTACTTACAAGAGACATTTCAGTTACATACATACGTATGTATAACCTACTATTAGTATGGGAAATTTAGTGATTTTATTAAAATTTGTCACAAAAGTTACAAAGCTAATGGAATAAAAGTGATGCCACTGAAGAATATGAAATTTTTTTCTATTTTAACATCGTATAAGAAAAGATGCTGTCGAATTTTAGATTATTTTGAATAATAAGCTCACGTATAAAAAGCAAAGTGCATAATTTTATACATTAGTTAAAGCTTAAAGGTCAGTTTTATATTCAATACTAAGTGCGACTTTGTGCTGACTAGAATACGGGCCATAAATCTTCTTGACTTTGACAAGTTTGAGCATTCCCACTTCGAAAATTACTTATCGAGACTTTATATTCAATAGCCTCTATGAACCAATTTCTTGTAAAAATCTTTTTTTAATGGAAAACAGCTACTGATGAAAAAATTTCAGAAAGAAAAAAAATCAATGTTAGTAACTTTTTTCCTATCAACCATAAGGTTTATTTTTGAATGCAATACCCTCTATCAACCACATTAGGGTTATCGAGTTGTTAAAAACTATATTAAACCAAAATGTTTTAAGGTTCCCGAAAAATACATTTTCATAATTCTTAAAAAAACACCATTTCATCAATAAAAAAAATGAAAAATTATAGGAGGAAACTTTTTAAAATAATGTTTTCTTAAATAAAAATACGTTTTCAGAATTCTTAAATAACGCCCCGGTAGGCTAGTTGGTAGCGTGCTAGCTTCTCAGTGCGGGGGTCGTGGGTTCAATTCCCAGCAGAGGCTCTGGTCTGTTTTCGCTACAACGAGCCGAAGGCCTTTGTTGCTAGTGCTCGGTTAGGGTATTAAGATATAGTTTGCAATTATATGATTACTAATAAAATAAATAAATAAATAGAATTCTTAAAGAAATAGCATTCAATCAATAAATTTTGTAGGTACCTACTTAAAAAAAATGTATATTAAAATTTACAGAATGAAAAGTTTATTGCGGGGAAATATTGACACATAATCATTGAATAATTTTAAATCACCGGCGGGATTTTTTAGTACTGTACTAAATGGGAATTTTCGATATTGACTATTATATTATTTTAAAATTAATCAATATACTTGTACATAGACTATATCAGAAGAAAACAAGAAGCATGAAAAACAGACCAAACCGTAATCAAAAAGCTATTTGATGCAATCTACTTAAAAATTAATTTATTTTAAAAACAACAATGATGACAAAATCATTCGCTTTACGAGCATTAGACGTGGTCGAGCCAAATTATCCGACATTTGCGCAATTAAGATCTCTAAAGTAAAAGATGTTAAATTTAAAGAGGATTTTGAATAAAGAATACAATAACTAAACTAAGCTCCTTAAATACTTGAAAGCTATCAATTCAGCCTGGCAATATATACGAGATTTGAAGTCTGTTATACCACCAGAATATAATTAAATTTATGAAAATTTGGTTTAGATGAAGACAAAGTAATATTTGTAGCAATTTCTTATTCGAAATAACTTGTTTCTTTGCAATTGTTTTTGTTATTTAGTTGTTATATGTTGAAAAAACGTTAAACAAAACGTTGAAACATTAATAAAATTGCAATTTATATCATACTTTTTACTGTTCAATACCCTCTATCAGCCAAAAAATATTTGAATTTTTTTAATTGCAATACCCTCTATCAACCATAGCACCACAAATAACGCAAAATGTTATATTATATTTATACGTGGGATTCAGCAGTCATATTTAACAAATATTGTAGAAGATAGATTGATTTATAGTTTAAGAATTTGAGTACAAATCAATTTTTTGTGTCTCCTTAAAAAGTCTTCTAGTTCATAGAGGATATTGAATATAAGCTCTCCTTATTCATCATTTGGTAGCCCCGGGAGAAAGTTACTGTCTTTTATATATCAATAGAGGACATTAGCCACTGCTTTTCGTTTTAGCGATTTCATTCTTAGACAAATTTTTGGCATCACTATATTTTGGAAAAAGCTATTTCCTTTTGCTTTCTTTTTGAGAGGGTTATTATTGTAACAGTTGTTATATGTGTTGTTCTTATTGGGTTATGTTTACGTGTGTATATGTTTATGTTTTTCACGTGTGGCATTTACAGTGTTTGCATTAGTAGTTGTTGTGTGAAAAATATCTATAGTATAACACGTACCAGAGATCATTATGATGTCGCAAAGGATAATAATGTTTTTTTTTTGTTTTCATCTGTATTGGTACCCTAAAATTTAGATAAGACTAAAAAGATATTTAAACTGAGAAAAATTGTTGGTGTAGCTATTTTCCTTGACTTTCAAATGGTTATTGTGTGTTACAGAAATATATGGGTATCTTTTGCAATACAGAAGCATTAACTTTAAAATATTTGAAGTGATAAGATAAAGAAATGTAACAAACAAAAATTTATTAAACAGATAAAGTTAAATATTAAGATTTTCTAAATATGTAACTAAAAATGTTAATAAACTTTAGATTTATTTTTAAATACTTCATTTTATTAATGACCGTAATTTCAAGCAATAGATAGATACCTATCAATGCTTAGATATTTATTGATTTTTGTTTGTCTACGCGGTAGGTATCTAAGCGCTAGTAGGTATTTTTTAGTTGAAATTACGGGTATTATGCCAGCTAACTTATCTCAAAACAATCAAAGCTTAAATATAGTTATGAATGTCAAATGCTGGGCTTTGATAATGTCTTTGATAAGTTACTAATAAATTTATAATTTAATAGATTTTATATTTAATCCATTTATTTGTATTATTCCATTTACTTGTTTTTACACTGTCCGACATATATTTGCAACCCTGATTAAATCTAGCATATTCGGGGAAAATGGGCAAAAATAAAATATCCGCGCGATTAATTCACTAAGTGGCTTAAATCGCGTATTTATCTAAAAAAACTAAAACACATGAATATTTTATTTTTGTCCCTTCTTAATCAAAAATTCCTAAGTACTGGCAAAACACTGAGCTTACATGTGGCAGAACACTTATTTGGAAGGCCAGTCTTTGCCAAAAACATTTTTGTCAGTGGTTTTAGTGGTTTTAAAAAAAAGCATTGGCAAAGAATTGGCTCAGTCCTGTACTACTCAGTAAAAAATTGCAACACTACAAGAACCAGTGCATAGCATTGAATTTATATAAATTTTAACGCTTGGTTAAAAAAAAGATTTTTAGTTGGGAGGTTTTGAGTTCAAGTCCGGATACAGGCATATTTCCATTTAATTTTTTTTAGAAATTTTTTTATTAAAATTCATTTTGTTTTTGTGGAAAACTTTATTAAAAATGCTTTTATTGCCATAACTTTTTGTATTTTAATAACAAAATTTTCCGTTCCATTTAAAAATAAAGGAACATACATTTATTTTTCAAAGAAATATCTATATTAACTTTTTTATACATTTATTCGAAATAATTTACTATCATTTACCATTTTTTTTTCAGTTTCATTTATTTTTTCATTTGTTTGAAATTTAATAAAAATTTACTCACAAACGGAAACTTGTGGTTTATTTGTGTCCGTAACAGTTATTACAAATTTAAATTTTGTTTGCTTTTGCTGTGTTTCAAAAAAAAAAAATATTCAAAAAATTTCAATTTGCCACAAAAATTTTTAATACAAATTACAAGAACTTCATAAACACACATACATATACAAACACATTCATACAAAAAGTGTTTATAGCTTCATATGCATTCATACATTTTGTATTGTACGAGTATATTAAAAAAAACAAAAAATACAAAAACGGAATAAATTTCAAATAAATGAAAAAAAAAACATTTATTTTTTAAGGAATTGGTAGGTAAAATGTTGATTTTATTTTAATTGATTATATTATTTGTTTCTTTACGGATGTGTTGATTAATCAACATTTAAAAATAAATAACAAATGACATTTAATTTAAATGAAAATTAAGTAGACCGGTTTTTAAATGAAATATCATTTCTTTTAAATGATATTTTCAGTTATTTTAACTTACCCACTTTTTTAAGTGTATTGGCAAAACACTTTTTGTCACCATTTTTCCCAACTGTTCAAATGCCTTGCCAGCTCTTTCCTTTTTGTATTTTTGAATACTACTTTGGATTTTCTCATGGATGCAAGCAAGAATTAAATTTTTGTCGCACGGTGTTATTAAATATTTCAATAATGTTTTAAATGGCTTTTAATTCCTTAAGTAGTTTTGCCTTATATGTAATATTTGCTCAAAACTAATGACATTTTTCATTAATTTAAATTCAATTCAAATATCTTTAAATATTGTTTAAATATTTTACACACATGATTTGTCTTTTGATTTTGTTTCCTTTTGAGTTCAGCAAAATAAAAGGAGGAAGTAAATCACTCATATTATTTATTGCCATTCATGCTACCGAATATGTGAATCCGTTTCTTTTCCCTCTACCATATGAAGGGATCCTCTAAGGAATTTATTAAAATCACTTTGTATACTATCAATTCATAGAAAATAAGTATGTATAAATATATGAATTATTCCTTTTAATGTACAGATGACTATATACATCTATACGTATATATTAGGGTGTAAGAGATTTTCGGGATTGACGGGTCGAATTTGGTGAGAGATATTTTAAAATATATATGCTAAAAATTTGGCCATTAACGTGTGAAGCATCCTGAGCAAATGATTGGATTTTTAATAGAACAAATAAAAGCAAAAAATCTAATTTTATATACTATTTCTTAATAATTTGAGTACGATGAACTTGAATATGAAAAAAAAAATTCAAATCACACTGGGATTTTGAAGATATCAAAAAAAAAAAAAAAAAATTGCCAAAAATCACCTTGAAATGGCCGATAACTTAAACAAATCAAAAGGATCGAAGAAAACTAAAAGAATTGTGTATTATAAAAATAATCTTATATTCGTGTTCCGTATGCAGAAAAAAAAAAAAAAAATTGTTTAATAAATTAACATTCTTTCTTTTATTTTTTCGAAAAATCAAAAATTTTGATCGGAATTCTTCGATGTGGCCTAAATTTTTAGAAATTTTTCCAGCAATTTTCAAATATCTAAGAAATAAAAATGTCACCCTAATACATATGCAAAATATTATATATATATAAATTTATGTATATTTCTAGAATATATGTATATAAGGGTGTCCTAATGATGGAAACAATTAAAATATCAGCACTCCAACGATGCATATATTCCAATAACAAGCGTTTAAAATTATGCTTTAAGCTTTTAATAAAAGTTCCTAAAAAAAGAAATCAAAAAGAGTTTTGATTTCTTGATCCGTATTTTCACTAAGTCATATACACAATTTAGCTGCTACACTGTTGATAAAACAGTGCAGTATGAAATTTAAGTCCCATTGGTTTTAACGCGATATGAAAGGACACTCACCAAAAAAAGTCTGTAATGGTAACTGAAAATTTTGCTGTTATTACGGGAAATTCTGCTAATTTGAGCCCAGCGGTATTTTTTGCTAATCTTAGCAACACATGTCTGCTGACGCGTAGTACAATGAAATAAGTAGACAAATTAGTAGCCGCTACTAAATTTTAGTAGACTTTTTGTAAAGTGGAATTTAAAATCTGTTTGCTAAAATCAGCAAAAAAAAATTACTAATATTATTATATTAGTACAAAGTTTTAAATTTATTGTGTTTATCGAGCATCAAAAATTTTGATAATATTTTTAAAATTATTTTATACAATATGAATTTATCATTTTGTTTTAATTTGGTAATTTTTGTTTTGAAAAATATGTTAGTAATTTTTTTTTACTTTTAAGGTTAATAAATTTTAATTGATTTAACTGATTTTAAGAACTAAAAAACTTTTTTAGTGCTATTTTAAGTGGATGTCCTCTTTTTAGACATGAGTCGGTATCTTCACTTCCGATAATTTTTTTAAACCTAAGTAACATTTTAGGACAATTTAAGTTTGTATGTATAAGTTTTAATTATTTGAAATAACATTTCCTTCAATATCCACTTTTTAAAATTAGTATCTTTTTTGCTAATTTTAGCAAATCGGTTTTCAAAAATTTGTAAAATGATTTCTGAAATTAGCAACAAAAATTTGTAAATATTCTGTAAAAATTCTGTAATTTGTAAAATGTAAATAGCAAAAATATTTACTAAATAATAATTTTTTTTACTAAAAATCAGTACAAAAATAGTAAAGTGGGATTGAAAACCGTTTAAAAATTTTTCTACTAACTTTTTTTCTGAGTGTATACCGTAAGTTCTACAAGAGTTAGGTTAGGTTGAGCCGGCTGATCATAGACCTCGCATAGACCAATTGGGGCCCAAGGTTAGGTCAAAAAGATGCGATGACATCCAAGACGCTCACACTCTTTTAGCAAAAGCCAGATATCTAGAATTGTGATTCTAAATTTCGAAACAGATAATCTCCCAAGCAACTTTCCTGGACAATGACTCAGGATAAGCTTCACCGTCTGCCTATCCCCCCCCCCGTACACAACAAAACCTGTAATTTCCAAAGAGAGCGGTAAATCTATACCGCTCTCTTTGCAAAAGCCGCAGTTTAGCAGTGACCAGTCAGTACCCTCACCAGAGGTCTACAATTGCTTCTAGTTAAGGATAGCAGAAGTTCCGTTGGATCTCAAAATCACGTTTCACATCTCCAAGCCGATTCAAATGTGGCCTCAAGAGGCAGCTTACGCCCTCGTAAGTTACAAGTAGTGTCAAAAAGTGACTCCGTTTTGAAAG
This sequence comes from Eustalomyia histrio, assembly GCA_949748255.1. Lineage (NCBI taxonomy): Eukaryota > Metazoa > Arthropoda > Insecta > Diptera > Anthomyiidae > Eustalomyia > Eustalomyia histrio. Next base: position 120,256,315 of record OX456527.1, read on the forward strand.
ACCACAACAATTTTAGAGAGCTGATATCTAGAGAACTAGACCCATCCTGAAAGACGGAGAAAACGGATAAGAGCACGCAATCATACGTCCGATAGCACCGAGAGGTCATCCACTGTATGATCGCCCAGAGTTCAATGTCGGATGCCCTGCAGAGCCGAGCCATCACAATTGTATTTTTCTTTGGCGTTGAAACCGTTGATGACACAAAATTTGTTGCACAGTGTAGTTTGGCTGGTACACTCAGAATATTATGTAGTTAACTGTTTGTAGTTTATTAAAAAAGTTTTTCGCTTCATTTAAAAATAAAGGAACATACATGTATTTTTCAAAAAAATATTTATATTAACTTTTTATACATTTATTCGAAATAATTTACTATGATTTACCATTTTTTTTCAGTTTCATTTATTTTTTTTCATTTGTTTGAAATTTAATAAAAATTTACCCACAAAACAGGAAACTTGTGGTTTATTTGAGTCCGTAACAGTTATTAAAAATTTTAAGTTTGTTTGCTGTCTGTTTCAAAAAAAAAAAAAAAATTCAAAAAATTTCAATTTGTTTTTTTATTTAAATTGGTTGTATATATACAAAATTTTTCAATACAAATTGCAAAAACTTCATAAACACACATACATACACAAACACATTCACACAAAAAGTGTATAGCTATGCATACAAACATTTTGTATTGTACAAGTATATTTAAAAAAAAACAAAAAATACAAAAAGGGAAACAATTTCAAATAAATGAAAAAAAAAAACATTTCAAAGATTGGTAGGTAAAATTTTAACATTTATTTTAACTGATTAAATCATTTGTTTCTTACGGAGGTGTCAGTTGATTAATCAACATTTAAAAATAAATAACATATGACATTTAATTTAAATGAAAATTAAGAAGACCGGTTTTTAAATGAAATAGCATTCCTTTTAAATGATATTTTCAGTTATTTTAACTTACAAATTTTTTTAAGTGTATTTAACATAAATTTACTTCAATCATAAAAATTAAATAGTTTCTAGTTAAAACTTTAAAAAGTTTATTAATTTTTTTGTAAAATTTTCTTAAATTTATAAATGTGTAAAATTTACGTCTCTTTATTTCAAGCCAAAAAATTGCAATTAATTTCTGCTAAAATTTTCAACGGGACACTCTAATTTATATGCCTTGAAAGTATATTTCAATACACATGTTGACATACATACAATCCATATGCCATCATAAACAAATTTTCGCATAAATGTCACGTACATTTAAATTTTCCTTTATTTTTTTACTGCATAAAGTAAACTTTTTTTGCAATATATTTTTTTTTGTTGAAAATTGGATTAACTATATGTTTAAATAATAAAATTTATTGAAAATTTCATTAATTTTCTTGTTTATAAAGTCTTTTTTTTTGTTGGTAAGGGATGTTTAAATAAATTGAAAATTTTAAAAGTCGTGTTATGACATCAGTTAAAAAACCTTTTATAAAATATTCTAATAATCAGAATATAAATCCTATTCGGATAAATAAAAATGTTCTATTTATTCATTTGAATTAAAATTAATGTCTTAAATTTGTTATAATTTAGCAAGACCTGGGGTCGAATTACGGCATTCGTGATCGTAATTTTTCGATCAAAATTAGTTTTTTATTTCTAAAAATCAAACATTAGAACGGAATATTTTCCATCAGGGATGTTGTAGTTTGGCCCCAGATTGGAAATAAAAGTTAAAGTTGGTGTTATCATTATTAGTATTATTGTGGTAACTTTTTTAAAAAACAGTTTTCGAACAATTTCGTTCGATCACGAATGCCGTAATTCGGCACCTGGTTACGACGAACTCCACGGAATCGTTGTAAGAGATGTGCGTAGTAAATGGGGTATAGCCTTTTTATAAGAATTTTTTATTATTCAAAAAATATTTAAAGTTTCAAAAATTGCGCAAATTCTTTTACTGTATTTCTTAAATAAACTGTCACAATACAAAAAAAAAATAATAATTTTAAGGAAGTTCGTATTAAAAATTGAAAATTATATGAACTTCATTGCGGACAAAACGTCATTACTTTCAAATTATTTATAGTTCGTATTAACTGAAAATTCGTCTTATTCAAGTTCCTTTTTAACTAGTTTTACTGCATATATTTTCTACCTTAAATTAGTTGAGGCTTTTATTAACGCTTTTTTTATCAGTACGTATGATGGATTTTTTTAATTTACATTAAATATCACTCATACGTTCTCTGTACTCTTTTGAAATAAATTTAATAAAAATTTTGCTTTATTTACGCAATAAATTAACTTAATTTATATCAATGTAAACTAAAAACTCAATGTATTAAAAAAAAAAGTTATCATATTCTAAGTTTGAAATATTTTCAGAACCTAAGAGAGTTTTTAAAAGGAAAACATTACTTAGAACCTGAAGCAGCAATTTAATCAGCTAAATTTTCTGTTGCAAAGAAGGTAAAACAAACAACTTCTATTCCTTTATAACCCGTTATACTTTCGTTAATAACACCGATGATTTTTGTTTGAAATTGTTTGAAAACCAGCTGATTCTAGTGCTTCAAAGTAGATCAATTTCTCCAAGAACCCTTTCTGGAACTAGTTTTAGTTACTTTTATCTTTCATTTAAGTTTAAATTCCATGTAATTGGTTCTAGAAGACCATGTTGTATAATTGATGTGGTTGGGAAGCGATTGTAAACATTTGCTTGGCAGATGTAAAAAAATATAGAATTAATACTACAGAATTATTATGTCAATTGACATCGGTGTGGCATCGAGTAAAGACAAATGAAACCTTGTCTTGAATAACATGGAAATATAATTTATATAAACTTTAATTTTATAAATCTAAACCTAAATTAAAAAAAATACTATCGTATTTCCTACACATGACACTTGATTTCAAAAATTTTCCTTTAAAAAGTTATTTAAACGGTTTAACCAAGGATTATGTAACAATAGGATGTGCTGAAGCAAAAGCTTATCATATTTTAACCGATTATTCAGGTCAAAAAATTATTTGTTTCGACATTCACGAGGATTCGTTAAATCGATTAACCGAATTAGAAACACTAAAAATTAGTTTTATTTTCCTCTAAAAAAAATACCCACAAGATATAATTTTACGCACTAAAAGATTATTTATGATCAGAGCAGCGACTGTCATGCACAAAAAATTTAAAATATGCGCTTTAAATATGCAGTAAAAATGCAAAATATTAATTAAAAATATGCACTTAAAAGAAAAACTGCATTAAATTCGAAAAATATGCAAAATAAAATCGAAAAAATATAAAAAAAAATAGTACTTAAAATTTGCCGATTTTTTCAAATCATATTTCTTACACGAGAGAGCGTTGGTATTTTTAAATGATATACAATTTTATTGTCTTACATGGAAAGTACCCCATTCTACACACCATCCATTTTGATAAAATTTGTTTAAGCAATAGAATAAAGAAATCCACTTATCGGTCACCTCGGTGATCTAAGGAGTGAAATAAGGAAAATAAATTTGAATAATATAAGGTACTTTTTTATTTGTCAACAAGACACAAACGGGCGAAACTCTATATAAATATTGCATTAAAATAATGTAGCCGTCAAATGAGAAAGTTTGATGTACTTAATGCCTATATTTTAACATAGGGTTGAAAACATGTTCCAAAAAGTACCAAAAAAAGCTGCAAACAAATTTTTTTTAAATCCAAAATGTCACGAATTAAAAAATAATAAAAATAAAATACGAATTTAATGTGTAATAAAAAATATGGAATTGGCAGCCATATCGATATACTTCTTCTTATAAAGCACACAATTTTTTTTTTGTTTTTATTCAAAATATCAAAAAAAAAAAGTACCAGTAAAATCCTCAAAAATACCTATATGCACCCTGCGAAAAAAAGGCGTCAGTTGGGAATTGGGACTTGTCCTTTTAGACCAGTCCTGTGACATGTCACAGAGGGCAATTGACCCCCTCCTAGGACAAGTTCATGTTAAAGTGATCGGTCCCGTGACCGGTCCATATCACAATGAACCGGTAAGTTTGTAGGAATTTTTTATTTGTTTGCGGTTTCAAAACAACTAATCCTCTACTTTTTATTATTTAAAATGTGTGATTTAAGAATTTTGCTAATTTGAGCCCAGCGGTTTTTTGTTAATCTTAGCAACACATGTCTGCTGACGTGTAGTACAATGAAATTTGTAGAAAAAATTAGCTGAAGCTACTAAATTTTAGTAAACTTCCTTTAATATTCACTTTTTTTAAATAAGTAAATTTTTTTGCTAATTTAAGCAAATCGGTTTTTAAAAATTTGTAAAATGATATTCCGTAAAATTTCTGTTATTGGAAGATGTAAATAGCAAAAATATTTGCTAAATAATAATTTTTTTTACTTAAAATCAGTACAAAAATATAAAAAACAGGGATTAAAAACCGTTTACAAATTTTTATACAAACTTTGTTTCTGAGTGTATGCAAAATTATTTCAATGCGAATTACAAGAACTTTATGAACACACACACACTAGTAAGACCATTCACAAAGATCAAGAAACAAACAAAAATACAAAAAAAAAAAAAAAAAACGGAAACAATTTCAAATGAATGAATAATCATTTATTTTTACGATATTGATAAGTACAATTTTAACATTTATTTTTAACTAATTAATCATTTCTTTTTACAGATGTGTCAGTTGTTCAAACAACATTTAAAAATAAATAACAAAAACCATTTGTTTTTAATGAAAAGTAAGTAGACCGGGTTTCAAATGAAATATCATTTCTTTTAAATGGTATTTTCTATTTTCTGAACAATCTGATGCTAATATTGTAGCGAATTCTTTGATTCGTAAAAGTAAATATTTGGTCAAAAATGTTTTTGGACTATGGCATGAAAATCGCTGCTCTGGTTATAATACATAAACAAGCAAACTCTTAATAAGAAAAAACAAAATAATCAAAACACCATAATTTATTCTACTATCTGTACAAAAAAAAAATTAGCTCTTACTGAAATAGGGAACAAAAACAGAAATTGGTTATTTATTTTTAGGAAAAAAAACCAAATGAAAGAATATTTTCTTCTATTTGGAAAATATGTTTATATGAAATAATACTTAATCATTGATAACTAACTAAAGATAGAATAACAAACATATAATTACTAAAATATACTGATGTGGTTATAATTTAATATAAGAATTTTTATTAGGCTAACACTTATTTAAATTTTTTTTTTTTTTTGGAGGGGGGAAGAATTTCTAGTGTTTCAATTATTCGACCCTGTCGGTTAATCGGTTGGGTCTTTATTCGAAAAATGAAAAAAATTTATTAATCGGTAATTCGGATCGATTAATCGGAAAAATTGGCGACTAATCGATTAATCGTTTAATGCAAAATAAATGTATTTCTTTCATCAATAAGAACACAATGAGTTAAATTTTGCTGATATATATAGTTAAGTCTAATGCATTGGTTTCTAAAGTGTTTGTTTAAGACAATTCAAAGCATCCTGAGATTTTTTTAATAATCAGTCATGCCTTATAATCTTGGGTTTTTTACAGGAATCTGACGACTTTTAAACAGAAAATGTGAAACGTTTTCAGTGGAAATGAACCCTTAAAAACGCAGTGAAGGTAGTGTTTTACAGAAGTGGGGCATTTTGTCCATAAAGTTGGTTTTTATTTTCTTTATATGACACTGTCCAGAAATGCCTAAATAAACAAGAGCTGCCTTCAAAAAAAATTCAATAACAAATTTTTAGAAATGTGGTATGAATAATTTTTGTGAAATTCACAAACAAAATTTGATAGAACTGCCACAGTTCCCTGACGCTTTAACTACCTTGTTTAAGCTGTACAGTTTAAGAGGTTATCTATTAGAAAATATATATAAGTCACGCATATTCCTGACAAGTCCTCACCGATAAGAATAAGCGAATATTTTTGACTACTTTATTCTACTGAAGTTCTTACTTTATCAAGATTTGTTGATAAATTAAATAAGAAATTGTTGATAAAACAATTAGAAACAAAATGTTATTTTTTAGTTTTTATAAATTTTTATCATAGACTGTTTTTTTAAAAAATACAGATTTCAAATTTTAAGCAATTTTATATTATTATTTTATAACATGAGTAACGTCGTAGTGCTTGTTAACAGGTCAATTAAAAAGTCCCCGGTCTACCATACTAAAACACTTTTTTTTTTGGCAAAATTCGTTTTTTTTATTCAACATAATTCCCTTCAAGGGTGATACACCCTTGAAGGGAAGGGATACCATTTTTGTAGTACGATTTGTCTTTTGCTTTAAAATAGGCCTCAGTTTCGGCGATCACCTATTCATTCGACGAAAATTTCTTCCCAGCAAGCATACTTTTGAGCTCTGAGAACAGAAAATAGTCTGGATAATAAGGTGGATGCGGAAGCAATTCGGAGCCCAATTCATGGATTTTCGCCTTAATTTTCACTGACTTGTTTTTGGTCAAAAGTGAGCTCGCGCGGCATCCAATTTGCACAAAGCTTTCTCATACCTTAATATTCGTGAATGATATGATGTACACGTTCAGTTGATATCTTTAGAGTACCTGCTATTTCTTTCAATTTCAATTTACGGACATTCGAAATCATTTTGTGGATTTTTTTGATGTTTTCGTCCGTAACAACCTCTTTTGCGCATCCACTGCTTTCACCGTCTTCGGTGCTCATTTCACCACGTCTAAACTTAGCATACCAATCCTTGATGGTTGATTTTCCTGGGGCACTGTCCGGAAACTCGTCATCAAGCCAAGTTTTCCCTTCAAAAAGCAATATTTTATCAACACGCGAAATTCTTTTTTATCCATTTTTTTTTTTCACAATAACAAAAGTTGCTTCACGCAAAATGCTAGAATTCACAAACTAATGATCCGACAGCTGTCAAATTTATACACGTGTCTTTTGAAGGCAAGGGCGCCCCGGTAGGCTAGTTGGTAGCGTGCTAGCTTATCAGTGCGGGGGTCGTGGGTTCAATTCCCACCAGAGGCTCTGGTCTGTTTTCGCTACAACGAGCTGAAGGCCTTCGTTGCTAGTGCTCGGTTAGGGTATTAAAATATAATTTGTAATTATATGTTTAATAAAATAAATAAATAAATTAAAAAATAAATAAATATTTAAAATCATATCGATTTAAGTCTAGTAGCGCCATCTATGTGGCCGGGGACGTGACCTGTTAGTCACGTGTTTTATTGCTAAGTAGAAAAATATATACTTTTATAGGTTTTTCGTTAAAGCTCTGTTGAAAGCTCTAATTCAAGTTTTTTTTTTCATTAAAATATAATTTAATATTATTTAAAATTTAAAATTGAAACAAAAATAAAAATTGTATTATATTTTCCAAAGCCTACATAACATCTGCTTTGATTAAATCGAGTTGAGAAGAACTTGATATTTTTTTCTACGATTTTCTTGCCAAAGTTAGGAAAATTGGGAAGTTTAAAGAAAAATAACAGAAAAATTCATATTAAAAATTTAACCGGTTAATCCGGTCGAATAATTATTATTTGTTTTGACATAAACCGAAATAAAGGCGATTAATCGAGGAATCGATTAACCGAATAGGAAACATTAGAAATTCATAAAAAAAGGGTTTGTTTAAAATCACAGAAAAAGTTTTAATTTTTAAGCAAAAAAAATTCGCATGAATTAGAAGGATATGGCTTAACTTGATATTTTTTTTTAATTTTTATTTTTATTTTTATTTTTGTTTTTAATTTTTATTTTTTTTTTTTAATTTTTATTTGTTTTTTTTAATTTTTTTTTTCTTAATTATTTTTTTTTTATTTTTATTTCTTTAATTTCTAGTTTTCTTTTGAATTTTTTTTACCATCTTCCACCCCTCCCACAGTGGGGAAATTGGACAAATTTTTCTCACAGATAAAATAAAAATTGGTTCAATAAATTTATAAGGCCGATTTTTAAAATCATTTATTTTTTAATTTAATTTAATCAAAAAATAAGCGAAATTTGAAATTTTTGATATATCTGCTTAAAAACATATCTCAATATAATTAAATCTTATTGTATTCTGTTGTTAAGTGTTACCCTATTTGTACACACATAACAACTAAGGAATTAGGCGATATAAAATATATGAAATTGATGAAGGATTTACAACATCTTTAAAACTTTTTTTCTTCTTTTATTTGGGATACAAAAATTGTCATTTTACCAAGTTATGCATAAATATATGTTTTTTTTTCATGTTGGAGTGAGAGAGAGATAGAAATTATGGTCAACACAATTAGTTAATTTAAGGGTCTTATATATGGAGATTTTCTAAAGATGTTCTCAGATACAATGTTATTATTCTTGTTATTTTCCTTGTTGTATTTTATATATGTATATTTTTTTATATTCACAGGCTCAGATTACCCAAAAGACATGGATAATTAAAAATCTTGATAAGTCTTTTTTGAAAGACATTATAAAGATTAACATTTAAGACGTTTATATTGTAATGTATGTAAGAATATAAAAATGAAATTTCCAAGTCTTATTTGCTGGTTTTTTTTTTATCTTAAATTAGTTTCTATCTTTTAGTTATTTTGGGTGAATGTATGACATTGCATAAGATAATGTGACAATAAGAAAATATTTATTTATAATAAAGTTTTACAACCCAAAGAATATACAACATTGTAGTTTTATAAGTTTTGTATCATTGTAAATGTTTACTAAAAATAAAATAAATGTTTACTTCATAAATCGCTAAAGGACATTTAACTAAAAGTCCCTTTATTAATTTTTTTTTTGTAGCTTTATGAATTTTTTTTTTTGGACTTTTTCTCTACATGTAGAGTATGATTTTATTAACAAAATTTGACCTTTTTTTTGTTATATTACTGCTGTCATATTCGGATGTTTTTTAATATACCCTATAATGTACTTTAAGTTCTAGAGAGAGTTCGGAGTAGACGAAATTTTTTGAAAATATTTAGAAAGTGAATTGTTTTAAATTAAAATAAATCGTAGATCCTTATATTCTTCTCTACAGTTTGGAATCATGATACAATTTGAGGATAAGCAGCCGCGGAAATTTATTTTAAAAATTATTTTTTTTATGAAAATGTTTAAAAATCAAATGAAATTTTTCTGTGAAAATATTTATTTCTAATTCAATGAATTTATTTCATTAAAAATTGTTTAATTAATACTATAAATGAATTGCACTGTGAAAAAAATTCGAAGTTGATCTATTTGAAATTTTTTTTATTCGTCTTCTGAATTTGTTATATACATATTATTGTTATTTTCCAAAACAAAAAGAGAGAAAGTTTTATGTTTATTTTTTATTGACACTTGGTCAAAAAGTTTTACTGTCATTTTCTATGTTTATTTTTTTGCCATTTTATATTTCTTATTAAAGGTCTCTGTTGGGTTTATAAGGTGTTAATTTGACATATTTTTCTTTTTTACTTTTATGTTTATTTTGGTCATTTCTTTTGAATGACATTTTATATTAGAAAGCCCTTAGGATCTATCTATCTATATATATTTTATATCTGTTTTTTTTTTTTGCCTTTTTCTCTTTATAAATAAATCATTTTTAGAAAATTATAAATTCATATAATAAATATATAAAAACTTAAAAATTTAGTAGTTTGGCGTGCGTTGTGTATTTATTATATTCTTTTTTGATGAAGATGAAGGTTTAATATCTATAATTGGCCATTATTTCAAGGTTAGATATTAAAATTATATTTTTGACAGATTTTTTAATTAAATTTGATTTGAGTTCTACATAAAATGGTAGAAAATTAATCAAATTATCAAATTATAATTAATAAAAGAGGTCATTGTTGGTTATAATTTTTAAATTAAATTTGAATGGAATTTAATATCAGGTTTAGAAAAAAAATATTAACACTAAAGTAATTTAACGTATATTTTCAAATCAGCCTTAGGGATATTCCCCTTGCTGAAACTCGGGTATGAGAATCTAAATCCAAGGTTGATCTGATATTTTTTTAGTATTATCTGTCATGTTTAGGGGGTTAAAAAAAGTGCATTTTTTCTTGGTAACACTATACAACAATTTCGAACTTTTTCCATAATTACGGGCTTTTGGCAATGGATTCTGGTAGAGATGAAAAAAAATAAACGTGTGTTTGTGTTTGTGTTGTTTGACTCCATAACCAGAATCCATTATCAGAAACCATTAATTTCGTGTTGTACTGTGTAATTTTTGTTCGGTAAAAACCGATAAAGCTTAGATTTTTATCTTCTATCACATATCATATAAAATCGGTGTGTAACAGAGAACTGCATTTGCTGATTGCAAAACGTTCATACGCAATCAACACAAGAATAAATGTGTTTCGTTTAAACGCTAAATATACTCCAACACATATTTGTTGATGATTTTAAATCAATCAAACGACGTGCAAATTGTTTTGTCACTGATTTATAATCATCGGTCGTTGTTAAACCATTGATTTTATTCTGTTCATTCGAGCCAACAATAACTATTTTGATGTAGAATAAATCAGAAAAAAAACAAACAACGTGTATGAGTGTAATCATAATTAAAACAAAATAGTTTCTTATCTATAAAAAGGTGGGGGTTATGTAGAAACATTTCATAAATGTTATATGTATATTAGGGAGGGTCTAAAATATGTTTTTTTTATAATTTTCATTAGGAATACCAAAAATATTGTTCTTTGTAAATTTTTTTTTTTTAATTTAGGTCGACATCTCAGGCTCGCCCAAACTGGTTAAAGTTAAATATTACCTAATTTTCCAATCAAAATAGATGAAAAAAAAATTAGACAATATTTAAATTTTTCCGGATTAGGCAAGCCTGAGATATCGACCTAAATTTTTTTCCAAAAAAATATTTATATTTTACAAATAAGAATATTTTTATTACTAATAAAAATTCTAAAAAAGCGGATTTTAGACCCACCCTAATATACATATAACATTTATAAAATGTTTTTCTACAAAACCACCCCCTTATAAAATGTGTTTCTATTTTGTTTTAATTATCAATAAACTCATACGCGTTGTTTGTTGTTTTTTCTGATATATTCAACGCTGACTTTTTGTTAAGCGATTACATTTGCATAAAACATAAACGACAGATGATTCACACTGATTCCAATTACGCGTTCACTAACATAATGCTGATTTTATTCTACAGTGAATTTTGTTTAATTATTAAAAGTGAACAAGAATTTTTGTGTATGATTAAATCAAGAAAAAAGTTGATGTTGCAGTTCTCTGGTGTGTAAGCGTTGGGCGTATTTCTTTGTTAGAGAACCCAGCAAAAACCACACATTACCAAATAATGGGTAAAGTAATGTATAGCCATAGGGGCCGATTTGAATGAATTTTGCAGGCGATGAGCCTCAAAGTAATGTATATATCCATTACTTTAGAGGTGATAATGTAAGGGGTTACTTATATGGTTACGAGAATGGAAAAAGTAATGTGTCTAAAAATAGATTTTTAAAAAAGAGGAATTTTTAAAAAAAATTTTAAATATTTTTAATTAAAAATAATATGGTCCAGATGGGAATCGAACCAGGGAAATCTGGTTGCCAGCCAAGAACTCTACCTACTGAACTATCGACGTATATAGTATTTGATTGCTTTAAACTTAAATGAATTGTTGCGCCTCGTTTTTTCGCTAGTGTTATCAAAACAAACATACATTACCCTTTTCCTTACAAAAAAACACAAAGTAATAGATTTTCAAAAATATTTTAATTATTACTTTACATTTATAAATCATATATTACGTAATCAATAATGAGTAACTTATTACTTTATGCTTGGAAATAATGAAAAAGGTAACGAGCTATCATTACAGGGTAACGCATGAGAATATCGCACTCATTACCAAAGTTTTGCTGGGAACAAAATATTTTACACAAATACAACGATATGTATGCATAGGTCACGGTAAGACCTAGTGACATTTTATAGAAAAATTTTGACTAACAATAAAAGCAGTTCAACCTAAAAACACAGATTTTGATGAAAAAAAAAAACCAAAGAACAACCTGTCTTACTTGAGGATATAGGGGGGTAAAATAGGGGAAGAAATTCGTCATTTCTAGCATTTTTGTCTTGTAGCAGCTCGGAAACGTTTTAAGTTTTGTACAAAAATTGTTTTAAAATAATACATTTACCAAATTAGGAAGTTTGATATACATAATGACCATGTTTTAGCATAGAATTGTTTCAAGAAGTACCAAAAAGAAAGGGCGTCGAGAAAAAAATTATAAAATCGAAATTAGCGTACATATCTAAAAAAAAAAAAGAAATACTACGTGTCCGTTTAAAATTAATTAGAACTAAAATATGTGATTTTGGCAGCCATAAAACACAAAATGTTTGAAATTTTTATAACAAAAAATTCAGAAAAGTAAATAAAAGTACCGAAAAAAGGTACCAGTATGAAACCCTCAAAAAAAATCCCTTTCCAAAGATAGCACAATTGCATATAATTATTTTAGTTTGAATACCTTGAAAATTTAAAAAAAAAAACGAAAAATATAACAATTTTTGAACCACTTTTAAAATTAAGCTTAATTGTTGTACCTTTCATACCTTAAATTAAAGTTTACTATTCTTACTTTTTATATTTGAAAATGAAGCTTATTTCAATTACATTTTATTATATTAACAAAAATAAAATTGTCATTGCCCTGCTTGTTATCAAACATGAGCCAAAACCGTCGAGGGGTCTAAAAGTTATGTGTGAAAAAGAACAGAGGCTTCTAAAATTTGTATACAAATTGTTGTATTTTAGTGCAATTTGAGAGTCTGGTGAATAAAATCTTTGGAAACATTTTATTACCAGACGTCTCGAGGTAAATGAAGTTTCATATTCAGCCTGAATATTTTTTCACCTCAATTTTTTTTTCTTTAAAATATATTATTATTTCAAAAATTATTTTAATTAAAAATAAAAAAATTTTGTTTCTTAATATTTTTTTGTATTGTAGCAAAATCAATTAAAGGGTATAAAAATCGGTTAACTCGAATTTAACGATTTAAGGTGGATTCACAATATTGGAATACATCGCTCACAGACTACCCAGACAGGAAACAGCTGATTGAAACAAAATGGCGACTAGAAAAGGAGTAAAAAGAAATGTCAAAATTGCAATGATACACAGAAAGGGATAGATATCAGAGAACTGCAAAATCAACTTTTTTCTTGATTTAATCATACACAAAAATTCTTGTTCACATTTAATAATTCAACAAAATTCACTGTAGAATAAAATCAGCATCATGTTACTGAACGCGTAATTCGGATCAGTTTGAATCATATGTCGATTATGTTTACTGCAAATTTAATCACTCAAAAAAAAAATAATAAGCGTTGAATAAATCAGAAAAAACAACAAACAACGCGTGTATTCATAATTAAAACGAAATAGAAGCACATTTTATAAATGATATTGTTTACATTAGGGTGGGACTTAAATCCGCTTTTTTAGAATTTTTGTTAGTAATAAAAATATTCTTCTTTGTGAAATATAAATATTTTTTTGCAAAAAAAATTTAGGTCGATATCTCAGGCTTGCCTAATCCGGGAAAATTTAAATATTGTCTAAATTTTTTTTCATCTATTTTGATTGGAAAATCAGGCAATATTTAACTTTAACCGGATTGGGCGAGCCTGAAATGTCGATCTATATTAAAAAAAAAAATTCACAAAGAACAATATTTTTGGTATTCCTAATAAAAATTCTGAAAAACGTATTTTAGACCCATCCTAATATACATATAACATTAATGAAATGTGTTTCTACAAAACCACCCCCTTTTTATAGATAAGAAACTATTTTGTTTTAATTATGATTACACTCATACACGTTGTTTGTTTTTTTTCTGATTTATTCTACATCAAAATAGTTATTGTTGGCTCGAATGAACAGAATAAAATCAATGGTTTAACAACGACCGATGATTATAAATCAGTGACAAAACAATTTGCACGTCGTTTGATTGATTTAAAATCATCAACAAATATGTGTGTTGGAGTATATTTAGCGTTTGAACGCAAACACATATTTATTCTTATGTTGATTGCGTATGAACGTTTTGCAATCAGCAAATGCAGTTCTCTGATAGATATACAAAAAAAATATGTACTACACAATTTATATGAAATTTATTTATCTCATTTTGCAAATCACTGCAATGTCAAAATAACCATACGGTTCGGTCATTGGTAAACCTGCCTGTGTAGTCTGTGCCTTCAGTCATTAAAGTAGAATTTTTTCCTTCTTCCGTGCAGTTATACATAGTTATTCTATCTCTTTTTTTCTTAACTCCCATATGAAGCGTAGATTACTCCATTCCACCTTTTTTATTTTTTATATATTCCCACCACTTAAAATTTTTATATTAATGTTAACCAGAAAACAATACTTCCTTTAATTAGTCAATATTCTAAACAATTAACGTCTCTATGAGAGCCTATTCATAAAATATTATAACCCGTCATAAATATGTTAAGAATATTTTCTACTTACATATATCATCTTCAATGAAAGAATAGAATATTTTCTATATTATTGTCAACACCACCAGAAATTGTCTACCTAGAAGAAAAAAAGAGATCTTTTGTTATATAAAATTACACACAAAAATATAAAAAAGAACAATTTGATATTAGTGAAAAAGAGTCTTTATTTTATGACATAAATTTTATTCACTTTAATAAATTTAAATAAATGTTGACATGTATAATAAACATAAATTCCCAACAGACCAAAACTATCAAACGACTAAAGCAGCCAAAAAATGGCCAGTAAAACTGGCTGACCGGCCGGCACCCTCCTGGCAGACCAATCAAACCAATCATACTACCAGCAAGTTGTTGAAGTATTGAGTAAATGAATTGAATTTGTGTGCTGTGTATGCAAAAAACCGGAAATATATTCAATGCAGTTATTATTATTTTGTTGATTTCTTTTGATGACATTATAAACGCATCAGTACACATATACAAATACACAACTCAATTCAATCCAATCAAATTAATATTGAAATAATCATAAAAGAAAATACATTTATACACTCATAAACGTGGTTGGTGGTATATTAAAACAAGTATTCAACCAAAATAATTATTATAATGTGATCAATAGGGCAAGGGTATTTCATGCAAATGCATATTTTATTGCGATAGTCCAAAACTGGTATCGGCTAAATATTTTGTGCAAATCTTTTCATTTAGAACAAAATTACATACATTTTTATTTCCATAATTTAGCATATTTTTACAAAAATTAGTTTTTTCCATTAATTTTAATGCATACTTGTTTTTATATTAAATTTTTTAGAGAAATTCCCCAGCAAAACTTTGGTAATGGGTGCGATATTCTCATGCGTTACCTTGTAATGATAGCTCGTTACCTTTTTCATCATTTGCAAGCATGAAGTAATAAGTTACTGATTATTGAGTACGTAATATATGATTTATAAATGTAAAGTAATAATTGAAATATTTTTGAAAATCTATTTTTAGATACATTACTTTGTGGTTTTTTGTAAGCACAAGGGTAATGTTTTGATAACACTAGCGAAAAAACGAAGCGCAACAATTCATTTAAGTTTAAAGCAATCAAATACTATATGCGTCGATATCTCAGTGGGTAGAGTTCTTGGCTGGCAACTAGACTTCCCTGGTTCGATTCCCATCTTGACCACATAATAAAAATTCCTCTTTTTTAAAAATCTATTTTGAGACACATTACTTTTTCCATTCTCGTAACCATATAAGTAACCCCTTACATTATCACCTCTAAAGTAATGTGTACTTTGAGGCTCATCGCCTGTAAAATTCATCAGTGAAGTAAGGTGTTAAGTAATCCATGAGCCCCTATGGCTATACATTACTTTACCCATTATTTCTTAATGTGTGGTTTTGCTGGAATGCATTACCTAGAGAAAACGTTCTTTAGGAGGACCATTCGCATGTGGAATAGACTCTTGGCAGAGGCCTATTTTCCTGACAACACAATGCACTGCATTTATAGGGCGCAACCCCTGAGCGTTGATACAATGAAAAAATAGTTTTAGTGGATAATTTTTCGCCGCATTTTGTAGGCATATATTTTTGTTCTTTAAGTGATGCTGTTCCTTGCCCTAGTGATTAATAAAATGGTCAATAATAAACTGCGGAATGGTGAATACAAAGAATATGCTAAAATAATAAAACTAAATAAAGTAGCAACAATTTCTTGAACCATTTTTCGGATATACTAATTTCCCCAAAAATTTTTATTTTTAGAAGGCTCAAATTTTTGTCCCAAAAATAAAATAAAAAAAAAACAATTTGTTTTTAACTCTCAAAAATAAGTTTTTGTGAGGTGTGGTTCACTCCGATTTGGAAACTGTATTTTCTCTAGCAGCACAATCTCATGAAAAGAGGGCACAAACTTCCCAGCAAAGTAATGTATATACCCATTACTTTAGAGGTGGCATTTGGGACCTGTCCCGTGATAGGTGAAAACTGGACGAGTTCCGAAAATACATATCAGAATAGATGAAAAGTGCACCGGTTCCTAAAGTACCTACCACGTGAACGGTTTAAAAGCCTATATCACCTGATGGGTCTGAAAGTATAAGTCCTGTGGTAGATAAAAACAGGATCGATTTCTAAAGTACGTATCTCTATCACGTATTGGGTCCGAAAGTGCTAGTGCCGTGTTAGGTGAAAGCAGTACCGGTTCTCAAAAAACCTACCACATGCTCAGTTTAAAAGCCTCTATCACGTGATGTGTTTGAAAGTACTAGTCCTGTAATATGTTCTTTGGGTTTAGTTGTGTGACATGTTCTTTTAGACCAGTCCTGTGACATGTCACAGAGGCCAATTGACTCCCTTCTAGGACAAGCCCATGTTAAAGTGACCTGTCCTTTTTATATAAAAAAAACCGGTCCCGTGACCAGTCCCTATCACAATGAACAGGTCTCGTAACGTGTCTTGGGATAGGTTCCTTTCCCGCAGGGGGGTTACTTATATGGTTACGAGAATGGAAAAAGTAATGTGTTTAAAAATAGATTTTTAAAAAAAGAGGGATTTTTATTAAAAAAAATTATTGCAAATATTTTATTTAAAATATTTGTAATTAAAAATAATGTGATCAAGATAGGAATCGAACCAAGGAAATCTGGTTGCCAGCCAAGAACTCCACCCACTGAGCTATCGACGCATATAGTATTTGATTGTTTTAAACTTAAATGAATTGTTGCGCTACGTTTTTTCGCTAGTGTTATCAAAACAAAAATACATTACCCTTTTGCTTACAAAAAAATACAAAGTAATGTATCTAAAAATAGATTTTCAAAAATATTTCAATTATTACTTTACATTTGTAAATCATATATTACGTAATCAATAATGAGTAACTTATTACTTTATGCTTGCAAATAATGAAAAAGGTAACGAGCTATCATTACAAGGTAACGCATGAGAATATCGCACCCATTACCAAAGTTTTGCTGGGTGGTTTACAAACTAGTTTATTAGGTATCAAATGAAAGGTAGTTTAAAAACCTATTTCTGGGTGTACAAATCTTGCACCGCATTAATTTTTGGTAGTTTTATATGGGGAATGTGTATGGAGTTCCTCGTCTAAGTGATTCCAAATTTATTGCAAAAAAATAGGTATTTTATTTGAAATATTTTTTATTATTATGATTATTTAAAACAATAAAAATTTTACTTTTGTTGGCGTACCAATTTCTAATTTCCATAGTTTATGTGCGTAGTTTAAAAATCTATCAATTTCAATTTACAACAATCAACTTTGTTAAAGAATATGTCGATGCGGGTTTTTTTATACTCTTATTTTGAGTTCTATATTCGAATGAATAATTGTTGAGTGACCACTTTTAGAATGAACATGCAGCATACAACAACACGACGACAACATGCCACAATACAAATGCTAAACAATATGATTGTTTGATTTTCATTTCACAAAATCTCCCGTTTGGTATGGGTTGTTTCCCATTTTAGTTTGTTTTTTTTTTTTGCTATGGGGACAATATTTAATTGTAAATGAAACCTATTATCTTGTAAAAATTTATACATATTATGAGTTTTTACATGTTGTGAAGTGGTTGTATAGTATGAGGAGATATATTGCATTGTTAAAGGTTAATAAACGTTGATATTTATTTTTATTTTAATTTTTTTTTTTCATTCCACAGTTCTTTTTGAGCTGTAGTAATGTGCCATGCACATTGCACTATTACTGCTGGTTGCCTCTGCTGTAGTTACTATTTATGACCATAGCCGGGCGTTATATGCTTCGTTGGTGTTGATAAGTTTTTAAATGACAAAAATTCAACAACATATTGTTGTTGTTATTATTCGAAATAAATACAACAAAAATAAGTTGTCAAAATAATGGGAAATGCTAAATGCTGTTTATTATTTTTTTATTTTGGATAAAAATTTGCATTTTGAGAGGGTAGAAAAATTATTCTTTTTTTAATCAAAAAATGGTATTAATTAAAATTTGAAATTTAAAAAGGGGAGCATTAAAATTCCAGCAAAACCACATATTACCAAATAATGTATAAAGTAATATATTGCCATAGCGGTCCATGCATTAATTTAAATCTTGAGGCCCAAGCCAATGTATGGACCATTAGGCAAAATATCGGTTTTTTTTATATGGTGACGAAAATGAGAAAAGTAACTGAAAAAATTAGCGATCCCATGTATTAAAATGGGTTAAGCACAAAATTAGCGATTTTACGAAGGAGCCACAAAGTATATTTAAAATGTAATATTTTTAAGGAAAATTTGCAAATTTTTTTTCCCAAAAATTTGGTTTGAATCTCTATCAATTTATATTCCATATTTCTAAAAAAATTTAAATTTTTTCACCCTCAAATTGTATATTAAAACTTTAGAAATTATCTTACATAAAACTCTAAAACAAAATCGACCTCAAAGGAGACAAAAAAACTGTTTCAAATTTTCTGAAATGTTCCATACAGAGTATTTGAGAATATACAGCGTCCAAATCAAATACAAAGAGAACCACAATAGCATAGAAAACAGATCACTAAATTGTAATTTGACCTGTTTGTAATTTGACCTGAGTCCAGCGGTATTTTTTGGTAATCTTAGTAACACATGGCTGCTGACGTGTCCCTGCGGGAAAAGGACCTATCTCTAGGGACCTGTCACGTGACCGATCACTTTAACATGGGTTTGTCCTCGGAGGGGGTCAATTGCTCTCCGTGACATGTCACAGGACTGGTCTAAAAGGACATGTCGTGACTTCTAAAACGGTCACGTGATAGGTACTTTAGGAACCGGTGATCTTTTCACCTATCTCGTGGTGTGCTTTTTCGAAACCGGTTGGTTTCACCTATCCCGGGACAGGTCCCAACTGACTGACTTTTTACCGCAGGGGTAGTACAATGAAATTTGTATAAAAAAAAAATTAGCAGCAGCTACTAAATTTTAGGAAACTTTTTGTAAAGTGGATCGGTTTGCTAAAATCAGCAAAAAAAAAAAAATTTTACTAAATATTATTATAGAGCAACAAATTTTTTTTATTTTTTTCAAAAAATATTTCAGACAAAATCATAACAAAAAAATCAAAGGCTTAAAAATTGTAAAAACATAAACAAATTTATCATTTTGTTATAATATGCTTTCTGTTTTGAAAAATATTTTTAGTAAAATTTTTTCTTAATTTTAATGTCAAATTTTAATTGTTTTTAGAGCTGATTTTTAGAACTAAAAAAACTTTTTAGTGCTATTTTAAGTGGATGTATGGCATTAGTCTTCACTTCCGATCCCTTTAATGTACTGTACATGTTTGAATTGTTACAACCCTTGCTAGAGGCTAAGTTTTACTGAAAATCGGCTAAGAATGTTGTGGTTTCGGGGAAAACTGCTGAAATTAGCAAAATATGTTTGCTTAATATTTGAAAGATAAAACAACTAAATCTAAAAAAAAAATAGTTATATTAGAGTTAAATTTAAGTTATTTTTAAGCGACAAATTTCTCTGCTGAAATCAGTAAAAATGTTTCCTTAATGTTGTTAGAAAAAAAATCAGCGAAAAAACAAAATTTTAGTATCATTTAAGTAAATTTAGTAAAATCACAATATGTCCTGCAAAAAATTTTAGTGATTTTAGCAGGGAAATTGCTATTTACAACTAACTAAAATATAACTAAAATACAACTAAAATTCTATTTAATATATTTTTTTTGCAAGACTATTCTAACAAATATTTGGCAAAAAAATTTGGCTAATTTCAGCAGTTTTTTTTGCAAGGTAATTTTTTACTAATTTTTAGGAGCTTTAACATACATTTACAGTTTTTTTTTTTGTAAGTGAATATAGATTCCTTAAATTAAAATTAGCACTATTCAGATTTGTCATCGAGTTCCAAAAAACAAAAAAAAACACAAAATGTTATTTTTCTTCTTTAATTTAGAAAATCCCTTCGGGTATTTTATTAAACTAACATAAAAACGGTTCAAGAATCATCAGCTCTCCACTTCATGAACTCCAAATTTGGTAAATAGTGTATATGGTATTCTTGTAAAGCAAAATAATTAAATTCCAGTCTCAGCTTAGACATTTTTTTTTTCTTTTTTAAGATTTTTCCAGGTCAAATATTTTACTTTATCAGTTATTAAGATTAGTCCATGACAGTTTAATTATAATCCCACTTGTCTTTGAAATACTTTTTAATAAGCATGACTAATGTTTTTGGAAAAAAAAATAAAAAAGTTCACCTTTTGTATAAACACATTTTTAAAAATTTTAAATTTGTTTCTTTAAATTTCTTATTGGTCTTCTAAATGGTAAATTTTTATCGAATTTGCTATATATCATTTTATTGAATATACAAGATATATTCATATGTGACTTTCCATACCAACTGCTAAGCTACGGGTTACAAAAAAAATATTTTTATACCCTCCACCATATATGGTGAGGGTATATATCAGTTTGTCATTCCGTTTATAACATCTCGAAATATAGGTCTAAGACCCCATAATGTATACATATTCGTGATACTTATGCAATTTTAAGTCGATTTAGCGATGTCCGTCTGTCTGTCTGTTGAAATGGCAATCACGACGCGAAGACGCAAGCCTATTTTTACCTGAATTGTTGGACATCCTCCAGAGCAGTTTGGTATTGAAAATGAGCAAAATCGGTCCAGCGGTTTAAAAGTTATGAGTGAAAATGTGAAGATACCTCTAAATTTTCGATACAAATTGGTGAATTTTAGTACAATTTCATAGAAGCGACAGGAACAAAATATATTTTCTCATATTTTTCATCAGTCGATTAGAAATTAATAATATTTTGTATTCACCTCAAATATTTTTTACCTCAAAAAAAATTTTATCACCACAAAAATTTTTTTTCACCACAAAAAATTTTTTTCACCTCAAAAAATTTTTTTCACCTCCATAATTTTATTTCAAAAGTTTTTTACATTATTTGTATCAAAAACAGTAGAGAAATTTTTTTTAGGATATTGGTGGAGGGTATTTAAAGATTCGGCACAACCGAATTTAAGCCTTTTTTACTTGTGTAATTTATAACTGAATTTTTAGTTAAATAAATTACTCTGTTTATCTTAAAATTTGGCTTTTTTTATCGATTCAAAAAGTTTCAGCGTTTTACTCAACTTTGGTTTGCAAATATTTCTTTAAAATTTAAATGATTTTTCTAAGCAAAACCAATTAGGACATCAGTACGTATAATCAATATTGTATTGATAATATTAAGTATACGTAGTGGTGTACTAACTGATTATATAGTAAAGGGTGTCCCAAGAAGAACGCAATTTTTAAATCTGGCAACATTCGAAGTGTCATTGTTTGACATTTGAACAATTGTTATTGTTTGCTAGTAGAAGGTACGAGGTTAAAAAATGAAGCGCTACACGAATGAACAACGCATTCTCATTGTGAAATTATTTTACCAAAATGGTGAAAGTTTTGCGGCTACAGTTCGCAAATTGCGATCAATTTGGGGTCACAATAATGCTCCAAAAGAGTCAACTGTAAAGAGATTAATGGATAAATTTGCCGAAACTGGGTCTGTTAGTGATGTAAAGACAACAACGCGCCATCGACCAGGTCGATCGCCCGAAAATGTCGCAGCTGTACGTGATGATGTCGCTCAAACTCCATCCACCTCAATTCGACACCGAGCTCAGCAAATTGGTGTCTCCAAATCCACTTTGCAGCGAATTTTGACGAAAGATTTGCATCTTCATGCATACAAAGTTCAATTGACTCAGGAACTGAAGCCAGCTGACCATGGACAGCGAAGGGAGTTCGTTAATTGGGTATTGGAGAGACAACATGAAAATGCTGATTTTGCCGATAAAATCATCTTCAGTGACGAGGCCCATTTTCATCTTGATGGCTTCGTCAATAGGCAGAATTGTCGCATTTGGGGTGAGGAAAATCCTCGAGTGATTCATGAGAAGCAAATGCATCCTCAACGCTGGAGGAATCATCGGACCTTTTTTTATGAAAATGAGGCAGGTCAAGCGCAAACAGTCAATGGTGTTCGGTATCGTGAAATGATAACCAGTTCTAGAATTGAAGAAATTAATGTGGAGGGCATGTGGTTCCAACAAGACGGCGCCACATGTCATACAGCCAGAGAAACAATTCAATTGTCATTTGCCGGTCGTGTTATTTCGCGTTTTGGAGATCAAAATTGGCCGCCTAGATCGTGCGATTTAACACCATTAGATTTTTTTCTTTGGGGTTTTTTGAAGTCGATGGTTTACGCGAATAAGCCGACGACGACTCAAGCCTTAAAAGAGGAAATTGGACGCTGCATTAATGAAATACCGCGGCATTCATGCAAAACGGTCATTGAAAATTTTATTAAAAGATCGCGTGCATGCCAGCAAAGCCGCGGCGGCCATCTGCACGATATATTGTTCCATACATAACCTCATTCTGTCTACTTTACGATAAAAAAAGTTTCACGATTTTTTTTTTTAAATATCTGTGTTTTATTTAAAATTTAAAAATTGCGTTCTTTTTGGGACACCCATATATTTGATTTGTTATTGTATATTTGAATTCGTTTCGATATGATATACTTTTTTTGACTGTACCAGTTGTTATGGAAAGCCTCATATACACAAAAAAAAAAAAAAAACCATAGGGGTATTTCCTAACAAGCATTTAACGATTTAATTTAATCTTTTTTCGCAAAAACAGGCAATCATACATACAAAATAACACTAAAATATTACTTCAAGTTAATCTTTCAAAAAAAAAAAACCAAAGTCTGGCAAAAAAAATAATATCAAACATACCCAGTTGGAAATGGTTAGACTAATTCCTAGTGAAACGAGATTGCTCTCGTCAAAGCACTTTCTAAGGGAAATTTTTGTCTTAATGATTACAACGTGAAATGAAAGCACATTGTTGCTGAAACAAAAAGGGTTTTTGCAATTTTAGGTTGGATTTTGATTCGAAGGCTTTTTGAAAATCTGCCTGTTTTAATGGTGTTTACGCCATGAAGTATTGTTTCCTCCACTCCATTGTTTTTTTATTTTCTTCAAAAACTGCGAGAAAGAATGTGAGTATTAATCTTTTAATCTCAATATATTCACAACTTTTGAATTGCTAGACCCATTTTCATAATTTTTATCACTTAACATTCGAAGAGAATACAGATATGGGGATGCCTGGACAAGCACAGAGGCAAGTCCATGGCGCTCACCTTAAGTTGGGCTTTTGTTTTAGCAATAGTTAAGCTTTATTTCGCATTGAAACCATTAAGGCTGAGGGTGATTTGCTGCACAGTGTTTTTTTCTATGGAAGAAATTTTTTTGAAATTTTTAAAAATTTGTTTCCAGACACATTTTCCACCAGGATATGGATTTGTATATTTATAAAAAAAAACACAACTAATATGATATACAAATATACAGATATTTTAGGGTATAACCAAAAAAAACTCACTACAGATATAGTTTTTCATACCAAAAGAAAAAAAAACCTTTCAAAAATATATATATTTTTTTCTGTTCAAATTCATGATACAAATAAACTACAAATCAAAAAGCCAAATGCCGGCATAAATTTTAAAACAAAAAATTTTTGGTATTTGACCATAAAGCAAAAAAAATTACTTATGATATGGATGAAACAACGAACTTTAACAAAAAAAAAAAAAAAACACAGAATAAAAAGAGTTTAATGCCAATACCAGACAGCAGTCAGCAAAAGAAGACTCCCCAAAAAATATGAAATTGAGCTCATAAATTATAATTTTCTTTTTTTTTTTCTTTTTGGTGTTTGTTAGTCCAGTGGTCAATAGTTAAAATATACATTTGAAAAAGGGGTTTTAGAAAAAAACTTAAAATAAATTTGTTTTAAAATACAGAAATTTGTATTAAACTATAATACATAATCTTGAATATTAAAAATAGAATTTCAGAAAAAAACATGCACGATTTGTAAAGCTGTAAAGCTTTTTTTGTAAACAATGGCAAAAATAGACAAGTAAAATGAAAATAATGCAATAATGGGAAATAAAGGGTTCACTTTAGGCTTTAACTGTTCTGAAGGCTCTAGCTTTTCTAAAAATTCTGGTTCTGATGATCGCTAAATCGAAGTACCTGTATCAGCCTAGCTAAAAATAATTATCTGGCTTTATTTTTATAATGATACGGAGGGGGTTGAACGAAAGCTCGTTATAATTAAACAAATTACTTGAGCCCGATTAAAATTCAAACGTTTTTATGTAAATAGAACATTTTTGGTTCCAAATTTTTTTAACGTCATAGTGCTTGTTAGGAAAATATTTAGCAACATATGTGATTGCCAAGAAGACAAAAATGTAACAAAATATACTTTTTCATAGGTTTTTTTTTAAGCTCTGCCAGCTCTTGAGGCTGCAGCTATTCTAAAAATTCAGGTTCTGATGACATATTTTGACAAAAGGAAATACGTGTATCAGCCTAGCTAAAAATAGTTAATTTACGGATGTTGAAAGTTTATTTTAAATAAAGAAAAAATTTAAGTTCGATGTATATAAAAAGTAAAAAATAAAAGAAAACTATAAAAGATATTACTTGAGCCCAAATAAAACTAAAATTTTTGTATATGAGTAAAGCATTTTTGGTCTTAAAATTTTGTGAGCGTCATAGTGCTTGTTAGATAATATCCAACCATGCACAGCTGATGTATATATCGATCACAGCTGACTAATCACATTTAATCACACCTGATCTATATATCCATCAGAGCTGACTAATTTCCATTTAATCACACCTGATATTTAATTACTGAGAAGACAACAGAGTGGAGCAAAATTTACATTTCAATGGATTTTTGATTAAGCTAAGCCTGTTCTGAAGGCTTTAGCTTTTCTAAAATTTCAAGTTTTGATGCAATCTTTTGCCAAATCAAAATGCATGTATCAGCCTAGCTAAAATGAATTAATTTGCATAATTTTTGTAAATATATGGTGGTTGAAAGTCCGTTACAAATAAACAAAAATACAACTTTTGTCAGAAGTACATTCATTTATATTGTCACTAATGTGAAAATCCAGCCCAGGATCGCCAGATTTCCCAGATGAAAATGGTTCCAAAAGTACCTTATTAGAGCATTAGCAAAGTACACATATTTTACATTTCATGCTAAAAGAAATTTAAGCAGGACGTCAAGGGAGAAATTTTTCCCATCCTTGTAGAAATTTTAAAAAATCAGTTGTAAGCCCATACTCCAAGATACAGCTATATCAAATATCAAGGGGGAGATTCTCCTTTTTGACCCTCTCCGTGTGGATGTCCAAAAATTTCTTCTTTCCAGCTTAAATATGAGCTAACTCCAGCGTACATGTATTAAAAAATTTTGTTTCCAGCCAGAGGGGTGCGGATGGGCCTACATGTGAAGACTTTTTCTCCTTTTTCCTCTCCCCATAGGAGATACCAAATTTCAATTCAACTTCCCTTAGGAGTTTTCGAAAATCCCGTCTTAGTTAATGTCTATGCCGGAGGTCGAACTTTTATACCAAATTTAAACTTCCTAGCTAAAGCGGTTTGGGCAGGCCGTTAAGGGGGGGGGGGACTTTTCGCCCCTTGAACCCCAAAATATACATTATCAGTGATTTAGTTCATACTTCAGGGAACGCATATTTTTAATTTCAGGTTTCTCGACAAAACGGTTTTCGGCAGGCCGTTAGATGGCTGATTTTCCCTCTTCCCGTAGGAATTTCCAAAAACTGAGGACGTCAACGTCGGAGTGGGAACATACCACATTTCAGCTTCCTAGCTGCATCTAACGAATAATTTTTTCGTCTTTGGCAACCCTTAATGCAGCAGAACTCTTTCGTAAAACATTTTAACACTTAAAACGGTAATTTTAGGGGAGTTTTTTGCCATATATTAAAAAAGGACTAAAATGCCCCATGGCATTAGATTGGGCATTCAAAAACTGACTTTTAGACTGATTTTTAAGTCATAAACTTTAAACGGCCATATAATTTGACTGTACCCTCACAGCGCCTTAACCTTTGGTCATCTCACTTAAAAAAGTTTGTAAGTTAAAATAACTGAAAATATCATTTAAATGAAATGATATTTCATTTAAAAACCGGTATACTTAGTTTTCATTTAAATTAAATGACATTTGTTATTTATTTTTAAATGTTGATTAATCAACTGACACATCCGTAAGAAACAAATGATATAATCAGTTAAAATAAATGTTAAAATTTTACCTACCAACAAATCCTTAAAAAATAAAAGGTTTTTTTTTCATTAATATTCAATTTTTTAAGCTAAAGATCTTTTTCTTTTTTTTTTATATAAAATTTTATTTTATTTTCGATATTTCGCTAAAAATTTGTTAGCAACTTCAGGAAAACAAAATTTTAATAATTATAAAAAATTTTGACAAACAAAAAAAAAAAAATATTTAACATTTAAATATAAAAAATATTTAACATTTAAATATAAATTAAATTTTTTAAAAAATTTAAAAAATTAAATTAACATTTAAAACAAATAGAAGTGGTAATTTTATAAACAACATTTTCCTGCTAAAGCTCGTAAAAAATATTTTCATATTGGTTTAATAATTTAGTTTATGAAATTGAACATAATAAATGTTGTTTATAAAATAAAATAACATTATGAAATTAAATTATTATAGTTATTAAAAACATATCTATACATTTAAGTTTCCTAATTTTTTACTAATTAAATATCTATAATTCTGAGCTAAATTTTCTGTGTAAGCTTTAAAGTTCATTCTCTGTGTCAAAGGTGTATTAATGATTTCTAACATATAACGTTTTTTATAATTATTTTCTGTTCTTAAAATTGAGACATTTTCAAAGTTAGGATGGTGATTTAATATAGAACAATGAGATGACAATGCGGGTTTTTCCGAATTAATATTTCTATGTTTTTGGTCTGATTTATGTCCTGAAATCCGTTTTTGTATTTTTTGTTTTTTTTAATATACTCGTACAATACAAAATGTATGTATGCATATCTAGATATAGACACTTTTTGTATGAACGTGTTTGTATATGTAAGTGTGTTTATGAAGTTGTTGTAATTTGTATTGAAAAATTTTGAATATATACAACCAATTTAAACAAAAAAAAAAACAAATTGAAATTTTTGAAACAGACAGCAAACAAAATTTAAATTTGTAATAACTGTTACGGACACAAATAAACCATAAGTTTCCGTTTTGTGGGTAAATTTTTATTAAATTTCAAAAAAATGAAAAAAAATAAATGAAACTGAAAAAATCGGTAAATGATAGTAAATTATTTCGAATAAATGTATAAAAAATTTAATATAGATATTTCTTTGAAAAATAAATGTTTGTTCCTTTATTTTTAAATGGAACAAAAAACTTTTTTATTAAACTACAAACAGTTAACTATATAATAATCTGAGTGCTGGCATAAAAATTATAAGAAAATGGTGTTTACCCGAAAATAGTGCATCACAGTGTAATCAAGGCCGCATTTGTGGCCATTTGAATA
Source organism: Eustalomyia histrio (assembly GCA_949748255.1). Taxonomy (NCBI): domain Eukaryota; kingdom Metazoa; phylum Arthropoda; class Insecta; order Diptera; family Anthomyiidae; genus Eustalomyia; species Eustalomyia histrio. Next base: position 120,284,378 of record OX456527.1, read on the forward strand.
AACTCTTGCCGACTAGAGGGTACAAACTAAAAACAATTACATTTTTATAATTTATTACAAATTTATTATTTTACAAATTTCAAGTGTAAGTATGTAATAAACATTTATATTAACCTTGAACAATTAAAACAAACAGAAAAAAAAAACAGATTAAACAAGTTTTACGTGATTTAAAACTACAAAAACCCAGTGCACTTTCTGATGTATTTAAAAGGTCTTTGATATGAAAAATATAAACAAATACATATTTTGGTATAAAACAATCAACACCATAATATTAACTTCATAGAGAACAATATCAAGTTTAAAAACTAAAAAATTCGTTATGATGGTCATAAGATGATAACTCTTTAACTCAAACTTAGTAACAATTTTAGTTGAGAAACTGAAGTAAATTTTTTTATAGAAAAGAAAAGTATATTTGCCATTTTCAAAATTATGCTGTATCAACTTATAACCATTGTTGTATGTTTTATGTTTTACCTAAAACCTCACCTTAAACTTGGTGTTTCTAAGTAAATTATGTGTAAACTCATTAAATATCTCATGTGAAACAGAATTATTTAAGCTTGAGATACAAACTTTAAGATTTTTTTTTGTGTATTTTTATGAAAAATTACTTTAAACTTAAATAATAAAAAAAAATTAAAGTCAAAAATGACACACTTGTAGTGATAGATGTGAAATATATAATACAAATAACAATTGTGGTTTTCACTATGAATATGACTATGGCTGGACCAGTCAGTCAGTCAGTCAATTAGGGTGTGGTCGTCTTCTATGCATGAGCTTACAAAAAAAAAAAAAAAACATTTCTTATGGTATAGATTTTGGTTTGTTATTTTTATTCATTTAAGCTTTGGTGGCCCTTTTTTTTTTCTTACAATATTATTATTATAATTGTACTTTACACCATATAGTACAAGATCATTCAAGTGTAGAAAACAACACTTGTTGACAGCCCAACTGGCAAGACAGCGTCAAGCAATATGTTACAATTCGTTCTTTATGATCTAACTAAACCATAACAAATTGAACCAGAGTAATATACGATCGATGTTATAGAACATTGAAATGAAGTCATTCATACGTTATATTTTTCAAAACAAATAAGAAAGTTTAAAGAACAGGAAAAACGATCTCTGTGGTACTCTACAATATGATTTGTAGTGGTTTTAGTTACAATCAGTCCCTATATAGACCCAGTGCCTATATAAGGGACCCTGAAAAATTGGCTTCTCTCTTTTTTTGCACGTTTCTTATGAAAGTGTTTCAATGAAATTTGTCACATTGATTTATACAAGCCTAGTCACAATCTCTATAACTTTTAGTGAAACTCGGAACATGTTCGCGTACAAGAGTCCATCAAATACAAATATAACTGAGAAATCCATAAGTATCTGTCTCAAATTTTTTTAATAATATCCGAAAAAGTAATTTCGCAGAATAAAAATTGTACTGGTCCTTCTTTACACCATATTCTTGGACCATATTCCCGATTTTATCATAAAAATAGCTAACATTATATATTTATATGTATAACCCTTAAAATTCCTAAAAGGAACATAGGGCCTCAATAACTGATCTCTATCGATTTCTTTCGGATGCTGTTTCACTGGATTGGCTTCACTCCAGCCTAAACCGGCATTTTGCTGTTCAGCTTCAACTTGGCGCCTCCAGATCTTTTTAGGGTGCCCTCTTCTCCTTGCTCCTGTGGGTTTTAGTCAAGGAATTTTCAATTGATGTTATCGCCTGGCTTAGGTAGAGATGTCCCAAACATATATTTTAATGGTTAAGGAAACCTGTTGCGTTCTAAACCATAGCTCAGAATTTGTTACAGTTTGAGGCCAAAATATTTTAAGGATTCGACGAAGGCACTTGAACATCCAGGTTCAATATATTCCAAATCTCTGAGCTGTAAAGCAGTACAGACATTACATTGCTGCTAAACACTTGGCCAAATACTTGCCAGAAGGTTGTGACACCTTCGAGTTTTTGCCCCATTAGTGTAAAACGGTCTGTAAGTTTACCTGATTGACTCATGATGGTATCAAGTACGATATTAAATAATAAGAAGGATAGAACTGCACTCCCACTACAATTTGATGGTGGCTGCCAATATCGGCTCCCCTTCTATTACATACATCGAGCAATGAGTGCCTTCACATTTTACTTATTGCGATATGGTCGATTTGAGTCTTATAACCTTGATAACCTTATCGTTTTAAACCCAGGTGATTTTATGAATCCTTGTATGCGGAAATAAGGTACCACCAATAACCAACTTTTAGTTGGAGCATGCTTCGCAAAACAGTTCGCCATTCTTCGTCAGATGCCCAACCGCATGCTTTCCAATAACGTCCTCCCTACCACGGTTGTCGACATCAATCTGAGCTTTAAAATCGCCATCAAAATTTTAATATCGCCTTATTGGATAGAAATCATTAAGCCTAGAGTAAAATTCTTCTTGGATCTGTATATCCGAAGAATAAGTCAGGGCATAGCATTGAATGAATGTAAGTTTCCTCGCTTTTGTTTTAGCTTTATGTAGCTGCCATTCGATTAGACTTTTCTTTGCCTCCTTAGATAGAAGAAAACCTATGCCACTGGATCTTGGCGCGGCTAATGGTTTTTTTTTAATGTACTAAAGTGGAACCGCCAGATGTTTGTTGTTCATCACATTCAGACCATCTGACTTCACTAAGGGCATGAAAGAGTAAGTTATATCTTTCCATTTCATGCTCCACCTGAGCTAGTTTGGAAAATTCCGATAAAGTACGTTCCATGATCCATATAGTTTCCGTGCTTTTATGGCAATAGTCGTCATCAGAGTTTTCGATCGTTGTGAATATATTTTGGTTTCATTAATCAGTGTTGTTTCGAACGAACAGGCTGCCAGCTGTAGTCCCCAGTCCGACATACACGACAAATATACGATGAGCCGTAAGTTTCAGTGACTATTGCAAATCCATTTGCCACATAAGTTTCTGAGACGCCTTCTCACTCTAGCTGTCCACAAGCGGATGCTTGAATGCCATTTCCAAGGAATACTTGGTGTAAGTCCGGAATTAGAGAGCTGCTTGGGAGATCCGACATTATGAAAATCAAAATTTCTAACTGATTTTGGGTAAACACCCATTTCCATACAAATATTGACACAAGTCCAATTTAGCCCATTAAAATTTCGAGCCCAAACACTATTAGGTTTTTAACCTTGCTAGTCTAGGGTATTCCATAATCGACATGACCTGGTTTTCTCTTTTAAATTTCTCTCTTCTTTAAAAAAAAAAAATTTTTTTCTTGGAAGTAGAAAATTTGTTATATTTTAAAGAAATTTTTTGGAAGAAACTCACAAAATCTTAAGTTTTACTAGTAAAAAAAAAACTACTAGACTATATAAGGTTTAAGGGTGTTGTTTTCGAAAGCCCATTAGCTTCTTAAAATTCTAAGGCTTCTATTTATTGTGGGAAAAACCCCTCAAATAGGAAGGCTTTTTATAAAACCTCTTGTAAGTTTGTAAAATTTAATCTGATTAGATTTAAAAGATTTTTTCCTGCATTATGTTACTGTTTATAATTTTTTTTAAAGAACAACATTTAAATTTTGAAGATTTTTTTTTTCAATTTCCTCACAATACATTTTCCGTTACTGACCGTAGTTTATTTAAAAAGTAATACGTATATTTAATTGAAATTTTTAGAAATATATTTTTTAACTATTTGAATTAGTCATTCAAAAAACAAACTATAAAAATTTACAGACATTCAGTAGGAGTTGATAGTTTCTGTTAAATGTAATTTTTTATGTTTTCTATTTCTAAAAATAAAAATTCAAATAATTCCTTTTTGTTTTTTTTTTACCAAAATAATTTGTTTATATACAAAATTATTTCAATAAAAATTACAAGAAATTATTCAAATATACATACAGACATAAAAAATAAAAATATATACATTTGTGTGTAATGTGTTTTGTTTTGTAAAATTACATACAAATAAAAAATAAATTTCAATTGAAAAAACAAACCACAAAAATCATTTTTTTATACGTTTTGTCAGTTAAAAATTAGTGGTTATTTTAAACGACTTTCAATTGCTTTTACTACTTTTGTCGATTATTAAACAATTATTGAAAATAAACAACAAAATAGGTTGAAAATAATGAAAAATCAGTAGTCCTCTTTTTGAATGTATTTTCGATTAATTTATTATGTATTTTAGATTTTTTTTAACTAAATAATATTGTAAGTGTACCTATTCAATTCATGCCTGCATAAATTTATAATTCTATCAGAACAATGGGCTGGTATATTTTTTCTTTTCTAGCAAACTCCTAACCTTTACAACTCTGCTGTATTGTAGGGTATATTTTTTAAACAAATAAAAAAAAACTCTAGAGCCAGGCATACTTTCTTAAAGATCACTTTATTTAACATCTCTGGGTATATTGTTATTCTTCGACCATAAAGATTTTTTTTTTTTGGTTTCTAATGTAAATACTCGTAATACAAACAACATAACTACATAATTTCCAATACATAATATGTGTATTCTTGATTTCTTACAATTTTATTTACTTAACAATTAGTTAACATGTCATAATTATGGTTACACATATAACATTCTTGGAGTGTGTAGAAAAACATTATATGCTCTTGTATATTTAACAAATTAACACTAAATAAAAAAATTCAAACAAATACAATTGTAGCGCATACATAATGGAAAATTGATATATCTTGTTCAGATATCAGACAAAAAAAAAGAAAAACAAAAACCGTTAAGTAAATATTGAAGACAAATATTTTAACATAAATATATCGAAAATAATTGGTGTCACGAGGTAAATATTGAATATATTTATGTATACACCTATAAGTCGTAAAACGCGGTTTCGAACAAGGCAGTGCCGTTCTAACGAAGGTGTATTAATAAATACTTTTTAACTACATTTAAAGCGCAGGTTTTCCTTACAAAGGCAGTTTTTAATCATCTTACAAGGTTTTTCTACAATGCAGTGTTTTTTTTTTGTATCCCTGTTATACGAGGTACGTGTGTATTCGTTCATATATTAACCTTTATTGTCAAATATTTATCATTTTATTGTGTATTTTTCTAGTATTTTGTTAATGTTTTCTTTTCGACTGGGTTTACGTAAATATTTATTGAAAATTGTTACAAGTTAATTAGTTATTGAATGCATTCAATAAATTAATTGGTAAGATATAGATATTGTAGGCAAATGTTTACACGAGAAGGCATTTGAATGATGGTACGTTCTATACAGGTTGGTTGAAAAGTTCCTGCGCTCGAAATGAAAGAATACTGTTTTTGTTACGAAATATATTTTTTTATTCAATATAATCTTCTAGAAGCTCAATACACTTGGTGCAATGATCTTCCAATAATTTTACCCTATCCTTATAATGGTTTTCCGGAAGCTCTGCAAAATAACCATCTATGGCTGCTTTTGCCTCTTCATTCGACTAAAAAATGCTTTCCACGAAGGAATTGTTTGAGATTTCTGAAGAGATAGTAGTCACTGGGAGCCAAATCTGGTAAATACGGTGGATGTTCAAGCAATTCGTACTTTAATTCTTTGAATTTAGCCATCGTCAAAACACATTTGTGAGCAGGTGCATTGTCGTGATGAAGAATGATTTTTTCCTTCTTTTAACCAGGCTGCAATAATATTCAGAGTTGATTGTTTTACCTTTCTGAAGATAATCAATCAACTACATTCCTTTTGCATCCCAAAAAACGGATGCCATAACCTTCTTTGCTGATTGTTGTGACTTCACCTAATTGGAGCTGAACAACCAGCTTCAGTCCACTGCAAACGTTCTTGTTTCAATTTAGGATCATGGTGGTAGAACCAAGTCTCATCCAAAGTTATAAAACGATGCAAGAAGTCGGTTTTATTCGGCTTAAAACGCTCCAAATTCGATCCAGTTTTTGTTGAGTTGTTAATGTGTGCGGCACTAACTTTCCAAACAGTTTCTTCATACGTAATTCTTCATGTAAAATATGGAGTACTCGTTCGTCTAAAATGCCTATGGCATTAGCAATTTCACGCTTAGTCAAACTTGGATCTTCACTATCCATATTATGTACCTGCTCAATGATTTCTGCTGTGGTTGCAGTTTTTCGTCGTCCTTCGCGTGGATCGTCTTCAAGGCTGGTACGACCACTTTTAAATTCACCAGCCCAAAATTCAACGGTGCGTTTTGAAGGTGAGGACTCCTTATACACTTCTAACAATTGTTCAAAAATTTCCTTTGCTTTTAAACCCTTCAAAACAATGAATCTAATAACTGCACGATATTAAATTTTTTCCATATTAAAAAAAATCAATGACACGTCAACTTCAAATGGCTTGTAAACAAAGAAAGAATTGAAAGAATGACTTGCAACTTTGCATGTGTTCTCAGGACAGTTATACCAACTTGAGAAAAAAAAAGTTTGGAGCTGGCAGTGCCATCTCTTGGTGAGCGCAGGAACTTTTCAACCAACCTGTTTATGTATAAAAAAGCATTATGTGAGTGACTGACCAACTGACTGCCTTCCTGCCTAACCGACTGACTCAGTCAACATTGCCCATCCTATGCCGCTGGAGTTAGGAACTTAAAGTTTAGGAAGCATTTTTAGAAATTTCTACCGGGAGGGGCAAAAAGGGGAAGTCTCTCTCTCTTAAAGGAATACCCAAACCCTTTTGGCTAGAAATCTGAAATTGAAAACAAGTATTTACTGAATCATAGGCCAAGTCACTGATAAGATACTTTGTTGAATTTTCTTCAACTGCTTGTTATAAATGGGGGCTTCAAAAGGGGAAAAAATATCCCCTTAACGGCTTGTCCAAACCACATTGGCTAAAAATTAAAATTCTAAAATATGTGTTCCCTAGAACGTGGTAAGGAAATTGGATTCATCAATTTCCATATAAACAGAAATTCCCATATGCCAGCCATAATATAAGTACATTGTCATCAGTGGCAACTCTTCACTATCATGTTATCATTTGGTGGATAATAATTCGATGTTTCCGTCATCACCACATTAACTTCCGGATACTACTACCACTTTCTAGTTATGAGTCAGTTTGAGTTAGAACGTTGATACGGCAACATAACTAGACAAAAGAACATTGGCGATTTAATTGTCTTAACAGTGTTTGTGTTAAAGCGTAATAACAGAGTGTTTTTAAGTTTTTGTGTAAATAAAGAGTTGCTATAAAAAATTTTAACTGTTTTAACTTATTATTTGCAATATAAAAAGCACTTGATTTAAAAGTAAATAAATCAACGCTTTTAAAAGTAAAATCGTAACAATAGGACTTCAAAAAGGGAAAAGTACCGCCCTTAACGGCCTGCTCAAACCACCTTGGCTGAAATTCAAAACAGTGAAATTGAAACACCAAAATTGGAAAACGAAATGTAATAGAAAGGGGAACCAATGGAATTGAAGGCAAAGGATCTAAATATCAAATAACAAACCGGAGTTAATAGAGTTTCAGACGAAATCGCTGCAGCTGGGAACTTAAAATTTGTCATTTAGGTACCTACTCCGGCTTAGGCATCCACCCAAAAGGGAATTTTAAGAAATTTTTATGAAAATGTGCTAAGACGCGTCTAAAACTGAAACTTTTAAATATGTCTTCCCTGGAGTATGGTCAAAGTCGTTTTAGATTTTCCAATAAAAACCTGAAAAATGGCATTAAAAAGTGAAAAAGTGCCCTCCCTTAATTACTCATCCCAAATCGCTGGAGCTAAGATTTTGGAATTCACAAGCTCATATATCGGTGTAGACATCTACTAAGCCTAGGATTTTGAAAATTTGTAAAGGGATGATAAAAATAGGGGGAATAAGCATCGCCCTTAGCGTCCTACCAAAACCCTATTACAAATTTAAAATTTCTAATATCTTTTCCCAGGAGTATGGGCTACTTTATTGAAAATATATAATTTGGAATATCCAATAAGAACGTGGAAAGAATGGGGATAAATTTGGAAAAAGTGGCCGCTTAATCACCTAGTATAGGGTGATCTATTTCGAGATACTTTTTTCAATAGCCTTTTTTGACAGATCACGTGTGAGTCGTGTCATGCTGTCATGTTATTTTTGTTTAGTATTGTTTGGCATTTCATAATGGAAAGATCTACGCCTGAACAACGTTTACAAATCGTTCAACTTTATTACGAAAATTCACGTTTTGTGAGGAATGTGTTTCGTGCACTTCGCTCAACTTATAGTCAACATAATCGGCCTACTGAGCGTACTATTCGCAACACCATCACCCATTTTGAGACCCAGCATTCATATATTCATAATATTCGACCGAATAGACCACGTCCAACACGCTGTGAAGAAAATATAGCGGCCGTTGCCGTCAATGGCGACCGTTATCGTGCCATGCTAACCGACTATTTAATGCCTGAAATTAAAGCTCGTGATCTCGGCGACATTTGGTTTCAACAAGACGGCGCCACTTCCCACACATCGCATCAATCAATGGATTCATTGAGAGAACACTTCGGTGAGCACATAATTTCACGTTTTGGGCCGGTCGATTGGCCACCAAGATCGTGTGATTCACACCGTTAGACTTTTTCCTGTGGGGATATGTAAAGTCTAAAATTTATGCAGACAAACCCGCTTCGATTCAGGCCTTGGAGGAAAGCATCACGCGTGTCATACGCCAGTTACCAGTCGAAATGATCGAACGAGTCATCGAAAATTGGACTCAATGGATGGACCATCTGCGACGTAGCAACGGCCAACATTTGATAAGACATAATCTTTAAAAAATAAATGCCAAAGAATGTTCTTTCAAATGATAATAAACATTCCCCATTGAATTTGAATTTTCTGTGTTTTTTTCTTTCAAAAAAGAAGGGAACCTCGAAATGGATCACCCATTATGACCGCTGGAGATGAGATTTTTTTTTAAATTTTTTGCAGGTAGGAAAAATGGGGAAAAATATTCCCATTCTGAAAAATCGTCAGCTATAAATCTGACATTTAGAAAAGGTGTTCCCAAGCTTATTCAATAAAGAGGTACTTTTTGGAATATCCAGTTAAAGCGTTGTAAAAATGGGGTTAAAAAGGCAGCGAGAGTACCTCTTTAAAAACCTGTGCAAAATTAATTTTAAGAGGATATTCCTTAGAAAAAAGAATCCAACTTTTTTCTTAATATATTCCATTGTTTAAAACTACCGGTAACGAAATATCGGGCTTTTAAGCTGGTGAAATTATAAAATTTCTTATAATTTTCTATACAACGGACCCATAAAAAAGTGTTTTGATATAATAATAACAAATAATCAAAACTACAGATTTAATTGAATAAAAATATGATACCTTATGCCAGAAATGGTTATATACTATGTATAAGATATGGATATCAAAAATTCAAATGTTGTTCAATATACTGTGAGCGTCAAAAGAAAGTGTACACGTTACTATGTTGAATTAAATTGTTATGTAAAAGACTGAAAAAAAATTGAAAAGATAATAAATGAACGTGTACACTTTCTTTTGGCGCTCACAGTATATCTGTAAAACTGTCTTAATACAAAAAAGTTTTCAGTCGCCCATAATGTAATTTTTGAAATATTTGTTTAAAACTAGTAGTTGCTGTTAACATTTTTTTTTTGGGGGAAATGTCAAAAAAGTCAAATTCTGCCTGTTGTCTAACAACTAACAACGTTCTGTCATAATAAATTAAAATTTCATTTAATAATACACTTGATTTTATTTCATGAATGTTTATTCTAAGACTACCTTTTAAAACAACACAAATACCAACAACAACGAAAAATTTATTTAAATTAGCTACTATTTCTTGTATAAGTAGAGACATACAGCTGCTGTCTATTCAAATCTAGATCATCATCATCATTCCTCCACAGCCAACCATTCAACTAACCAACCAACCAAAATTTTTGCTGTATGCCTTATTGCATACGATGAAATCAAATGTTTGGATAAATCAACAAACAAAGTCATCAAAAATAATAATCATCATCATCAACAACATACACATCAAAAAAACTGTTTCTTTTTTTTTCAAATAAAATAAAAAAAATAAAATACTCATCATCATTTTTAACAGAGTGTAGCACGCACATGAAAAATATTATTTTAAAATGAAAATTATTAAAGAAAATTTATGCACAGGCTTCCGTTTTTGTGTGTAATTTTAATATGGTACTAAAAAATATTAAAAAAAAATATGAACTTATAGCCAGACATAGCAGAGAGATTTATCATATTTAAAGCGACAGGCTACAAATTAAACAAAATAAAGTAAGACCTTTAAGAAAAGCAACAGATTTAGAGTTTGTAAAAAGAACTCAAGATATTTATAACTCTTCAATCATCTATGACTGGCTATAAGTTTATATCTCGTTTTTTGATTAAAAAAGATATTCGAATTATTGATTTGATACTCCGCAAACCACAAATAGAATTTTATAAATAAAAGAAAAGCGTCAAGATAAATTTTGTATAAATGCAAGTCCTTCACGTAAGTCTGGTGGTAACATAAACTATCAGTTTAAGTTCTATAATAATTTTTATTAATTAAAACTAATAATTTTTACAAACATATGGCAACCCCAACAACAAAACTTTTAGTTAATACATTAACCTCAATATTATATCGCTAAAAATAGTTTTCCTAAAGCCCTTAGTCTCAATTGTATTTTATTTCTAAATGTTAAAAATTATTCTTTTTTTTTTGTAACTTTATAATTTTTATAAATATTTTTGAGACTCGTAACTGTCACTTTAAAAAAATATTCAAATAAGTTTTATTTTGTTGTGTATGTGTGTACGATATTTTCTTTTTGTTTTATTCATACACTTGAATGGCCAGACAGATACATCTAGAGAGTTTAAATAAACATCAGAATAATTTGTTTGTTTTAGAAAAAAAAATATATATATTCTCAAGAAAAGTCAACACAAAATGAAAATTATGCATAGTTGAGTTGTATCTAATGATTATTTCATAACTGCATATAAATTAGTTAAACATAAAAGCCACTGTATTACTGTATTACATTTGTTTACGATGTGACTGACAAAATCAACAGATCGGGACAGAAAAAGAGCAATAAAGAAATTATCGGTAATAAAAAAATTTTCGGACATACCGAATAGGAAACAATTTTTAAGGTTACCCAAAAAGCTTTTATCAGCAAATTCTGTATTGGACATACTCCGGAGGAAAAATCACCAAAGTCCGGCAGATGGCCGGCCAGCCAAGACTGCTTTATCCCTCAAAGAAGTCGTTATGAGATAATATGGAAATGATATCCCTTATTCTTGGCTTTATGTTTATTTTCTTCTGGAAATTATAACCGATACAACCGAAACTGTTTCGGTTATAGTCCCAACTTCCAGGGTTGAGGTTATATCTGAATTATTTTCTGAGAAATTAACATAACCTCCTTGTGCGGATAGTTATAAAGTTTTTGCGTATACAGTCTGCATTCGGGCTAAGGGTTTTCTAATCTGTGGTATATCCGAAGCCGTCTTCGCTAAAAAAAAAGATTTTCTGCATTGCGGATTTGGGGTTTTTATCTTCTGTGGAATGTTCAAAGTCGATTAAGCTTAGAAATTTGTTTTGTAAATTAATTTTTGGTTCTAAGCCACAAAAACAAATCGGTCTTGCCCCATGGGGACTATGGCCGTTGCCAAAGTTCGTTTATCCCACTTTCTATTTTTGGGGATTATATCCGAAAATTTAATATTTCCAAAATATTTTAATTCTGCCTCACTGTTAGCTGTAATTCTCTATCTGATTTCATTTGCCTTTGAAGTTGACCAAAATTTAAGCGGGAAAAATAACATTAGTTGACTAGTAAAATGACGGGCAAGGTAGGAGTCTATGAAGACAAAAAATATATTAAAATCGCTTTGACGGAAACTGTCTTATTTTTTCTTAAAAGAAGAAGCAACACTCAGGAAATGTTTTCAATTAATTAATGTGTTGCTTCCTTTGGAAAGGGGATTGAAGAGACACGAAATGTGGTAAAATATGAAGGGCTTCAAATATGGCAACACTGTCGCAAATGCCCGAATAATTACATTGCTCGAATCGAAGATTTTTTTCGCCAAGCAGGGCATCTGGTAGGTAAACCTAATTCGAGTATGCTGATTTTAGTAGTACTAGTCGTTTTTCTAGAAAAAGTCTAAAGATCAAAACTCCGAGTCGATCAATTGACATCGCCTAGGTGACTGATTTCACGATTATGGATCTTAGTGCTCAAAAAATTGATTGTTTAATGAGCTGTATGGCATGGTGCTCCAACATGCTGAAACCAAAGATCATTCAAGTTCATATCGTCGATTTCAGCACATAAGAAGTTCGCAATCATATCCCTGTAGCACTCGCCGTTGACTGAAATAGCGTTTCCAGCAGCATTTTCGAAAAAAATGGGCCAATGCTGCCACCACTCCAAAATACACACCAATATGTCACTCTTTGTGGATGGATTGGCTTCTCGACAATGATGTGCAGGTTTACCGATCCCCAGATGCGGCAATTTTGTTTGTTGATATAGCCGCCAAGATGAAAATTCGCCTCGTCAAGAAAGACAATTTTTCGGCCAAATTCGATGTCCAACTGGAGATTCTGTAGGGCCCAAACTGAGAAGCTGTAACGAAGTATATGGTGTTTGTCTTCAATTGCTGAGTGAATTGGACCTTGTAAGCGAATAATCTGAGATCTGTGCAAAATTCTCCTCATAATGGTGCATAAAATGCCGAGTTGTTAAGATCAATGGCGAGTCGATGGATTGAGTTGCACACTTTCGGCCACAGCAGCCACATTTTCATCAGCACGAACCGTACGACGACGGGGATCATAAATGTTGTCCACTAGCAAGCCAGTCTCACGAATTTTTTGCGAACTTTGGAAATAAGTTTGCTTAGAGCGGATCATTTTGATCCGGCTATGATACTGACTGATAGTCAATATTTCGAAGAGAAAAAATCTATCAGAGTCAAAATAACATATGATGTAAAAAGATAACTGTATTTGAACCACCCTGTTTAGGAATAAACAATCAAAATTGCTGCATTTGGGGAACGTCGAATCCACATGAGATCCAGGAAATATTATCATTGGTCAATTTTTCTTCAGACAAGGCAAAACTGTCTATGGGAAACACTATAGGTAAATGTTGACTCATTATGTCTGCCCGAAAAAGGTCTGGGTGGTTACCACACTGCAAATCAAACAATGAAGTTTCTGCACTAAAAATTCCCTGGACGTGTCATGCCAAAAAAAGGCGAAATTGACTGGCCACTAAGATCTCCAGATCTGACCCCTACGGACTTTTTTTGAAAAGCAAAATGTACGCCAACAACCCTTCTACCATTGACGCACGCAAAGAAAAAACATAGCTGGGTCAATCATATTCGAAGAGCATCATATATTTTTGGGTTTATGGTTGTGCCAAACATAATGCTACTATATTATGGTTATCATATTATGATAATAAAATAACCATATTTTTACCATAATATGGTCCCTACAGTTATATTATGATTCAAAAATTACCATATCATTGTCCTAACTAAACATTTTATATTGAATTTATCATAATATGATTGCAAATAATCATAGTATTCTCAAAATGTTATCATATTATGGTCCCTCATAACTATATTATGATTCCTGGATAATCATTATATGATCCATAATCTAAGAAAATTTCTTAAACGAAAAGTTCTTAGAAATTATGGAAAAGCTCTTTAAATTTAAGAATATTTCCTATAGAAATGTTTTTCTAAAAAAAACTTAATATTAAGGAATTTTTGAAGAAAAATTGTTAAGGAAAAAATCATAGACTTTGAGAACTTTTCTTTCTTTGATTGCATAATTATTTATTGATTGTTGCCAGCATTTTATCGTTGTATAATTATCATATTTTTTTCATAGTCTGAATTTTTGTTACCACAGTATGGTAACAGCCAATCATGATATAAAATAGAAGGTGCTAATCATAAAATAGTAAAATATTTACTAAATAATGATGGTAGCGACCATGTTGATGGTTAGAAAACCAATAACTTGGTTGTGACAACCATACACAATTGCAGCAAGCACAATATAGTAGCAGGGATCATATTGCAACCATGTTTTTTCTCTGCGTGCGAGTTCAAGGTAAACACTCGTGCCGAAATCATCGTTAATGTTTTAAAATGTTATCGAAATACAGCAATTGAGCCAACATTTAGCCGTGGCCAATAGAGGCGTTCATTTCATTGATGCTGTATTCAAAAAGTAGTCCAAATGATTTAAAAAAGAACCAAATTAAACAAAAACATCACAGATATGAAAATCGGTAGTTTTCTTGTTGTAAGTTATTCAATATCCACATACCGACATAAAAGATGGTGCACCCTGTATGTGTGGTTCTCTTGAAATTTTCAAAAAGTTAAATTGTCTATTTACTGCATTACTTTTTGTTATCACATCTGTAAATTAACAATCTACATAGCAGAGAATTTTATAGTTTACCCTACTAAATAACAATTTGTAGTTAATTTTTGTTTTTTTTTTTCTAATTTAAAAAGCAAAATTCAATCCCTTGAATTTGTTACTGCTGTGTTTTTACATGCAATATAGTCTCTAAAGATATCAAAGATAGATCTATTTTGTTTTTTCCAAAGAAGCTGCATTTAATTAAAAGCATTACTAATTAAGGTCAAAACATAATTTAAAGACTATTTCATAATAATAATACTCCATAGACAATCAGTTAAGTTGTGTACTGTATACAGGCAAACTCATATGTTTGAAGAGATTTTAAAAGTTAAGATATGAAATTCTCAGACAAATTGAAAATTATTTATGATTTTTGTTTGTAATAAATTTTCATAAATATTTTTTTAATTTTTTTCCTTTGTATTGATTATATTAAAAATGATATGCAAATCTTTTTCTTAACATTGTTATGATTTATGGTAAGAGCCCTTAATAATATCGTATTGGAAAAATAAGAATTCCCTTTCATTTACCCTCCAAAAAAAAGGTCTGTTGTACAATATTATTTACATAGAAATCAAGCACGTGTAAATTGTATTGGTTTATTTATTGTTTTTTTTCAGTTTTTATACCCTACACTACTGAGTGGTCTGGATATGATGGGTTCATGCTGATGTTTGTAGCAACCAAAAAATCGGTTATATATATACCTAGTACTTTCAATTATTCTGACACACGGTTTTTTCTTGATAAAAAACAAACAACATTTTTTCTTTTTATTTTGGTTTTTTAAATATTGAAGAATATTACAAAAAAAAATTATTTAAAATGGCCGCCATTTGTCTTCCAACACGACCGAAGTCTGACCGGCCAATCGTCTATTGCAGTACGCACGACCTCCATGGGGAAATTGTCCACTGCGCGGATAAGTGCACGCTTAAGCGATTCCAAATTTTTGTGGTGAGTAGTGCAGACCATGCCTTCTAAAACCGACCACAATTTATAGTCTAAAGGATTCAGGTCTGGACTACCCGATGGCCAATAATTCGTAGAAATAAAGTTTGGTAAATTGTTTTTTAACCAGTCTTGAGTGGTTTTTGCCTTATGGGCTGGGGCAGAGTCCTGTTGAAAGGTCCACGGCTCGTTTTTGAACAATGTGCTATTTAATGGCTTCACAACCTTTTCTAAAGCGTCAGATTGGTACACCTTTGCCGAAGTTTTAACACCTTTTTCGCAGAAATGAGGCTTGGTGACCCCATCATAGGCGATTCCCCACCATACCATCACAGAAGCAGGATGGTGACCTCTCTGAACTCTAGTAACCAATTCATTTGCTTGCAGAGATGACTGAGCATAGACTCTATCATTTTGTTTATTGAACGACTCCTCCACAGTAAAAATTTTCTCGTCAGTAAACATAATTTTTCTGTGGCGGTTTTTGGCGCACTAGCGAATCAATGCTTTTGATTTTTGCTTCCGTTTCTGCTTTAACGCCGCCGTAAGTAGATGCCCCGTATGTCTTTTGTAATCTCGAAGTCCCAAGTCATATCTTATGATGCGAGAAATGGATACCTTCGATATATTCATCACCCGCGACATTATTTGCTGCTTTCGGAGTGGATTTCAATAAATTCGATTCTGTACAGCTTTAACGGCTCTGGGAGTTCGCACAGAGCGCGGACGGCCAGATCTCGGACGGTCTGCTACTTCACCAGTATCCCCAAACAGTTTCACAGCACGATAAACAAAACTACGACTATACCCGAGCGGCTGTAATGTTCGATAAATGACTCCAGTTTCCATTCCACATTTTTTTAGGCCAATTACGACAATACGGTTTTCAATATCTCCCCATTCCATAATTTAAAGTAACGCACGACAAAAACTTTTTACACAAAAATGAAGTTTAAATGCTAGTTGTCAAAAAAAACTGTCAACGTAACGAGAGTATGTTCAGTGGATTTCTTACAGTGGGGGCGACTGTGTGTCAGTAATTATGAAAGTACTAGGTATATATGTTCCCGTCGTTCCTATAAGGAGAATAGGGCCTCAAATCGGTAATAGACCAGCTTATAGTAAGTATACTGATCGACTCAATTTCACTTTCCGAGCCGATTTGGATTTTCGTATTCTTGTTCGGGGACCTAGTCCCCATATAAGCGATTAACCTCAAACATATATCTTGGAACAAAAAAAAAACAATTAAAATTGCAAAGAAATTTTGGTTTCTTTTTACCATTGATCAGAACAAATAAACATTTTTGGTGACAATTAAAATTATCGACCAATTGAAAATTTTAACCCATATTTTTCTGGAATTTTAGGACATCATAGAGTCGGACTTCACTGACTTTAATTTTATTTTTTTTTTGTTATTTTGCTTTATCATCAATACGATATTATAATAAAAGGCAATTAATTTTATAAAGACCTCTTGGTAAACAAAATAATAAGTAATATATAAGGCAATATCTAACCAAGAAGACCTTCAAGTATGAATATACAAAAAATATTATAATTATCAGATCAATAAGTAATTAAAATAAAAATAGTTAAGGGTAATTTTTACTCTACTTCTTCAATTAAAAGGTATTGTAATTATATGGATATAAGACATAATTATTTTGTTAATAGGATTTAAAAAAAAATATAATAATAATTAGCACCAGGTCAAAGTTTTAACACTAAGGAATAACTAATTGCAGATTAACTTTTTAAACTACAGAGCCGATTGACAAATGATTGATAAATCAATATTAGAGGTGGCAACCTGCCTTAGGGTATAGTAGATACCCTTCTACTCAACCTACATTGGAAAGGGATTTCTGGTGTAGTGATTAACGCGTTGGACTGTTACACAGAAGGTTGCGGGTTCGATACCCAACGACATAAACATCAATTTCGACAAAAAAAATATGAATTTTTTATCCCTTATACATATCGCAACATCCTACTTCGGTGTTCCCATAGCCCTTAAACCCACCGAAGTAAAATACAATACCAGTTGAACTAAAAAAAGCTTTAACAATTTCACCAACTCTCCATAAGATATATATTTATCATCTTGAAGATTTTCATCTTTCACCACCTACGAGTATCATCGCTCCTCTATCCCCTTTCCAAAGAAAACAACATATTGTAATAAAAAAATAGAGGACCGATTGGTTTACATTGTATGGAGTAGTCCTATGTTTAGAATAAGACATATTTTATGGCATGCTGTTACAACACAAGATATATTATTCCGTTTTGTGGATTGTACTATTATTAGGTTAGGATGACCCACATAAAAGATCAGTCAGATGTGATGGCACCAATGGTGCCCCACACTCCCTTAGCAAATACCGGAAGTCTTAGAATTCCGATTATAGAGATTTAGTCCAGATCGCGGAATACAAAATCTCCCAAGCAATTACTCCACCGTCTCTCTGTCCTCTGCTACACCACAAAACCAGCAATTGTCACTCGCCAGCTTTCCCGCTCTCTTGGCAAGAACCGCAGTCCAGAAGTAACTCGTCAGTACTCCTACCAGAATTCATTCATTGTTTTTTGTCATTTCATTGTTTTTAGCATTTTTAATAACTTCGGGACTTAGCATTACTAAAATCTGCTATCTAGATATAATGCTGCATTCAAAAGTGGATTATTAATAATTAAAGTAGTTTTCTCTTTCTATAATATTTAAATACAATTCTTATGAACATGTTTTTGTTTTGTCATCTTTTGTAAGCTCTAATTTAAAACTAAGCCAGATTCTATAAAAATCTGTTTTTCTTGTAGTTTTAGCGTTAATTTTTTAACAGGTGCAAAAACTTTTACGAATTCTTCACAAATATTATCATTTATAGTTAAGCAGCATCAAGTAATTCTGAACAAAAATGTCTGTATTCCAATAAGGCTTGAACGAACAATGTCATAACTGGAATTCCATCTAGTTTGACAATCTAGTACGGCTTTTTAGCTAAAGGAGAAATTTTTGGTGTTCGCAATTTTTGCAAATAGCTCTTCGTTGATCAAGTATTTGCTTAAAAGATATAGTATCAAGCACTGCAAACTGTAATGCAAGAAATGTAATGTTTATTATGATTTTTCTATCAAACATTTCTCACGCCATAAACAGCAAGAATATTTTTTTATATTTTTGAACCCGAACCTGGTTAAATTTTTGGGTTCATCGGGTTTTATAAACAGCGAACCTGAACCCGCTTGGGTTAGGGTTCGGTTTCAGTCCCTGGTTGGGGGTAAAATATTAGTGAGGGTCGGTCTTAGGGGTTACTCAAGGGAAGTTGTAGAACTATTTATGGATTTTTACTCTTTCAACCCAACTTTCGACTTTAATAAGTGGCCATTTGCCTCTTCCCAAATATCCTATTTTTTGGCTCATGTATGTTTTTGTTGAATGTAACATAATAAGGGGTTCGAGCGCATCGAAATCGAAAAATCGTGCACTATCCCACCCCTATCAGAACTGATTTAATTTCCTTGTGAAAAATCTTCGTTTACAATTTGATTTTTATTTTTTGATCCGAAAATACTCTGAAATTTGTCACAGCTGTAGAGAAGAAAACCATCTATAACACTTTTTTTTTGAAATTTTTAAAAAGATCGCTTTCGGAAATATAGGCTCTTGACTTATTGGTCAATAAAAGTGACCTTTGACCTTTTGAAAAAAAATTAAGTTGCAGTTTGAAATGCGACCCTTATGAGCCGCGTACCTTTAATACTCCTCAAGAAAATGACAATTAAGTAAGTACTAATTTGTACATTTTTTGTATTTTTTCCGATTTTCAAGACCTCATATTTCCGGATCTAGGTGTCAGTGCCCTAAAACTTTATATTTGTCTTAGTTTTATAATATACTTTATTCATACCAAAAATAAGCACATTCGGAAACAGTCATGTCAAAAACGCCATATTTTAAGTTGAGGTGGTTCAACCAAGGACCTTATAATCCAGGATGAACAAACTACCAATTTTTTAGCCACCCATGATGCCATGCTGCCAAATAGTGCGACTACAATAAAATTCTTAACCGAGACCACAAAATTCTTAGCCGATATACAGAAACACTTATCCTCTAGCAAGAGTTGTACCAATTCAAACATGTATACATTTACATCACAGTCACTGTACTTGCGCTACAACCCTTGCTAGCGGCTAAATGTTTCTGTAAATCGGCTAAGAATTTCGTGGTCTCGGCTAAGAATTTTTTTGTAGTCGCACTATTTGGCATCATGGCAGCATGGCATCATGGGTGGTAGTTTGTTTATCCTGCTTTATAGGGTCCTTGGTTCAACCCATATGCTCAAGTACACACACAGAAAATTTCTTGTCAATCCGACGAATATTCTCGAAGTTTCGCGAACATTCGTAATGACGTTTTTTTTATATATGTAAAGTGCTTTTAAAACTTTCAACCATGGTTGGTAAGCAATACCTTTTTATTATAACGGTAGTTGTCTCCCACGCTCTAATCAGTATCGATACGAAAATTTTAAAACTACGATTCCAATAGTGACATGTGTCTTCTAATATCACGGGGTTTATTTCATAATATTACCCGTTACATTGAGTTATATCTGCAAAATACCGTTATAAATCGGTGTTTCGGTAGTTAAGCGTTATTTTAAAGGTAATAAACCCGATTATACAAAAAGACGAATGACTTTAATGGAAACGGCATTTTTAAAATTTTCATATCGGTCTTAAAGTGGCTGTGGTAGCCAAAGGTATTGAATGCCAACCATGCTTTAAACGCGTTTTCTCTAAACTATATTTTTAAGGTCGGTGAGCAAGATTTCTACGATCAGTCTCAAATTTTAACACAAGCTTTTTAAGCATATTTTTTAATAAACAAAGGTTTTTTTCACTGATAAATATTTTTCAATTTTTAAAACAATCCAGTCCTAAATTTTTGTCAAAAATCGATTTTTTTTTTAAATTGCCATTTTGTCAAAAATTATAATTTTGTTTATTCCTTCGATTAATTGCAATATAATATATTATATTTAATAAATCTTTTTGGTTGCAGATGATCCAGTCCAGAGATATTGTGCAAAACGCCTTTTTTTAGAGATGTCCGGGAGATCAGCTATAGCGGCTTTTAAATTAATTATCTTTTAAAATTTAAATTTTTTTAAATATTTTTAAATGTTATCATAATAAATGTAAAAAAATTTATTTTAATAAATTGAAAGGGTTTCTTAAGAAAAATTTTTGAAATATCGACTTTTTTGGGCCTCCTGGCTGTATTTAACTCCTTACAATATAGAAATAAAAATTACTGAGTCTTAGCATGAAAAATTAGTCCAAGTACAACTGAAATTTGTTGTTTCAAACGAGAATAAGTTAAACTGAACTAAAACATATTAAACAGACTTTAATACTAACTCCTTTTTTATGAATGTACACTCAGAATATTATGTAGTTAACTGTTTGTAGTTTAATAAAAAAGTTTCCCGTTCCATTTAAAAATAAAGGAACATACATTTATTTTTTCAAAGAAATTTCTATATTAACTTTTTTATACATTTATTCGAAATAATTTACTATCATTTATCATTTTTTCAGTTTCATTTATTTTTTTCATTTGTTTGAAATTTAATAAAAATTTACCCACAAAACGGAAACTTGTGGTTTATTTGCGTCTGTAACAGTTATTACAAATTTAAATTTTGTTTGCTTTTGCTGTCTGTTTCAAAAAAAAAAAAAATATTCAAAAAATTTCAATTTGTGTTTTTATTTAAATTGGTTGTATATATACAAAATTTTTCAATGCAAACAACTTCATAAACACACATACATACACAAACCCATTCATACAAAAAGTGTCTATAGCTACATTTACATACATACATTTTGTATTGTACAAGTATATAAAAAAAAAAAAAAAAATACAAAAACGGAAACAATTTCAAATAAATGATAAAATCATTTATTTTATAAGGAATTGGTAGGTAAAATTTTGACATTTATTTTAACTGATTATATCATTTGTTTCTTACGGATGTGTCAGTTGATTAATCAACATTTAAAAATAAATAACAAATGGCATTTCATTTAAATAAAAATTAAGTAGACCGGTTTTTAAATGAAATATCATTTCTTTTAAATGATATTTTCAGTTATTTTAACTTACAAACTTTTTTAAGTGCAGAAATGAGAATGAGTAAATTTCTATATATCAAATTTCTATTAAATCGATTTTTTTTGGAAAATGCTGCATTCAAATATACATCGATATCCTTTTCATAATTTTTCAATATAATTATATATGATATTTGTTACAATACTTAATTATAACCTCCTTTTCTACACCCATTTCCTAAATTCCAAGAAGTGTATTTATGAAATAATTTCATATTACACAACAATTGTTTAAACTACGGAAGTATCATTTACTTCAATGATTAAAAAATCGTTTAGAATAAAATTAAAAAAAGAAAACCACTAAATGCTATTGTAAAACTCCTTCAGGCTCTTTTGAAATCTCTAATAAGCCGCTTTGGTAACAAATAAAATCTACCGAAAAAAAAGAACAATAAATATGAAATGACATTGTAGTTAAAAACAATAACTCAAAAAAACAAAAACTATCAATATTTGTTTCATAATAATGCTTGGATGTTTTTAAAGGGCGTTGCAACAAACAGAGCAACCAGACTGATCTACTTCTTAAAAATTACTTTCTCACTTTTCACTCAACAGAAATACAAAACTGGAAAAATTAAAAAAAAAAAAAAAACTGTATATGTATAACTGTGTGTTATCATCAGGTGGCATGACAATTAAAAAATATTTCAGTTAAAAATCATAAATTTAAAAGAAAAAATACCGCCGAGGTGAATAGAAAACCGAAAGGTGATTTTGATATATTTATAATAGAAATTAAACTAAGAACCGAAACTAAACTGGACTCAAAATATTAGTTAGTTGTCTACAATACAACCAGCACACATCCACACAGATAACAATGATACAAAATAACAAAGTCATTCATAAGCCACTGTTTGGTTTAGACAAAAAAAACCAGCAGAAAATATATTCATTCACATCTATTTTCTATGGCTTAAATAAGAGTAATGTTAAAGATTTTGGTTTTGTTTTATGTGACTCTTAAGCAGACACATACAAACACACAAATACACAGTGGGCAGAAACGGAAGAATATTTTGAGAATGATTGTGTAAAAATATTTGAAATATACCGCTTTCATATGCGGTAGAAGATAATAATTGCCCAATATATGTTGAGATTTTTATACCCTCCACCATATATGGTGAGGGTATATATCAGTTTGTCATTCCGTTTGTAACATGTCGAAATATAGGTCTAAGACCCCATAAAGTGTATATATTCGTGATCCTTATGCAATTTTAAGTCGATTTAGCGATGTTCGTCTGTCTGTTGAAATGGCGATCACGACGCAAAGACGCTAGCGGAGGTGCCCATTTTTACCCAGATTATTGTACATCCTCCCGAGCAGTTTGGTATTGAAAATGAGCAAAATCAGTCCAGCGGTTGAAAAGTTATGGGGTGACTTACACGACACGAGGCAAAACTTTTGTCATTTTTGATAAAATTTCTGGTACAATCATAATTTTTTTAATTTTTTCGTTTTAAGAAATAACATCAACACGAACATACGTATTAATTCATGCACTTTGATTTTTGATTTGCGATTACATATTTTTAATTTTAATATAATTAATTAGTTGTGACTTACACGACATCAAATCCATTGATTTCAGGGTAATCAAAGATAGTTTAAAAATTCTGTTAATTGTTAATTTTAAACTGCACCAAAAGTATTTGAGAAATGCAAACAACGACAAAATGGCTTCAACTTAGTGAAATTTATTTATTTTATTTTTCATAAAAAAATTTTTTTCACCACTAAAATTTTTTTTCACCACAAAAAATTTTTTTCACCTAAAAATTTTTTTTTTCCTCAAGATTTTATTCACGTAAAAAAATTCGTTTCCGCATCCAAAAAAGTTTTTCACCTCAAAAAATTTTTTTCACCTCCATAATTTTACTTAAAAAGTTTTTTACATTGCTTGTATCAAAAACAATAGAGAACATTGGTGGAGGGTATTCAAAGATTCGGCACAGCCGAATTTAAGCCTTTTTTACTTGTTTTTTTTTTTCTTTGTGGCTGTTAGATCAATTTATAAAAATTAATTAAAAACCAAACTAATTTTCTTATCAAATTATAAAATAAAAATTAAGTTTATCTAAAAATTATGTAAATTATATCAAATGATAAAATAAAGATGGAAAATATACAGATTATAGGCAGCTGTGGCGTATCGTATAAACTTATCAGTTATTTGCGTGTTAAACAAAATTTTACCGTTGAGATAAAGAGAAAATATTAAAGCGGATCATGCCCAACTGCAAACTAAAAAGTTTTATTATAAAAAATCAAAAAAAGTTATAAAAAAAACGTAGAAGTTTTCCTCCCATAAAATTAATATCTGTTTGAAGTTAACATTGACATTACTTTGCCAAGGAGTGATTTGACAAAGGGCGAACAATTTATTTGCCTCTCTAAAACCGAACGCAGAATAAATACATTAAAAATGAAAGAGAAAACAAATAAAATCATTGAATTCGGCTTTATTGTCGAAAAAAAAAAATATAAGAAAAAATATTTTGAAAGTGAAAAAACTTTTTTGAAGTCAACAAAATATTTAAGGTAAAAAATTATTCCCCTCCATATGAAAAAACATGGCAAACAATATATTATTTTTACTATAAATTTGTAAATGCACAAATTTTTATAGAGAATAGGGTGGCCCGATAATTAGCTATTTTGTCAAGTGATTGATAGTTATAGAAAAATCAGCAAAACAGCAATCTATAGTTCCCTATGGTGTCAAATTACACAAAGGAACATACGATGGCGGATAAGTAAGTCCGTGAATTTTTGAATGAAACACAGTTGTTTTTGCAAAAAATAAATATTTTTCAACATAATCTCCTTTTGGCTCAATATACTTAGTTCAACGTTTCTCCAATTTTTGTATCCCTTCCAAAAAAAAAAAATAGTATTTTTCTAGGTCTATAAAATAGGCATTTATTTGATCACTAATTTCATCGCTGGAGCTAAATCTCTTTCCACCAAGCCATTTCTTTAGGTTTGGAACTAAGAAATAGTCACTGGGGGCTAAGTCCGGAAAATATGGCGGATAAGGTCACGATTTGTAGCCCAATTCATGGAATTTTGCCATTGAGACTAAACACGTCACACGAATACGTTTATGATCTATTGAGAGCAAACGCGACACCCATCTTGCAGACAGCTTTCTTAAATCCAACTGATCATTTAAAATCGAAACCACACTGCCATATTAAATGCCTATTGCATCGACAATCTCACGAACTTTTACTCTTCAAACGGCCAACACCATATCGCGGAGTTTGTCGTGTACATTGACCTCAATTGGCCGTCCAGAACGTTCAGCGTAATTTGTACTTGTGTGACCATAACGAAACTCGATGGTGCAGAGGCTCAATAGTATTTATCAAGCTTTTTCTTGGTTTGATTGTCGGTTTTTTTTTTTTTTTGCAAAAAATTATGTTTAATGAGTACTCGAAATTCACTTTTTCCTTTATTAAAAAAATCCACGAGGTTGTATGTTTTAAAATGACGGAACTTGCTCAAAATTTGACAGTAGTCTATTAACAGGTGATACTTGATGGGAGCAGTGTTGCATTTCATATAACTACGAGGAATGTTCGAAAATTCACGGATTTATTGATCCACCCTCGTATATTATGAAAATATGTTTTCCACCATCTACCAAGTCAAATTTTTATTTTTTTTTCCAGAATAAGCGAACCCAAATCCTTAAAAAAACTATGTATAATAAAATATTCAAATTTTAAATTTAGAAGATCCGCCATTTTGAATTTTAAAATTTTGATTCCAGAATTGTGGTCAGCAATTGTCTAACTGCCCTCAAAGATACTTTATTTTAGACATTTATTAAGCGTATTACAGTTATGGGCAAATTGCAGCCATACTTGCCACAGTGTCGCCATTTTGAGCTTCTCATTATTGATTTTTTTTTAGAATCGAAAATATACCTTTAGAGGCAATTTTTATCAAAATTCCTTCAGTGGTAATTTTAATCAAAAAACATGTATTATGAAGAAATGTTTTCCGCCATTTTAAATTTAAATTCCACATTCGTTATCAGTAACTCCAAATTCTTTATAAATAATTAATTTAAATCCAAAATTTAATAATATTTAAAAATTTACGAGCGCCATTTTGGATTTTGAATTTTGTTATTTTAGATTCGTGCTTAGAACCGTTGATTTGTGAGTTAAATAGAGATATTTACAATTGGATGAAAGTCGTAGCTGAACAGAAAATGCATTCCATTCGGCTGGTGTCTAACAACTTTTGCTGTGTATTCTCCATGTTTACTTAAAAATTGAAAAATAAAGAAAAAATTTTTTATTTGGAAAAAACTTTTCCTATGATCTCGAATCAAACTAAAAATACATTTTCATACGTTAACCTATAGTAAAAAATTTATTCAAATCAGACACCACAAAAAAATAGCCAAATCGTCATATTGGATCCGTCATTTTCAATTATAAATTTTATATATTATGTAAGTCAGCAATGTATTTAAAGAAAACAATGAATTAATATTCAAGTAATTTAAATTTAAAAATTTATGACCGCCATTTTGAATTTTTAAATTTCTTATACCGAATTTATGTTCAACCGCTGTCTGAGTGACAGCTACTGAACGCGATTTAACTTATTTCGATATTTGTGCTATTTTTTGATTTTAGTCGACTTTTCCCCAAAACGCTATTTTCACAAATTTTTTCCAATATTCCAAATGGTTGGCAGCTCTTGATCCAAACTATATATAATATGGATATACGAAATTTTATTTTCTGGGATGCTTAACCTCTATGCACAAATAAATTTAAATTTCGTTAATTTAAACCAAATATAATTACATCATCCTACCATTTTGTCTCCTATAAATGAGACTGGTACGCTAAGCTAAAAAGCAATATTTTCTCTAGCACCAATTTTACTTTTAACAAAACTGGTAGGGGACACCGTAGCTGCCTTCCTTGGTAGTGTTTTCGAAAAATTAAGATGCCCCTTTATTTCATTTTAAATTACCAAAACTGTGTTATACTTTCTTCGAGCTTGGATACTTTTCATATATAGCAAAAACTTTTAAACTATTCGGCGCTGTGTGGGCCAAATTTAATGGCGGTTTGAATTTTAATTTTGTTTGGTAATACTGTATAATATGTGACTCAAAAATAATTGTAAGATTATTTAAGCTAAATTCAGTGTTTGGATCCCCGTAATGAAATTTTATGCAAAATTCTTTTGTAAAATATTTTCACCCTCTATCAGCCATGTACATGCCTTATTTAAGTTCTTTCTTCAAGAAATGATAAAAGGTCCCCTAAAACTTCCGATAAGGATTAAGAAATTTTACGGGTCCATTAATTTTCTTTCCTCTATAACATAATTTTGAGAAAGTTCTCTTGCTTGGAATCAATTACCCAAGCTGGAAGAGAATCTAACACATAAATTAAAATCAATGATTATTTTTGCATAGAATATGCATTCTTTTTCTTTGCCATTTCACTTGCAAAAAAAATTGTTTAAATTCTATTTTAAAAACATTCATAGATTTCCTAATTTTTTGCCTTAAACTCTAGACTTGGCTAACAAAAACTAAACTATTGTTAATATTCATGATTGGAATGGTAAGATGGGTGGTTAAATTTGTTATAAACACAAAAGTTGGTTAAAAGTTTAAGTGTTATGGAATACACAAAATAAAAAAAATATTATAAAAAAAATACAAATTGTTAGGAAAATATTTAAAATTTGTTTTACTATTTTTCCTGCTTTTTTATGTAAAACAGCATTCTCATCTATAACAATAATACTCCTTTTTTAAGGCAAAATAGACAGAAACAATACTAACCAACACCCTTTTTTTAGCAGTAGCAACAACACCAAATATTAACAACAACAAAACAAAAAAAAAAAAAAAAAAAACAAATCTACTTAATTCAAATTCTCTATAAAAGTTGTCTAGAATTGTTGTAATAAAATTATA
This sequence comes from Eustalomyia histrio, assembly GCA_949748255.1. Classification (NCBI taxonomy): domain Eukaryota; kingdom Metazoa; phylum Arthropoda; class Insecta; order Diptera; family Anthomyiidae; genus Eustalomyia; species Eustalomyia histrio. The sequence continues at coordinate 120,312,001 of OX456527.1, forward strand.
CAAATAAAAAAAAAAAAATTGGGGGGCACATTGACATAATGGCCCAGACGTGTAAGTTTATTATAGAAAATCTTCCTCTTCATCCTCCTCCCTAACAAAAGTTATGTTAAACTACCTTCCTTTTACCAGAAACATGGTTTAGATGTATTTGAAGATGATTTTCAATGGCCACCCCTTTTCATTGTTTATTCCTGTTTTTCTGGAATTTTTTTTTAGCATTTGAAAACATTACAATAGAAATATTTTGTATACTGTATTTTCAGTGCTAACAAAAAACTAAAAGGCAAAATCAAATGAAAATGAAACAACTCACTTTAGTAACCCATATGAAAATATATTTCCATAATGTTTTTTTTTTTTTAGCAGTTTGTTTTTATTCTTTGCATGAATTGGAGTTTTTGTTCTTGGAGTGAACGTTTTAATATAAGGATATATTATATATATAGAAAACAAATAAAAACAATGGATTGTTACACTGCGAAAAAACAACATAGTAACATAGCTTAAAACATGATCACTGCTACTATATTATTTTTGCTATATTCGGGCTTGGTTGTCACAATCAAGTTATTGGTTTAGAACCTATTTATTCTAACTATCAATATGCTAGCTGCCATCATAATTATAGTAAATATTTTATTATTTCATGAGTGCCACTTTCTATTTTACAACATGTTTGGCTGTAACCATACTGTGGTAACAGTATGATGAAATATGAAATATGATAATTATGCTGACAACAAACAATAAATAATTATAAATCAAATAAAACTTTGACATTTACAGTTATAATACTGTTTGGTTTTCATAAAAAAATATTGTATCATTTCCAGACACCCACGTAAAAATAATTATATATAATAATTTTCACCTGGGGGGTTTTATTTTCGAAAATGCTTTATACATATAACATTATAATTTACTCTCAATTCATTATCGAAAAAAAATTCACTGTCAAAAAGATTCTATATAAAGATTTAATACTTTTTTGATTTTTTTCAATAAAAACAATAAAAAAAATAGTTTTATTAATTTATTTCTTGTAAAATAACTATTTTCTAGTGGCAAAAAAAATATTCAGAATATAATTAAAATAATTTTTTTAATTAGAAAAAGTCTGTAGAAGCCAAGAGTTTTTTTTGTACTAAAAGGTCTCTTATAGAAAATACTTTTCTTTGAACAAAAAATTCTTAGATTATAAGGACTTTTTATCATGAAAAATACTTAGATTCTAAAAATTTTTTCTAGTAGAAATATTCCTAGAATCTAAGGACTTTTTCTCAAAGAAAAATTCTGAGACTCTAAGGACTATCTAAAAAAATCTAAAAAACTTCCTTAGAACCTAAAAATTTTTCTATTAAAAATTCCATAGAATCTACATATGTTTTTTAAATAAAAAATCCTTAGAATTTAATTTTTTTTTAAGTATTTTTCTTTAAAAAGTCCATGGAATCAAAGAAGTTTTCTTATATATGATGTTCTTCGAATATGATTGCCCCAAACATGTTTTTTCTCTGCGTGAAAAAAAAGAGATTTGCAAAAAGTATTTTCTAAATAAAAAACCTCCGGAATTTAAATTAAAAAATCTGTGGATAAATTAAAATTGTTTAGAATTTTTTCTATGAAAACGATAATTTTTAAAAAGTTAAAAGAAGAGAAATAAAAATTTAAAATTTTTAAAGCAATAAAAACCATCAAAAAGTCATTAGGTGACCCGTATACGCATCCTTCAAAACGTCCATTGTCGTGCAAACTGTATGTACAGTAGCGCCATCCTGTTGGAACCACTTGTGATCATCGTTGAACATGGTTCTGTAGCGCTCACAAGTCAAATATAAAAACAAAACAAAGCCCAAAAATACCTCCGACGTAAATAGCGTACCCTGCAGTGACTTCGAGTGGATGTAAAGGCTCTTCGTTAATGATACGAAGATTCTCAGTGCTCCAGAAGCTCAAATTTTGTTTGAATACGTATCCGATCCGTTCAGATGAAAATGGACCCGACAAATCCATCACTCACGAATTATTTCGTAATAAAATAGTTATGAGTATTCCGCGTTTTTGAGGAGTTAACGTTCCATGTCATGTCGGCGCGTTATCAATATCTGTTTACTTCAAAAATATCAAAAACAAAACTGACAGTTTAGCTTATTATTGGTTTGACCTATACGCCAAAAAGCAGTTATCGAGAGAAACTTAAAAAAAAAAGGTTTAAATTTTTCAATTTTTGTACGCAAATCTGGCATTAAGCTCAAAATCGATACTAGATATATCAGATATGATAAGGAATATCTAAAAACGGGTTTCGGAATCAGCAAAACTCATACTAGCTTATCCGTCTATCTGTTAAGATAGCGATCACGACGCAAATACTACAGCGGAATTCCTGATTTGGTGAAATTGGTGTATTTTACTACAATTTTGTATTCACCTTAATTTTTTCACCACACAGTTTTATACTCAAAATTATTTTTTCACCTCCATAAAGATTTCGCAACTAGATTTTTGTAGATTATTTGTGTAGGGCAGGAATGACAAAGTTGGTACTTAGTACTTTTTGTGATATTATTGTTGCCTTCTTTAAACGTACTATGGAACTCCTTCGACCAATTTGGTACTACATGCAATTGGTTCCATTTTTATTTGTGTTTTATTTATGACAACATTTTTTATTGGAAAATTTGTTTTATATGCTAATTTTTTAGAAAAGAATTTTTACGGGGATGATAAAATTGGTACTAAAACACTTTTTATACAACAATTAAAAACTTTAAAGTATGTGGGTGTTTCTTTTAATATTTTACCTTTATTTCTTCCTGTGTATTTAAATTTTTTTCTCCTATATGGTTTAGAAAAAGCCCGCAGTTTTCTTTAACACTTTTATATTAAAATGAGTATTTTTTTCCAACTCTTTTTGTTTCAATTTCTTCGTTGCAAAAAATAACAAAAAAAAAAACAAATTCTATCCCATACAAATAAATCAACGAAGCTGAAAAAAATAAACTTATTTTTTTTTCCTTCTTATTCTACTACCATTGTTAGTCTCTCTAATGTTTTGTTGGAGTATTTTAGAAGTTAGACGAAACGATATGAGAAAAAAATAAAAACATATGTTGCCAGTTTTTTCAATTGGTTTTTAGGTGGCTGTTGAACACACTTTAAGTGGTAATCATTTACGCTTTGCAAATAAAATATTGTACTCTATAATACACTATGCAATGAAAGTGCACAAAATTAAATGAACAAAACGTACTTGTACAGGCAAAGATTATCAAGATAAATTTGAGCATAGACAGTCTTGAATATTAAGTGTTTGCCAGGTATTGAAATCTAAAAATTACGGCCTTAAAATATCATACATAAGAAACAAGGAAATTTACATATCAATGTTTTTGCATTGAGTAAGATACTCACGTTGGCTTCTACCATTCCCCTACAAATTTGACGTAAGTATGGTGTAGAGTTAACACTAAACGTTGGCTTATGTCAAATTTATATGGGAATGATATAAGACAACTTTGATAACTTGCCGCATAAACACAGCTAATGTGTACAAAAGTGAAAATTCACATTGGCGTTTTTATTTATGTCTGTTTATCTCTGATACAAAATATGACATTAGGTGTCATTTGGACAGTTTAAAAATTTGAGAATTTTTATTTGTGAATTCATTATTAATATACATATAAATGGAAAATTTGATTAAAAAAATATTTATTTAAAAATACATACCCTGTAGAAAGCCTGGGGTCAAGTGTCTCCAAGTCACCAGTTTTGTCGACTATTTTGGGTGACTTTTTGGTAACATAGTCAGCAAAGCGTCTACACTTTTTGCATTCCTTTTTTTGGTGACATTGTCAACAAAGCGCCCCAAAGACTGTAACAAACAGTTTGTACCTTATTTACTTTCATGAAACTTATAAAAAATTTTATTAATAAAATATCTAATTTAACAAAATAAATGCACCTGTTTAATCTTTTTTCCTTCCTAGTGTGGAAATCAAGTAAAAAGTTCCAAAAGTGTAGACTAGAATTACTAAAATGTACTAGTGAATCTCTGGTTCCAATGTCACCACCTAGTCAATAGTTGTGTAGATTCGCAATGACACGCACGTGTTAAATGTCTACAACAGAAAGCGTTGGTTGGTGCATAATTAGTCAGTAGTACTGGTGACAAAGTCAATAGTGAAACAGTACAGTTTCACTATCGACATTTCCTTCAGGGTAATAACAATTCATTCGAGTTAAATTTTCACACTGATGTAAAAAATGTTGGTTTACTATTGCATCATAGTGTTAACTACTGTATGTGTTTCTAACGCTGATGAGAAATAACAGCAACGACAAAAAAATAAACGAAAACAAATTTAAATAATTTTGTGTTTGTTTTTTGGGACAAGGACGACAAAAAAAAAGGGGGGATTTGCAAAGGATTTTTTTAAGTTATTGTTGCACAAAACAGGAAGTTTTTTTTTTGTAAAAAATTTGTTAAGAAACAAAAAAATTATGGACATTTAATTAGGTTGACTTAAGCAAAGAGATTGTTTATAGCAAACAAATGCTACTTATTTTGGTTGGGGTCTCATGTGTTTTAAGGAGTTTTTAAAAACCTTTATTTTTGTCATTTACAGAAAAACAAAGACACATTATTTTTTTTTATAAGTTTTAAGTAAATAATATAAATTATACTATGACATAAATTTGAGGTTATGATCTGGGAGGGATGAATGGATATTTCTAGCGGTAAAGGAATGTACTCATTTAGGTGGGTAAAATTTTAATGTTATCGCTAAATGAAAGTTACGATTTTTAGTCATAAAGTATATTAAAAAATTTCACAAAACGGTGCTAAGGTACTTTTGAAATAAGTTTTTTGTTTGGAGGTCTATAATACAAAATTTTAAAGTAATATTCTCAAATAACTTTTTAATCCTCACAAAAATCGTTTTCGTGGGCCATTTAGTCCCTTGGTTCAAAAACAGGGGAATATGTGACTCTAAAATATTGCATTTTGTGGTTCTTTTTAAAAGAGTGGAATATTTGAATTTTGTTAATATTTCTTATTAAAATTTTTTTCTAAAGCTGGAGTATGATTTAATAATTTTATTATAAATCATATTTTTTAAATTCGTAATTGCCGATTCACTATAGTCAAAATTTCTTTTAGATGTACTGTAACAAAACCTACCTGTTTTGAGACTTGCTTGATACTAAAGTAAGCCAAAGACATTCTTAAGAAATATTGTCTGGAAAAGAGTCAGCCAAACGCAAGACCGTGAAAAATGGCGAGTGTTTAAATCCTCAGTAAAATTTGAACCTATGTACGAGAACGGATCAATAAGTCTGTGACTTTTCGAACTTCCCTCGTAGTTATATGAAATGCAACACTGCTCCCATCAAGTACCACATGTTAATAGACTTCTGTAAAAGTTTGAGAAAGTTCCATCATTTACTTTGCGTTTAACAGCTGTTCAAAACATACAACCTTGAGGATTTTTTTAAAAATGGAAAAAAGTGAATTTCGAGTGCTCATTAAACATTATTTTTTTGCGAAAAAAAACCGTCACTCAAACCAAGGAAAAGCTTGATAAATACAATGGGGACTCTGCACCATCGATTTCAATGGTAAAAAAGTGGTTTGCTGACTTTCGTTGTGGTCGCACAAGTACAAATGACGCTGAACGTTCTAGACGGCCAAATGAGGTCAATAGACCCGAAAATATCAAAAAAAAAAAAAAAAATCCACGATATGGTGTTGGCCGATCGAAGAGTAAAAGTTCGTGAGATTGTTGATGCCATAGGCATTTCATATAGCAGTGTGGTTTTAAGTTTAAATGATCAATTGGATTTAAGGAAGCTGTCATCAAGATGTGTGCCGCGTTTGCTCTCAATTGACCATAATGCACGGGGGGTGCACACGTGTGTAGTCTCAATGGCAAAATTCCATGAATTGGGCTACGAATTGGTACCTCATCCGCCATATTCTCCGGATTTAGCGCAAAGTGACTATTTCCCATTTCCAAACCTGAAGAAATGGCTCGATGTATGAAATTATTGGTCAAACAAATGCCTATTATTTTATGGTCCTCGAAAAATCCTATTTTTTTTGGAAGGGATACTAAAATTGTAGAAACGTTGAACTAAGTGTATTGAGCTAAAAGGAGATTATGTTGAAAAATGTTTTTTTTTTGCAAAAAAAAACTGTGTTTCATTCAGAAAGTCACGGACTTATTGATCCGCCCTCCTATATAAGACCGCATAACCAGCCGACTTTCGGGCTTAAGTGTATGCCCTATTTGTGGATATGAGTAGGTTTTGAAGAATATAGTCACTTCAAATTCCTCTATTTTAATCTAATCGATTACTGCAATACATATCGTCAGCTGAAATGCAAAAAGGGGGTAACTAACAAAACTTTTAAAACTGGTTTGAAAGTTTATTCATTTGCCTAAAATATACACTCAGAATATTATGTAGTTAACTGTTTGTATTTTAATAAAAAAGTTTTCCGTTCCATTTAAAAATAAAGGAAGATACATTTATTTTTCAAAGAAATATCTATTTTAACTTTTTTATACATTTATTCGAAATAATTTACTACCATTTACCGATTTTTTTCAGTTTCATTTATTTTTTTCATTTGTTTGAAGTTTAAAAAAAATTTACCCACAAAACGGAAACTTGTGGTTTATTTGTGTCCGTAATAGTTATTACAAATTTAAATTTTGTTTGCTGTCTGTTTCAAAAAAAATATTCAAAAAATTCCAATTTGTTTTTTTGTTTAAATTGGTTGTATATATACAAAATTTTTCAATACAAATTACAAGAACTTCATAAACACACATACATACACAAATACATTCACACAAAAAGTGTTTATAGCTTCATATGCATACATACATTTTGTATTGTACGAGTATATTAAAAAAAAAAAACAAAAAATACAAAAACGGAAATAATTTCAAATAAATGAAAAAAACATTTATTTTTTAAGGATTGGTAGGTAAAATTTTGACATTTATTTTAACTGATTATATCATTTGTTTCTTACGGATGTGTCAGTTGATTAATCAACATTTAAAAATAAATAACAAATGACATTTAATTTAAATGAAAATTAAGTAGACCGGTTTTTAAATGAAATATCATTTCTTTTAAATGATATTTTCAGTTATTTTAACTTACAAACTTTTTTAAGTGTATGTATACACAAAATTTCGGACTTCTACGAAAAAAATAACATTTTTATGATCAAAATTCAAATCTGTGATGTTTTTAATTTTCCAAGTTTTTTTGGTTACCCTGTCAAAATTCAAAATGGGGTTTTGATTATGAAGGATTGAACTACATCTCTTTACAACATTTAATCTATCATCAAAACTGTAAGATTAATTTAGGAATTTTTTTAAATTTTCTATTAGCGTTTCTTGCTTTACCTTTATAAAAAATGTTATTTACGCCATTTTGCATTTAAGGTGACGATATACAACTCCCCATAAATCGGTTTAATATTTTTTTTTTTAATTTTGTGTGAAATTTTTAAATAAAAAAACTTTAAATGTGTACACAAAAAATATTTATTTGGTACCCTGCAAAACCACACATTACCAAATAATGCTTAAAGTAATGTGTAGCCATAGGGGCTCATGGATTACTTTACACCTTACTTTACTGATGAATTTTACAGGCGATGAGCCTCAAAGTAATGTATATACCCATTACTTTAGAGGTGATAATGTTAGGGGTTACTTATATGGTTACGAGTATGGAAAAAGTTATGTTTCTAAAAATAGATTTTTAAAAAAGAGGAATTTTTATTAAAAAAAATTATTACAAATATTTTATTTTTAAATATTTGTAATTAAAAATAATGTGGTCAACATGGGAATCGAACCAGGAAAATCTGGTTGCCAGCCAAGAACTCTACCCACTGAGCTATCGACGCATATACATAGTATTTGATTGCTGTAAACTTAAATGAATTGTTACGCTTCGTTTTTTCGCTAGTGTTGTCAAAACAAACATACATTACCCTTTTGTTTACAAAAAAACACAAAGTTATGTATCTAAAAATTGATTTTCAAAAATATTTCAATTATTACTTTACATTTATAAATCATATATTACGTAATCAATAATCAGTAACTTATTACTTTTTTGCTTGCATATAATGAAAAAGGTAACGAGCTATCATTACCAGGTAACACATGAGAATATCCCACCCATTACCAAAGTTTTGCTGGGTATTTTTGAGGTCGAAAAATAACTATTTTTAATTTATCAACCCTGGTGGAGGGTATAAAAAAACTGCGCTAAAACCGAATTAAATGCTTCTACAACTTGGCCCAAAAAGTATCACCCAATCAGAAGATGCTAAAAATTTTGCAAATGTCGGCAACTTATCGTTTTGATTCAATATTTGTGAAGTAAACACATACAGAATACATGTGAACAAGCCATGGAACGTTATACTCCTCAAGAATGTAAAATTTTACTAGTTCGACCAGTTTGCAATGCACGATTTTCTGTCCAAACTTATCATGAGCGGCGTGACCCATTTTTATCTGAACGGATGTGTAAACAAACAAAATTTGGGTTTCTGAGGCACTGAGAATCCACGTATCATTCACGAAGAGCCACTGCATTCACTCAGTCACTGCATGGTTGATTATTCAAGCCGGAGGTGTCATCAGGCCTTAATTTTTCGAGCCTGCCCTTACTGTAACTGGTGAGCACTACAGAACCATGATCACCAAGTTTTTATTGCCGCACTTTGATAAATTAGGACTAGAGACCATGTGGTTCCAACAGGAGGAAAACACATCTAGCGCGACAGTGGACATTTTTTAGGATGCGTTTCCGGGTCACTTATAAGGTGGGTCTCAGATCTTTATTTTTGGTATTTGCAAATAGTGTTCATTCTATTGAAAAACTTGGTAATAAACATCATTAAATCGACTAAAGTTGTTTTTATGAAAAGTCCTCAAGTATACACTCAGAAAAAAAGTTAGTAAAAAAATTTGTAAACTGTTTTCAATCCCACTTAACTATATTTGTACCGTCTTTTAGTAAAAAAAAAATTATTGTTTAATAATTTTTTGCTATTTACATTTCACAAATAACACAACTTTTACAGAATATGTACAAATTTTTGTTGCTAATTTCAGAAATCATTTTACAAATTTTTGAAAACCGATTTGCTAAAATTAGCAAATAAATTTACTAATTTTAAAAAAGTGGTTATTGAAAAAAGTCATTTCTAATAATTAAAACTTATATAAAATGTTACATACAAAGATTGAAAAAAAGGGAGCGAAAGTGAAGATATTTTTCACAATCGACTCATGGCCAAAAATGGGACATCTACTTAAAATAGCATTAAAAACTTTTTTAGTTCTAAAAATTAGCCATAGAAAACAAATTAAATTTAACCTTAAAATCCAAAAAATTTTCTAAAAATATTTTTCTAAACAAAAATTATCAAATTAAAACAAAATGATAAATTCGTTGATGTTTACACTATTTTTAATCATTTGACTTTTTTTTTTATTTTGCCTAAAATATTTTTGAAAAAAATATATAAGAAAATATTGAGTTAATTTGTGCATTTTAATAATTATTTTTTTTTTTTTATAAATTAAAATTTTGCTATATTTTACAATTCATTGAGTTTACTAAACTTTAGTAGCGCTTATAAATTTTTTATATAGGGTCCGCCAAATAACTTTTTTTTTTTGAAAATGCTATAAAAAAAACTACTGAATATTTTCTCAAATTTCTTTTTTTATTTGAAAGTACAATCCTTTCGGTTAATAATGGAAAATAATTTCATTCAAATGGCTGCCTCGGCTGGCCGTTACAGTCAATGGCGATCGTTATCGGGCCATGTTGAACGAATTTTTGTTCACCAAAACATTGAAGAGGAGGATATTGGCAACATTTGGTTTAAACAGGACGGCGCTACGTGCCGCACAGCCGAAGCTACACTCGATGTTTTGCGCCCTGTTTTTGAAGATCGCATTATCAGCCGCAGAGCTGATGTCGTTTGGCCACCTCGGAGCTGCGATTTGACACCGTTGGACTATTATTTGTGGGGTGCCGTCAAAGATAAGTGTTACGCCGACGAGCCAGAGACAATTGACGCTTTAAAGGACAATATTCGTGAAACTATTGGTGAAATACAGCTGCACACAATCGATAATGTGCTTAAAAATTGAACCGCTCGTGTAGACTACTGCATGGCCAGCCGAGGCAGCCATTTGAATGAAATTATTTTCCATTATTAACCGGAAGAATTGTACTTTCAAATAAAAAAAGAAATTTGAGAAAATATTCAGTAGTTTTTTTTATAGCATTTTCAAAAAAAAAAGTTATTTGGCGGACCCTATACTAATTTGATTGTACTATAATATTAATAATACAGGTTGGTTAAAAAGTTCCTGCGCTCACCAAGGGATGGCACTGCTAGCTCCAAACTTTTTTTTCTCAAGTTGGTATAACTGTCCTGAGAACACATGCAAAGTTGCAAGTCATTCTGTCAATTCTTTCTTTGTTTACAAGCCATTTGAAGTTGACGTGTCATTGATTTTTTTTTTTAATATGGAAAAAATTGAATATCGTGCAGTCATTAGATTCTTTGTTTTGAAGGGTTCAAAAGCAAAGGAAATTTATGAACAATTGTTAGAAGTGTATGAGGAGTCCTCACCTTCAAAACGCACCGTTGAATTTTGTCCTGGTGAATTTAAACGTGGTCGTGCCATCCTTGAAGACGATCTACGCGAAGGACGACCAAAAACTGCAACCACAGCAGAAATCATTGAGCGGGTACATAATATGGTTAGTGAAGATCCAAGTTTGACTAAGCGTGAAATTGCTAATGCCATAGGCATCTCAGACAAACGAGTACTCCATATTTTTCATGAAGAATTACGTATGAAAAAACTGTTTGGAAAGTTAGTGCCGCACACATTAACAATTCAACAAAAACTGGATCGAAAACAAATTTCTCAGCGTAATTTGAAGCGTTTTAAGCCGAATAAAACCGACTTCTTGCGTCGTTTTATAACTATGGATGAGACTTGGATCTACCACCATGATCCTAAATTTAAACAAGAACGTTTACAGTGGACTGAAGCTGGTTGTTCAGCTCCAAAGCAGGTGAAGTCACAACGATCAGCAAAGAAGGTTATGGCATCAGTTTTTTGGGATGCAAAAGGAATTTTGTTGATTTATTATCTTCAGAAAGGTAAAACAATCAACTCTTTATATTATTGCAGCCTCTTGGATCAGCTGGATGAAAAAATTGGTGAGAAAAGACCTGGTTTAAAGAAGAAAAATTATCATTTTTCATCAAGACAATGCACCTGCTTACAAAAGTGTTTTGACGATGGCTAAATTCAAAGAATTAAAGTACGAATTGCTTAAACATCCACCTTATTCCCCAGATTTAGCTGCCAGTGAATACTATCTCTTCAGAAATCTCAAACAATTCCTTCGTGGAAAGTATTTTCCGTCCAATGAAGAGGCCATAGCAGCCGTAGACGGTTATTTTGCAGAGCTTCGGGAAAACCATTATAAGGATGGGATAAAATTATTGGAAGATCATTGGAACAAGTGTATTGAGCTTCTAGAAGATTATATTGAATAAGAAAATATATTTCGTAACAAAAACAGTATTCTTTCATTTCGAGCGCAGTAACTTTTCAACCAACCTGTACTTCGTAATTTTTTTTTGTTGAGTTTAGCAAACTGATTTTAAATTCCACTTTACAAAAGGTTTACTAAAATTTAGTAGTGGCTACTAATATTTCCTACTTATTTCATTGTACTACACTTTAGCAGACATGCAAAAAATACCGCTGGGCTCAAATTAGCAAAATTTCCCGTAATAACAGCAAAATTTTCAGTTGCCATTACAGACTTTTTTTTGGTGAGTGTATTTCCAAGTTGATCATATCGAATTTGTTTTTCATTTTCTTAATGCTTTGTATTTGCAGCTTTAAAATTGTTAAATAAAATTTACATTTAATATTACATTTTACTGCCAGAACAGAAGTTTACTTTTAGAAGAAAACGAAATATATTAGGCCAGAAGCCTAAACTAATTTAGGAAAAACACTGCGGGCTAAAAAATAAAAAGGCGATATGCCGTGAATTTTATCACATTTTATAAAAATGAAAAAAAAAAAACGAATGAAAACCAAAAACATACAAATTCTTACGTGTAATAAAAATAAAAAAAAATTTAAACACAATTTAAGGTTTACACAAAAAAGTAGAAAAATAACAATATAAACTTCCTTTTGGCAAATTTTTTTATAGGTGTAAGAAGGTAAAGATAAATTATTAAATAACTTTTTTGTTTAGGGGGAGTTTTATATGCGACTTTATAATATTGATTTATAAATTAAACAAAAGCAATTTTATTCAAGGTAAAAATAAAAAAAAAAATAGGTGCCTTAAAATTCTTTATGCCATCACACACTTTTTTTAATGTGTTTTTTTTTTATATAAATTTAAAGCTCATTGACACTTCGTCGTTGGGGTCTTACGGTTTTTCGCTTTCTTTTTATTCTTCTCTTGTCTGAAACTTTTTTCTTTCTTTCTTTGTTTTTTGCTTGTAATTTAATAATATTGTTTAACATAATTGTCAATTGAAGCGTTTACATTGAATTGTTAATGTTTGCAGGATATTAAAAAGGAAAAATGTTCAATAAGCGTTTATTTTCGATATATTTTTTTTTTATTTTATTTTTCATTTAAAGGTGTCAATTGTTTGCTTGTATGTATGTTAATGTTAGTTAAAAGTTAGAATATAAAATATTATGCATGTATACGTACATATAAAGTAGTACATGCAAAAAACATGTGTAATGAGCGTAAACTTCAATGAACTTTGAAATTAGATAAAAGAAAACAAAAAAAACATAGCTTAAAAAATATTTACAAATGATAATTTGTAAATATTTGTAATGCATAATAACGTACATAGATTAAATAAATATTAAAATAATATAAAAAAATGTATGAAAATATTTTTTAAATGAAGCGCAAAACATAATGGCAGGAATTAAATATTTAATGACATAGATTAAAAAAAAATATCAATAGAAATTGTAATAGAAAATTTTCGGTTAAACCCAAAAACTCATTATAGTGTAGTCATCTATGGGTGGACAGTTATGGTGTATTATATTACATTTTTATATTTTATAGAGTTTACATTACATTAACGATTTTCAAAAAAAATTATATTTACTATTGTACGTATGAGTAATATGTTATTATTGTAATTCAAAATATTTATCATACGCACCATAACCCTTTTATTAGTCACCGTTTGATATTTTACACAGCAACCCAGCAAACTTTAGGGTTAAAATTGGAATATGTGAGCCGATAAATTTGGTTCTTTATTTCGCAATAATTTTTATTTTAACAAATTTTTTAATTTTTTTTTTTATACTGAATATAGATTCAAAATCGAAAAGAGAAATTTTTTGTCAACGGAGAGTTACGGTGTATAAAATTACGATATGAAATAAATAAAAAGCATTAAATTTGGCTTTAACAAATTTTTTGTACACTTAGAAAAATATATACCAAATACTAAGTTATTTAACTAAATTTTAAAAAAAATTATAAATAATTTGGCTCCAAAGAAATTTTATCTGAAATCAAGTACAGCCCTTTCTTAAAAACAAGAAAAAAAATCTCTTGGTATGGCGTTGGCCACGAGAATTTTTCCAATAATCAGAAAATTTGGACTCCCTGCACAACCTAAGCTTTTTCCCGAATATAACCCATGGGCACCCCACAGAAATGTTTGGGGCCGCTGAAGCAAGGACCGTATAAACCAGGATGAACAAACTACATAATTTTTAGCCACCCATGATGCCATGATGCCAAATGATGCGACTACTAAAAATTCTTAGCCGAGACCACAACATTCTTAGCCGATTTTCAGAAAAACTTAGCCTCTAGCAAAGGTTGTAGCGCAAGTACAGTGATTGTGATGTAAATACATACATGTTTGAATTGGTACAACCTTCCTAAGAATGTTGTGGTCTCGGCTAAGAATTTTTTGTAGTCGCATCATTTGGCATCATGGGTGGCTAAAAATTATGTAGTTTGTTCATCCTGGTTTATACGGTCCTTGCTTTAGCGGCCCCAAACATTTATGTGGGGTGCCCATGGGTTATATTCGAAAATCCTCCCTGTCGTTGGCCTCATCCCCCTCATGACCATGAGTTCACCCCAGCGTGAGAAAGTTGCTCCTTTCAAGTCGATTAAGAGCCTGAATGCACTCCATAACCCGTCTAGATGACACCTCGCAGATCATAAGAACTGTCAGACAGAATGTAGATGCTTTCTGCCTCCGTAGGCATTCCGCCTCACAAAAACATATGGCGAAGATTTCCGCCCATTCAAAAAAAGAATTATCATTTATTTTTTTTTATCGAATCGGTGATTAATCATTTGTTTTTACTACATTTGTCACTTGTTTATCTATATTTGTCATTTGTTTTTAAATGTTCTTTTAACAACTGACAAATCAGTGAAAATTAATGATTATTCAGTTAAAAAATAAATGTTTTTTAAATGAAAATTCGTTTTTTTTAAATTACATTTTGTGTTGCTTTAGCTTACAAACCATTTTAAGTGCACTCAGAAAAAAAAAAGTTAGTAGAAAAATTTGTAAACAGTTTTCAATCCCACTTTACAATTTTTGTACTGATTTTTAGTAAAAAAAAATATTATTTATCAAATCTTTTTGCTATTTACATTTTACAAATTACAGAATTTTTTTAGAATATCTACAGATTTTTGTTGCTAATTTTCAAAATTATTTTACAAATTTTTGAAAACCGATTTGTAAAGTTAGCAAAAAAAATTACTAATTTTAAAAAATATATTTTCCGTTACCGACTGTAGTTTATTTAAAAAGTAATACGTAAAGTTTGTTTTTAAATGAAGAATCAATTGAAAAACATAGAACTATATTTTTTAACTATTTGAATCAGTCATTCAAAAAACAAACTATAAAAATTTACAAACATTCAGTAGTTTAATGTAAAATTTTATGCTTTCTGCTTTAAAAAATAGAAATTCATATAATCCTTTTTTGTTTTCTTACCAAAATAGTTTGTATATATACAAAATTATTTCAATAAAAATTACAAGAAATTATTTAAATATACATACACACAAAGCCAATAAAAATATATACATCTGTGTGTGTTGTGTTGTGTTTTGCAATTAGATACAAATAAAAAACTATCAATTTGAAAAACAAACCATAAAAGTAGTTTTTTCTAACTTTTTGTCAGTAAAAATTTGATGGTTATTTTAAACGACTTTCTATTGTTTTTACTTTGGTCGATTATTAAAAAATTATTGAAAATAAACAACAAAATGGGTTGAATATAATGTAAAATCAGTAGTCCTCTTTTTTGATTGTATTTTCGATTAATTTAATATGTATATTAAGTTGTTTTTAACGAAATAATATTGTGAGTGTATTAATTAAAACTAACACCTTCCTTAAATTGCCTTAAAATGTTAAAAAAGGGATCGGAAGTGAAGATACCAACTCATGTTTAAAAATAGGACATTCCTTTAAAAAAGCACTAAAAAGTTTTTTTAATTCTAAAAAATCAGCCTTAAAAACAATTAAAATTTTACCTCAAAAGTAAATCGTTTATGTTTTTACAATTTTAAAGCCTTTATTTTTTTTTTTAATTTTGTCTAAAATATTTTTTTTTTTTAAATAAATAAAATAAAACAATTTTAATGCTTGATAAAAAAAATTAATTCTGTACTTATACGAGGGCGGATCAATAAGTCCGCGACTTTTCGAACTTCCCTCGTAGTTATATGACATGTTACATGTACCACCTTTTAATAGACTACTGTCAAATTTTGAGCAAATTCCGTCATCTACTTTGCGTTTAACAGCTGTTCAAAACATACAACCTCGTGGATTTTTTTAAAAATGGAAAAAGTGAATTTCGAGTGCTCATAAAACATTTTTTTTTTTGCGAAAAAAGCCGTCAATCAAACCAAGGAAAAGCTTGATAAATACCATTGGGACTCTGCACCATCGATTTCAATGGTAAAAAAAAGTGGTTTACTGACTTTTGTTGTGGCCTTACAAGCACGGAAGATGCCGAACGTTCTGGACGCCCAGTTGAGGTCTCTACACCCAAAACAATTAAAAAAATTCAAGATATAGTGTTGGCCGATTGAAGATTGAATATGCGATAGATTGTGGAATACATAGGCATCTCACATGGCTCAATGGTTTCAATTTTGAACGATCACTTGGGTATGAGAAAACTTTCCGCAAGATGGCTGCCGCGTTTGCACACAATCGGCCACCAACGGAATGGTAGACTATGAATTGCCCCCTCATTCGGCTTGTTCTTCCGACTTAGCCCCAAGTGACTATTTCCTATTTCCAAACCTAAAGAAATGGCTCGTTGGAATGAGATTTAGCTCCAGCGATGAAATTATTGATCAAACCAATGCCTATTTTATGAACCTTCAAAAATCCTATTTTTTGGAAGGGATACAAAAATTGGAGAAACTTTGGACTAAGCGTATTGAGCTTAAAGGAGTTATGTTGAAAAATATTTTTTTTCATGTTTCATTCAAAAGGTCACTGACTTATTGATCCGCCATCGTATTAATAATATTCAGTGAATTTGTTTGATTTTAAATTTCACTTTACAAAAAGTTAACTAAAATTTAGTAACGGCTACTAATTATTTCTACTAATTTCATTGTACTCAAATTAGTTCAAATTAGCAAAAATTTCCCGTAATAACAGCAAAATTTTCAGTTGACATTACAGACTTTTTTTGGTGAGTATGTACACACAGAGAAAACAGATTTATCGTGGAAACCGAATCTCTTGCCAACTGAATATTTTGGTTGCAGCAACCGAATTATTTTGTTGCCCCAATCAAATATTTTTCTGATACAATTAAAATATTTGATTTCAACCGAAATTCTGTTGCATTAACCGAATTTCGATTGCGACAAACAAATATATATCTGGCTCCAACCAAATCATTCGGTTGCCTAGGAATTCAGTTGTTACAATGAATCTAATTTCTCTGTGTAGTAAGTTTATTATTCTGCATAAATTGATTTTAATTAAATGTTATCAACTTTATAATATTTATTTTTCCAGAAATCACTTTATAAACGTTTAAAGACCTTTTGGAAAATCTAGTAGTATATTATTTAACTTTATTTAAAATATATTTTAAAATTCTTTGGAATTTTTTCTTTTCTAGGCATCTATTATCTTGTCAGTGTTGTGTACTTTGCTCGAGTATAAAATGTATGAATAAACTATTATCATAGTGTTTTTTTATTTTATTTTGCAAGAAAAGCCTTTTATTAAAAGTAATTATTAATTCAAAGTAAATTGATAAAGATAGAAGAAATAAAGAAAAAAAAAATTATACATTTATTTAGTCTCATACATTATGTATACAGTGAAAACTCGTATAGAGAAAAGTGGTGATTAAGGCGAGAATATAAGTAAATTAGTAACAATTCAAAGTTTTTTGAAATATATTTTATTAGGTATTATAAGTCCGATACAATTTTTATAGCCAATATTTCGCTAGGATTTTTTTCTATCTGCAAGGATCAATTTTATTTTATTTTTTTAATTTTTAAATGTAATATCTATTTTTGTGGGTATTTACTGTGTACATTTAAAATTTTATTTAAATGAATAATGCATATTTAATTTTGCATTAAAAAGGCACTTTATTATTTTAATATATATATTTATTTTTTTTTTCAACAAAAAATAATACACAATTGAGATAAAGAATTTTTTATAAGGATAATCATAAGTTGATACACTATAACTGACAATAAAAAATTCTTACTTCGGTAAATCATGCCAAATCATACATGACACTGAAGTCATCATGCCAAAATCATTGGCAGTTATGAGTTATCTACTTATGACCTTCGATAAAGTATGACGAAATCAAAGAAATATTTTTAAGTTTAATGTATTTTGCTTTTCTTTTAGCAAATTAAGTTGATAGACTTAAACATTTTTTGCAATTTCAATCCACAAGTCAAAATGACTAAGATGATTTTAAAATTATAATAAAAAATTTATGGTGGTAACATATTTGTTTTTATGACATTTAATACATTATTTTATAATATATAAATATTTTATTATTTTGCATAAATGTTTATTTACATATTGATTTTGCATATTAAAAATTGTATGTGTATAATTTGTTAAAAAAAAACACATAGGAAATTAAATAATTATGGCAAAGGAAATCAAAATCTATACAATATATTTATAAATATTAAAGATTAATAAAGTTATTAAAAAAAAGAACATTATTTTAAAATATTTAAAGTTTAACAATTTGTTGTTTCCAAAATATTTAATTAATATGAAAAACTTTTTCTTGTTTCTTGGTTTTAAATTTAATTTTTTCCCTCAACCATTTTTGGTTATGTATGACAAATTAATAATTCATTATAAATAAATATTGATATAAAAACTCAGTGGAAATCAATTATAAATAATGAAAACCTTTAAATTTTAATTACTATTATTTACTTTGTGTTTAACCATGAATAAAAAATAAATAATTATATTTACATATTAATTACTAAAAAAACAAGTTTTTTACGTTGGATGTTTTTTTTGTGTGTATAAAAATAAGACATTAAAATTAAAACATTTTAAATAATGTTTATTTTTAACAGCTTTTAATAATAATCAACATTATTAATAACGAATGTGATGTTTTTTAAATAGTTTTAATAAAATTATAGAAACAAAAACAATAAAGATATAATTAACACATAGTAATGAAATCATAACAAGAATTAATGAAATATTTATGTATTAATGAATTTATTAAATATTACACCAGTTTACAGAAAAACATTTTTTTATTAAACCGCTGAAATCTCAAATGAATTTTTATATGAATTAGTATTTTTTTCTTTGAGATTTTCGTCGAAGACGAAGAAACAAGTAAAAAAAATGGCTTAAATTCAGCTGTGCCGAATCTCTAATAATGTAAAAAACTTTAGAAGTAAAATTATGAAGGTGAAAAAATATTTTGAGGTGAAAAACTTTTTTAGATGTGAAAACAAATTTTGTGGTGAAAAAAAATTTTAAGGTAAAAAAAATTTTTGAAGTCAAAAAATTTTTAGTCAAAAAATTTTTGAGTTCAAACAAATTTTTGTGGTGAAAAAATTTTTGAGGTGAATATAAACATTATTTAATTCTAAGCGACTGATGAAAAAATAAAAGAAGAAATTTTACTTGCCAATTTGCCAATTTGTATGGAAAATTTAGAGGTACCTTCAAATTTTCACTCATAACTTTTGAACCGCAGGATCGATTTTGCTCATTTTTAGTACCAAACTTCTCTGTAGGATATCCATTACTCTAGGTAAAAATGACAGATAGATGGACAGACAGACATCGATAAAATTGCATAAGGATCAGGAATATACACTCATCCAAAAAAGTCTGTAATGGCAACTGAAAATTTTACTGATATTACGGAAAATTTTGCTAATTTAAGATTTTTTGCTAATCTTAGCAACACATGTCTGCTGACGTGTAGTACAATGAAATGCCTAGAAAAAATTAGCTACCGCTACTAAATTTCAGTAAAGTTTTTGTAAAATCATCAAAAAAAAATTACTAAATATTATTTATACTGGTACAAAATTTCAAATAATTTTTTTTATCGAGCAACAAAATTTTTTTATTTTTATTATTTTTAAAAAAAAATATTTTAGAAAAAAATTAAAAAAAAATCAAAAGCTTTAAAATTTTAAAATTGTTAAAACATAAACGAATTTATCATTTTGTGTTAATTTTGTAGTTTCTGTTTTGAAAAATATTTTAGTACATTTTTTTTACATTTAAGGTCAAATTTTAATTGTTTTTAGGGCTGATTTTTAGAACTAAAAAAAAAACTTTTTAGTGCTATTTTAAGTGGATGTCTGTATTTAGGCATGAGTCGGCATATTAACTTTGTAGGTGTAAGTTTTAATTAGAAATACCATTTCCTTCAATATCCACTTTTTTAAAATTAGTAAATTTTTTGCTAATTTTCGCAAATCGATTTTCAAAATTTTGTAAAATGATTTCGGAAATTAGCAACAAAAATTCTGTAATTTATAAAATGTAAATAGCAAAAATATTTTCTAAATAATAATTTTTTTACTAAAGATCAGTACAAAAATAGTAAAGTGGGATTGAAAACCGTTTACAAATTTTTCTACTAACTTTTTTTCTGAGTGTATAAAACTATATATCAACATAATAACTATATATCAAGCATAATTCTCTTAGGAAACGATTACTTAAAGGTCAGTGTGCAAAATAGCTGTAAATTAGTGTTATTTTATACAAAAAAAAGTATATAAATAAGGATTAAAAACCATAAATGATTAAAATGGTTACGTGATAGTTTTTTTTAAAGGGATTTCATTTTTGCACTTTTGCTTATGAAAATTAATAAAAAAAAGAAGGTAGTATCTGCCTGCTTACTTAAGCACTTCTTGGACCAGGTTAGGAAATGGTTTCGAGACCCTTAGATTTTATTAATACATATGAAACTGTAGCTTAAATTGTTATTTTTTTTTTTTTGCTAAATTTACACAAAATGTTGTTTACTGTGGGTTTAAGCCAAAAAAAACAGCAATATATTTTGTGAAATTTAATCAATTTCCCAGCAAAACTTTGGTAATGGGTGCGATATTCTTATGCGTTACCTTGTAATGATAGCTCGTTACCTTTTTCATTATTTGCAAGCATAAAGTAATAAGTTACTGATTATTGCTTACGTAATATATGATTTATAAATGTAAAGTAATAATTGAAATATTTTTTAAAATCTATTTTTAGATACATTACTTTGTGTTTTTTGTAAGCAAAAAGGTAATGCATGTTTGTTTTGATAACACTAGCTAAAAAACGAAGCGCAACAATTCATTTAAGTTTAAAGCAATCAAATACAATGAGCATCGATAGCTCAGCGGGTAGAGTTCTTGGTTGGCAACCAGATTTTCCTGGTTCGATTCTCATCTTGACCACATTATTTTTAATAACAAACATTTTAAATAAAATATTTGTAAAATTTTTTTTAATAAAAATTACATTTTCAAAAATTTATTTTTAGACACATTACTTTTTCCATTCTCGTAAGCACATAAGTAACCCCTTACATTATCACCTCTAAAGTACTTTGAGGCTCATCGCCTATAAAAGTCATCAATGAAGTAAGGTGTAAAGTAATCCATCGGCCCCTATGGCTATACATTACTTTACCCATTATTTGGTAATGTGTGGTTTTGCTGGATTTTCTATTGAACCATTTGTCTATATTATTTTGAATACAGCCTAATAAATAATTCCATATTTTAACATTTTCTTAATTTTCCTTAGTCTTGAAATATAAACTTATTTATGGTATTAAAAAAAAGTTCCTCCTCTTCACTTAAGAAAACTAATAACAAAAAAGTTTTAATTTTAATTTCATAGTTTTTTTACGATATTTTTATGGTCATAAAGTTGTTGTTTTTATTTTTGTGGTGGAACTGAATGTTTTAAAATTATAGCAGGTTGATTAATAAGAGACACACGCATGACATTATAAAACTAACAAATTATCAATAATTTTTTATATTAACCCATTCACGGCCAGTGATGACCAGAGAAGACAAAAGAAATTTAATGTATTTAAAGCAAAAAAAAAATGGCAAAAAAGAAAAAGAGCAAAAGTAGTAGAAATTATATTTTTTTTAGCAAAAAGCACTGACACAAAAAATATAAAACAAGCAATTTAAAAATAAAAATCTTAAGGAAACCCAACTTTAAAGCTAAAAACTAATAAGACAAAAATAAAAAACATTAAAAAAAACAGAAAAAGAAAATATGAGTAAAAAATACAGAAAATGCAAATATGAGTAAAAAAAAGCATAAACAGCAAAATCAAGCGAATTTCGTGAAATTTGTGGTAAGGCCGTGTGCTACCCGCGACAATATTACTCGATTGTAGGTCTTAATGCACAGAAAAAAAAAATAAAATTTGTTTAACTTTTAACTGTGAAGGTGTTGGTTTATTTTTATCACTCGTTACATTTTTATAAATTATTAATGCGATTAATTGAATAAAAAATATAATTTTTTTTTATTTCTTTAATGTGGAGGTTGTGGTAAATTTTACCCTCTATTTACACTTTATAACTTATATATTGATGTAATTAAAAAAAAAGTTTGTGAATAAAATAAAGTGCCTGATTTGTTGAAATTATTAAAAATAATATAAAATTTTTTTTTATTTTTTTATTTGTTTTTTATTTATATATTTATATATTTATTAATTAATTAATTAATTAATTAATTTATTGTTTATTTATTTATTTATTTATTTTTTTATTTATTTATTTATATATTTATTTATTTATTTATTTTATTAAACATATAATTACAAATTATATCTTAATACCCTAACCGAGCACTATCGGTTCGTCGTAGCGAAAACAGACCAGAGCCTCTGGTGGGAATCGAACCCACGACCCCCGCACTGATAAGCTAGCACGCTACCAACTAGCCTACCTATTGTACCCTATTGTATACCTATTTGTTTTTTCTTTTATTTTTTTTTATTTTTTTTTTATTTCTATTATTTTTTTTTTATTTTTTTTTTGTTATTTTTTTATTGCTTTTATTTTTCCTTCTTTTTTCTTTTTAATTTTTTAAGATTTATTTAATAGCATTGATTGCACATAATCGGCTTAGCCTTATATCTTAAATATTATATATTAACATTCAAAAAAATATTGTTGAATTTATTATTTAAATTTTTTTTATTTTTTTCTTACTTTTTATTAAAAAAAAAACATAATTTGATAAATTTTTTAAATTAAATTTAAAGGGGGTAAAATTTACCACCACCTCACTGACTATGTAAAAAATTTCACTTCCTAGGTAAAGATTAACCAATTCTATCCCCTTTACTATGTAACGTGCCGTTACGAATCTACTTATTCTCATACCCAGTATTACTGCTTTTACCCATACCCAATATCATACTTATAGCAACAACCTTAAAAAATGCTCATTAAGTTGGGAAAATTATTTACATATAATGTGAGAGTTAAAGGCTGTAAGGGAGCCAGAACCGAGGAACGGAACTCGTAATACTTCGACCCGGGAACGGGGTATTACCTGATTTCTTTACCGATTCCTGCCTCCCTACAGGAGAACCGTTGTTTATTCTTGTTGTTAGTCCGTCGTATTATTTGAACACGAGAACCGTTGTTTATTCTCGATTGGCCCCTAATGTCAGTTCTGTTTTGACATTTGTGTAGTAAACACATGCGAAATACACGTTAATAAACAATGTTACGCTACATGCTCCAGAACGCGGAATATTGGTGACTATTTATTTGAGCAATAATGAAGATAATTTTTCATCAAAAATAATAATGAGTGATGAGGCCCATTTCCATCTTAGCGGGTACGTAAATAAGCAAAATTTACGCTTCTGGGGCACTGAAAATCCGCGTGTAACCCACGAAGAGCCATTACACCCGCTCAAAGTCACTGTATGGTGTGCTGTTTTCGCTGAAGGAGTCATCGGACCTTTTTTCTTCGAAGACGTCGCGGGCCAAACGGTTACTGTGAATGGTTCCAACAGCACGGTGCACCGCCACACACTGCACGTGTCAAATGACAATTAACCGTGTGCGGCGGCCATTTACAAGACATCATATTCTCGACTTGATGTAAAAAAAAAATAAAAGACCAAATAAAAATAATCCACAAGAAGAATCAAAGATTTTAATTTTTTTTTTAAATTACAGCCAAAAAACATCGGAAGGTTATTTTTGCGCCTCCCTGTATTATTTGAACACGAGAACCGTTGTTTATTCTTGCTGTTAGCCCGTCGTATTATTTGAACACGAGAGCCGTTGTTTATTCTCGTTACTAACTGGTCGTATTACTTGAACACGAGAACTGTTGTTTATTCTCTTTATTAGCTAGTCGTATTATTTGAACCCGAGTACCGCTGTTTATTCTACGGGGAACCACTGATTGCTAATGAATCCAACTAGTCGAGCCGAAACTCTTTCTAGAGTAAGGTAAATAATACCTTCGGGTAGTGCCCGACTCGCACAGTGTTCTATAGTAAATATCGCTATTCGAATACCAAAACGTGGTTTCCTCTAAATCCGTATCGTATTGTCGGCCATCGTTGTAAAGGGTTAGGTTATCGTGTACTATTTTATAATTACCTCAAAGGAAGCAGACCTTTGGCGAATCTGGACAGCTGAGCAATACCCCAGCTGGAAAATAAACTGCATCACAACTATCTCTCGGAGTGAAACAATGTCCGCCCCAACCCAAGAAAAAAATTAAAACAAAAATCTAAATGAAAATTCAAAAATTAAAGGAATGGTGTTATTAGGATATTTTTTATTTATTGTTTTTTTATTGCAAGGAAACATTAAAATTTTTATTAGTAAATTATAGAGAATAATAAAAATTTGAAAAATTCCAGAGCTAGCAGGATAAAATACTTAGTATTTTCGGTTGCCGTAACACAAACCTCTTCAGTATCCACACCCTTGTTGGGTTAATGCTTTGACAATTGTCTATTTTATATTGTTTGGAAACAAAATAACAAACCCGAAAATAACCACTCTCAATTAAACTAACATCAACGAAATTTAACATCAACGAAATTAAACAATTTTTATTTTTCATTAGATTTGAATTCGAAACTTCCCATTAACCTCTTCCACCAAAAGTCAGCAAGAAATTTAAAAAAAGCATATATCCTGGCTGCTATTGGGTTAAAAATCTTACTCAACTCTTCAAATATTCCGGACATCACGATAATTTGTTAAGTTTTTGTTGATATCTTAGATTATTTTTAAATAAATATTTATATTATAAATTTTTGCTTCAACTCTGTTTAAAAGTCTTAATAAAATATGCAACTTTTTATGAGAGTTTTTTTTACGAGCTGTTTAATAATAAAATGTTTATATCAATAAAGATTTTATGTTCATTTTTTTTATATACCAAAATTTATTTTTGTGTTCATTTGCCTCATATATGTGGTATATGAAACCAACAATATAAAATAATAATAATAATAATTTTGCAGCCGCCTAGTGTTGTCAACAGCATGTAAAAATAAAACAATTTTGTTTGAGTAAATATTCAAAAAGGAGTTTATTGTTTATTTGTATACATTTAGATCATATTACTAAAGGTTGCCATAAAAAAAATAATATGTACTCAGAAAAAATATCTAATGAAATGGAAACCTGTTAGAGGTTTTATATATATGTAACATAGGTTAGTTTAACAAAATTTAAACTCGCGTTAAAAAATACATTTTGTTGTGGGTTGCAAGGTGCAATTGAGCTATTTGTTTTTTTATAAAAAAAAAACATAAACCAAAATTTTATGACTTGATACAAAATATATATGATTACAGCCTAAAACAACATCATAGGGGGTTAATTGTATTTTATGTTCTGAATATAAAATGTACATATTTACGCCATAAAACGGTAAGTACAAAAAATATATATATACAGGTTGGTTGAAAAGTTCCTGCGCTCGAAATGAAAGAATACTGTTTTTGTTACGAAATATATTTTTTTATTCAATATAATCTCCTAGAAGCTCAATACACTTATTCCAATGATCTTCCAATAATTTTATCCCATCCTTATAATGGTTTTCCGGAAGCTCTGCAAAATAACCGTCTACGGCTGCTATGGCCTCTTAATTCGACGAAAAATGCTTTCCACGAAGGAATTGTTTGAGATTTCAGAAGAGATAGTAGTCACTTTTGTGAGCAGGTGCATTGTCTTGATGAAAAATTATTTTTGCCTTCTTTAAACCAGGTCTTTTTTCAGGTCATCCAGCTGATCCAAAAGGCTGCAATAATATTCAGAGTTGATTGTTTTACCTTTCTGAAGATAATCAATCAACAAAATTCCTTTTGCATCCCAAAAAACTGATGCCATAACCTTCTTTGCTGATCGTTGTGACTTCACCTGCTTTGGAGCTGAACAACCAGCTTCAGTTCACTGTAAACGTTCTTGTTTAAATTTAGGATCATGGTGGTAGATCCAAGTCTCATCCATAGTTATAAAACGACGCAAGAAGTCGGTTTTATTCGGCTTAAAACGCTCCAAATTACGCTGAGAAATTTGTTTTCGATTCAGTTTTTGTTGAATTGTTAATGTGTGCGAAACTAACTTTCCAAACAGTTTTTTCATACGTAATTCTCCATCTAAAAATGGAGTACTGGTTCGTCTGAGATGCCTATGGCATTAGCAATTTCACGCTTAGTCAAACTTGGATCTTCACTAACCATATTATGTACCTGCTCAATGATTTATGCTGTGGTTACAGTTTTTGGTCTTCCTTCGCGTGGATCGTCTTCAAGGCTGGTACGACCACGTTTAAATTCACCAGCCCAAAATTCAACGGTGCGTTTTGAAGGTGAGGACTCCTTATACACTTCTAACAATTGTTCATAAATTTCCTTTGCTTTTAAACCCTTCAAAACAAAGAATCTAATGACTGCACGATATTCAATTTTTTCCATATTAAAAAAAATCAATGAATGACACGTCAACTTCAAATGGATTGTAAACAAAGAAGAATTGACAGAATGACTTGCAACTTTGCATGTGTTCTCAGGACAGTTATACCAACTTGAGAAAAAAAAGTTTGGAGCTGGCAGTGCCATCTCTTGGTGAGCGCAGGAACTTTTCAACCAACCTGTATATATATTTATAAAAACAGGATCAAAGAAAAAAAGTTTAATTTTGAGTCATAAAATTATGAATATATGTAGACATGTTTTGTGGTAAATATGTTTTAAAAATTACACTCAGTACGTATGAGTAATATTAATTGTATAGTATAATTAAATATTGCTGATACGTATACGCCCCAATTATATATTAAAATTATTTTAGATTTGAAATAAAAAATTAATCAAATTTGCTAAGTATAGCAAATACAGATTAGCACAGTTTAATATTAAAGGACTTTAAAATCAAACAAACAAAAAATTGTTTAATGATGTGGAATGTTTAAAACAACAAATAAAAAATTGTGTTATATTGTTTTTTACTCAGTTACTTTAATATCCTTTTTTTTTGATAGAATTTCTTAAGAAAACTCCCGTAAACTTAATACCTAATATTTCTTTTGTTTGGTACAACTTTGGAAGGTCCTTTTTTTGTGTGTGCATGAGTGTTATTAAATTTTCTATTGTACTTGCTAAAAAAAAAACAACCTTAGCCTTGAATAATACAAGAAGAGCAGCAAGTAGGAATATAAAATCTTTAACTTTTTTGAAATAACAAAATAAATAAGATTGAAGACAATTCAATTGAAAATCGATCGATAATCTTTTTGACCACATAGCCTGTTTTTTTATTTTAGTTTTTATATTTTTTCTATGTACAGAATATTTATACTTCAGGACTTTTTTGTTGTTGTTGTTAAATTTTTAAGACTTGTATGTACATATACTTTATTTATTAAAACTTAAGACCGGCAAATGTATGTATGTAATATATTGTACTTACCAAAGTCTGTATGCAGTATGAGTATGTATAAGACAAGCCTTTAATTTTTTTTTCCTCTTTCCTTTTTGTTGAAAATTACTGTAATGTCAGTTAAAAAGAAAAAAAAAAAAGAATCCTTAAGAATGTGAAATGAAAAAATAATTTGAAGGAATAAAAAAGTATATAAATATATCTATATAAATAAGTAAACAAACTGACAGGATAATATACATAAGTAAAAAGTTTGTATATATGAGGCTTTCCATACACGCTGTCCATTTAAAAAAAATTATAAACTTGCAGTATTTATTATTCTCCCTTAAAAAAATAAAAATTTTAGCAGATTTTAAAATTAATTCGAAAAGGCGTGAATAAATATTGACAAATTTAAAACCTATTTTTAATGTATTATTGTCTATAAATAAAGGAATAAATTGACTAAGTCACTGACTTACTGACTAAACACTGCCCAGACCAAACAGCAGAAGCTGGACAGACAAAATTTGATAGAAGTCCGTTTGTTAAAGCGGAATTTTTGAAAATTTCCACGGGGAATGGCTAAAATATTCCACCTTAACGGCCTGCCCAAACCACTTTTGCTAGAAACTTGACGTTTAAAACATGTGTTTTGGAAATATGGACAGAAACGTGGTAAAATGGGGGCCTACCCAAATCGCTTTGGCTAAAAACCTGATATTTTAAATATGAGTTCCCTGGAAAATGGGCTGATTCACTGATAAGAAGATACTTAATGGAATTTTCGTAGCAACGTGGTAAAATATGGACTTGAAAGGGGAAATTACCTCCCTTAACGGCATGATCCAATTGAATTAATACACCAACATTAAGAAAGGAAATTAATTTGAACGGAAACGGGTGGAATTAAAACACTAGACAAGGGAATGGAAATGGAATGGAACGGGTAAAGAGTGGAAATGAAACACTGGATAACGGCAACAAAATGGAATAGAGCATACGAGTGACCGAAATGGAAAACAACAGACGAGTGGAATTGAAACACTAGACAGGGGGAACGAAATGAAATAGAACAGGGAACATATTCGAATTGAAAAACAAGACAAGGGAACGTAAAGAAATGTAATTTGAAAATTATTGTGGAACGAGTGGTATTGAAACAGAAGAGTAGAATTGAAACAAATAGGTAAGAAGAACGGCATGTAACAGAATGGAAAACGAGTAAAAATAAAACAAAATACAAGGGGAATGAAATGGAATACAACGGGAAACGAATTAGAATTGAAACAAAAACAAAGAGAAAGAAACAAAATGGAATTTCAAAAAAATTGGGGAACAAGATGAATTGAAACACTAAAAAGGGGAATGAAATGGAATAGACCAGAAACCAAGTGAAAAAGGACCAAAATGAAATGCAACGGGGAATAAAACAAAACACAAGGGGAACAAAATGGACTAGAATGGAGAAGACAGGGGGGACGAAAT
Source organism: Eustalomyia histrio (assembly GCA_949748255.1). Classification (NCBI taxonomy): domain Eukaryota; kingdom Metazoa; phylum Arthropoda; class Insecta; order Diptera; family Anthomyiidae; genus Eustalomyia; species Eustalomyia histrio. The sequence goes on from OX456527.1 coordinate 120,341,101, forward strand.
GGAATAGAACAGGGAACGTATTCGAATTAAAAAACAAGACAAGGGAACGTAAAGAAATGTAATTTGAAAAGGATTGTGGAACGGAAGGAATTGAAACACTAGACAAAGGAACAAAATGTAATAGAAGAGGCAGAGTGGATTATAAACGAATAGGTAAGGAGAACGAAATGTAATAGAATGGGGAACGAGTAAAAATAAAACAAAATACAAGCGAAATGAAATAGAATACAACGGGAAACGTATTAGAATTGAAACACCAAAAACAGGAACGAAGTCGAATGGAATTTAAAAATACTTGGGGAACAAGAGGAATTGAAACACTAAAAAGGGGAATGAAATGGAATAGATCAGAAACCAAGTGAAAAAGGACCAAAATGTAATGGAACGGAGAATGAGTGGAAATGAAACAATACACACACAATACACACACAAATGAACTAAAATAAGGAACGCATTAGAATTGAAACACTAGCCAAGAGAAGGAAATGGTGTGGAATTTGAAAATGTTTGTGGAATGAGAGGAATCAAAACACTAGATAAAGCGAATGAAATGTAAAAAAAACACTAGATAAGCGAATCGAAATATAATGGCACCGGTACACCGGTAAGTTAAAATATCTGAAAATATCATTTAAAAGAAATGATATTTCATTTAAAAACCGGTCTACTTAATTTTCATATAAATTAAATGCCTTTTGTTATTTATTTTTAAATGTTGATTAATCAACTGACACATCAGTAAGAAACAAATGATATAATCAGTTAAAATAAATGTCAAAATTTTACCTACCAATCCTTAAAAAATAAATGTTTTTTTTTCATTTATTTGTAATTGTTTCCCTTTTTGTATTTTTTGTTTTTAATATACTCGTACAATACAAAATGTATGTATGCATAGCTATATACACTTTTTGTGTGAATGTGTTTGTGTATGTATGTGTGTTTATGAAGTTCTTGTAATTTGAATTGAAAAATTTTGTATATATACAACCAATTTAAATAAAAAAACAAATTGAAATTTTTTGAATATTTTTTTTTTTGAAACAGACAGCAAACAAAATTTTAATTTTTAACAACTGTTACGGACATAAATAAACCACAAGTTTCCGTTTTTTATTTTTATTAAATTTCAAACAAATGAAAAAATGAAAAAATGGTAAATCATAGTAAATTATTTCGAATAAATGTATAAAAATGTTAATATAGATATTTTTTTGAAAAATAAATGTATGTTCCTTTATTTTTAAATGGAACGGAAAACTTTTTTATCAAACTACAAACAGTTAACTACATAATATTCTGAGTGTAACAAAGCACCTAAATCCCCCAATACAAATTGCCTTATCTAGGAACTTGATACTTCGTAAGAATTTTCCTTCTCCAGCGTAAATGTCTAATAAAAAAGGATTTTTGAGAATTTTCCTATTGAAAAACCATCAGCTAGAAATTTCACAATTAAAATATATTGTTTCCCTTGGGATGTACTTATTAACAGAAGAGATATTGTACACGCAGGAAAATACATCTTTGAATATGTTTACAGGCAAATATATATTTGTTTATAAACTACCATATGTATATTTGAAGTAGATTTCCAAGTAATTTTATATTTATGGTTATTATACATATGTTTCCAGGCAAACATTATTATACTTGTGGGACGCAAACATAATAATGATAAACATATATTTATTTGCAGGCAAACATATATATTTTTGGCGGTGAATGCAAGCAAACATATTATATTTGCAGGCAAGCATATTGTATTATATATGCGGCAAATATAACTTACAGCTATTCCAAATATATGTATATTACCAGCATATTATATTTCCAGCACGGCGTTTTTTTTCAGCGTGTAATAATAGAAATTTTTCAATTACAGACTGATAAAAATCGGGTTTAAAAGGAGAAAATTGCCTCTTTTGTTACCTGTTAATTCGTAGTATTGATTGATACGATATACTTTTTCCTGTAGCGGGCTAGTTGGTGTGGAAACCTTCATATGTATGTGTTTGCTGCTGCTACTCTCTAAACAGACACATTACTTAAACTAAGGGTATATAAATTTCCTTAAATTATTTTTTTTTTTCCAAAAATTTTTAAAAACTTGTTTAAGAATTTTAATTTACTTAAGCTAAACTACTTTTAGCAAAAAAAAAAAAAAAATAAATAAATTAAATAAAATAAAATAAAGGAAAAAGGATATATTAAGGGAATATTTTAAAAGGATAACAGCATAGACTTGTAATAAGGAGTCTATTTTCGAGATTTATATTTATCAAAATATCCCAAGATGTATTAGTTTTAAATCTACTTATAAAGTATAATTTATAGCAATTTTAAAATATTTAAATTTATTTTTTTATTTATAAACAAATTTCTTAAAAATCTTGTATATCCTTAAGGTTTATAATATTTTTTATATACATATACATACTTTTCTTTTTTTTTAATATTGTGTTTATATAGTGTTAATTTGTTATAGGGATTATTAACCCTTTTTTAGGACATTACTAGGAGTTTTTATACTATAAAAAACGCTTTTTTCTTTGCTAAAAGAAATGCTTTTAAGCACAACTTTACAGTTAAAGCCAAAAGGATATTTTTACATACTTTTTTTTTTGTTCTTTTACCCTTTCGAAAGTAAGTTCTACTTTTACTTTACTTACATTGTTTGTCTGAACATATTTAAAATAGGGAGTTTTTTTTCCTGGCGAACTTTTGTATATTGTTATACAGCCTAAGGTTTATAGTTATAATCGTTATTTTTTATGTTAAAAAACATCAAATAAGAAAAGAAAAATTAAAGGTCTTATGACACACAAGAAGAAACTTTGGAAACGAAATTTACAACAAATTAAAGGCATAACAATGAAAGTAAATTTTTATAAAATTTATATGATATGAAAAAGTATCAACACACAAAAATTTATCTTTCAAATTCGTTTAATTAAAACTATTGTCCACAATTAATTAATTTTGTAATTGATTTAATTAAAGAATTATCAATATTAAAATTTTTACACATAAAATAGTTATCAATGATTATTTTTGTAATTAAATCAATTACAATATTGATTGAATAAGATTTTTTTTATTGAACAACAATTTTAATTGGAAGAATATAAAAGATATGTACACTCAGAATATTATGTAGTTAACTGTTTGTAGTTTAATAAAAAAGTTTTCCGTTCCATTTAAAAATAAAGGAAGATACATTTATTTTTCAAAGAAACATCTATATTAACTTTTTTATACATTTATTCGAAATAATTTACTATCATTTACCGATTTTTTTCAGTTTCATTTATTTTTTTCATTTGTTTGAAATTGAATAAAAATTTACCCACAAAACGGAAACTTGTGGTTTATTAGTGTCCGTAACAGTTAATACAAATTTAAATTTTGTTTGCTGTCTGTTTCAAAAAAAAATATTCAAAAAATTTCAATTTGTTTTTTTATTTAAATTGGTTGTATATATACAAAATTTTTTAATACAATTTACAAGAACTTCATAAACACACATACATATACAAATGCATTCACACAAAAAGTGTTTATAGCTTCATATGCATACATACATTTTGTATTGTACGAGTATATTAAAAAAAACAAAAAATACAAAAACGGAAATAATTTCAAATAAATGAAAAAAACATTTATTTTTTAAAGATTGGTGGGTAAAATTTTGACATTTATTTTAACTGATTATATCAGTTGTTTCTTACGGATGTGTCAGTTGATTAATCAACATTTAAAAATAAATAACAAATGGCATTTAATTTAAATGAAAATTAAGTAGACCGGTTTTTAAATGAAATATCATTTCTTTTAAATGATATTTTCAGTTATTTTAACTTACAAACTTTTTTAAGTGTATATAAGAAAATAAGTTCTTTTGAACTTCTCTCGTGGTTATATGAAATGCAACACTGCTCCCATCAAGTACCACCTGTTAATAGACTACTGTCAAATTTTGAGCAAGTCCTTCATTTACTTTGCGTTTAACAGCTGTTCAAAACATACTACCTCGTGGATTTTTTTAAAAATGGAAAAAGTGACTTTCGAGTGCTCTTCAAACATTATTTTTGGCTTGATAAATACTAAGGGGACTTTGCACCATCGATTGCAATGGTAGAAAAGTGGTTTACTGTGGCCTTACAAGCACGGAAGATGTCTAACGTTCTGGACGCCCAGTTGAGGTCTCTACACCCAAAACAATTAAAAAATTCACGATATGGTGTTTGCCGATCGGAGATTGAGAAAGCTTTCCGCAAGATGGCTGCCGGAATGGTAGACTACGAATAACCCCCTTATTAGCCATATTCTCCGGATTTAGCCCCGAATGCCTATTTCCTATTTCCAAACCTAAATAAATGGCTCAGTGTAAAGAGATTTAACTCCAACGAAGAAATTTTGGATTAAACAAATGCCTATTTTATGGACCTCGAAAAATCCTATTTTTTGAAAGGGATACAAAAATTAGAGAAACGTTGGAATAAGTGTATTGAGCTTAAAGGATATTATGTTGAAAAATTGTTGTGTTTCATTCAAAAAGTCAGGGACTTTTTGATCCGCCTTCGTAAAAAACGCGAATTTTTTGATTGGAACTACCGAATTGTTATTAAGACAACTAAAATTTAAATTAATAATTAAGTTATATATTTAGGCGAATGTTTTTAGGGAGGACACTAATAGCGAATTTTGTTTTTTTTGTTTACTTTTTGCCCCTACCCTCAAAAAAATCCAAAAATCTTGTGTCCGTGGTTGGTCTACGCTGGAGGAGGAACTTAAATACCCAGTTTCAAGTTCCTAAGCCTAAGAGTTGGATTAGGTGATTAAAGAGACACTTTTCCCCTTTTTACCATAAAGAACCTCATCAGTGAATTAAACCATATCTCCAGGAAAACAAATTTTGAATTTCAGATTTCTAGCAGAAGGTATTTGGAAGGATGTTAAAGTTCTCAAAATGTCTACAGCGAAATGCCAGCCTACAAATAAGGACGCATGACGCCATTAATGACTTTTTTCACAGGGTTTTACTGCATTTACCTAGTCCCTACTACAGGGAACACAAGTTTTAAATTTCAGATATTTAGCCGAGGGGATTGGGCAGGACGTTAAAAGGGTGGTGGGGGGAGACAGTTTTAAGACGTTTCGCCTCCCGTTAAAACTTCTTAAAATATCGTGTTAATGGATTTCTACAACGATGTAGAAACCTTAAAACCAAATTTCACATTCCTAGCTTCATCGGTTTGAACTGGATTAATAAGGCGGCACTTTTTCTCTCGTTAGCTCAATTTTTACCGCGTGCCTATTGAAAATTCAGAAGGGTATGTCTTTAAGAAAATTAGCACATAACTCAAGAAAAAAACACATTTAAAATTTCAGATACGTAGACATATCCGCTAATTTTACCACGTTCTCGATAGAAATTCCAAAAAGAACCCTATCAATGAATTATTCCAAACTCCAGGGAACATACATTTAATATTTCAGGTTTCAAGCCAAAGAGAGATGGAAATTACCTTAACACATTCGCGGCCTCTTTGTGGGGTATAGGTTATATCTTCGGAATTATTAAAGATAATTAATCCATGACTGCAAAAATTTTATAAACAGTAAGAAACAAATTTAATTCTGTTAGGTTTTTTAACAATTTAATTTTGCGGTTATTGCCGTCATGTCCCAGCCACAATTACAAATTGGTAACACAGGGCACTTAGAGAAATCCCATCTTGACAGTATGTATTTGCCGTCCTGTCCCAACATTTAGTTCTAAATTTGTCGTCATATGCCGTCTTGTTCGCGAATGTGTTAAGGGCGCTCTTTACTTTTTTGAATATTTTTACCTTTTGAACCAATATTTTTATATATGTAAAAAGAGGTGGGTTGAAGTTCGACCACCTGTCCTCTGACCGGTACAAAGGAACCGGCCTGAAAGGACCCTGCGGAAAAAGGACCTATTCCGATACACTTCACGTGACCGGTTCACTGTGAAAGGGATAGGTCACGGGCTCTGGTCACTTTAACATGGGCTTGTCCTAGAAGGGGGATAATTGCTCTCTGTGCCTCTGTACCTACCGGTCACGTGGTAGGTACTTTAAAAACCGGTCTTTTCATCTCTCTCGTGATATGTATTTTCGGAACCGGTCCAGTTTTTACCTACCACGGGACATGTTCCAATTCCCAAATGATCCCTTTTTTCCCGCAGGGAACTCGTACTACGACCTTTCCCATGACCGATGAAAACAACACCGGCATGAAAGTAGCTACCCCGTGTGTTGTGAAATAGGACCGATCCGAAAGTGCCTACCCTGTGATCTGTCCCGTGACCACCATTTCTCTGTGTAATACAAGCATTAGTCCCTCATTAAAAACACAAACAATAGCCTCAAAAACTTCAATACGCATTTTTCCTCCTAAAGTAAATAAACCCCTGCATTTTGAACAATTCATCCCACTCCTTAAGAATTAAATGCTTCCCAATGTTATACAAAACAGTTCAACAAGATAGTGTTACTTTGCCCATAAATATCATACATGATACACTCTCGTTGTTAAAAAAAAAATGTGTTAAATTCAACATAACCTCGTTTTATAACATACTTCCATATCCTTTTTTTATTTTTTTATTTTTTTTTATTATGAACTGCATTCATATGTGTTGAAGAAACTTAACAATTGTATGCGTATTTTGTCATACCAACTAACATTTAGTTCCTTATGATAATAAATACTTTTGTGTTGTTGGCTTTGTTGCTGGCGTGTGTGTGTCAACATTTACTACGTTTTTTCTGTGTATTGTTGTATAATGTATTATCCTTGTATTGTTTATTGCTTCAAATATGGTGTATTGTGTTAATTATTTGTTTTGGTTTACATTTTCAGAGCTGTTTTATTATTATTTTTTTTTTGCTTCTTTCTAATTTTTTGGGGTTTATGCTCTTTTGTTTGAATTGTTGGCTTGTTGTTGTTATTTTTTATTACCCTTTCTACTTTAAAAGTGCTTCAGTTACACTTTTTATTCGCCTGTTATTGTTATTCTGCGGGAGTTTAATTTCTTTTTTGGTTGTATGAGGTGCGTGTTTTGTTTTTCTGTTACTTTTACCCTGTGGTTTTTTATTATTCTTTACTTAGATTTTTTAATTGTTTCGCTTTTTATTTTCTTTTCTTACTGGTGCGGAAAGCAAAAAAGAGTGTTAAAAAATTGTTGTTTTAAAAAAATAAAAATAAGCCTAAAGTTGTTTTTGTTATTTTAAGCAAGGCGTTAAATGTTATTATTTAAACAAAAAATTCCCAAAAAAAAAAATAACCTAAAATGAAACAGATTTTTTTATTTCATAAGGTTTCTAAGGAAAAACGGATCTTTGGTAATTCTTTTGTAAGCAAAAAGTTTATAATTGTAAAAATTATTAAGGTTGTTGTCCATGGTAACAATTTTTTTGGAATGTAGGGCAATGTGTTGTACCCCTAAAACGAATGTAATTTGAAATGCTAGATTTTTTTGCATATTTCCGGCTCCTTATTACAAAAGAAAGACACAATGAGCCAACACACACGAGAGAAATATTTAAGCGTACAATTTTTGTTATTTTTGTAACACACGGGAATGATATTCATCTGCAATGAAATGTATGCATTATATTGGTTTGTGTGCTAGTGCTTTTTGTATTCATTTAACGTTTGGCGTTTTTTAAAAATGTTCTGCTAATGCGGGGTAGAAGCTAGTTGATAATTTACGCCAACAAAAAACAATCCTCTTCGCCCCGCTTGCCAATAAGCTGTTATGTTATGTCAACACAATTGTTCTCGTGTGTGATGGCTCAAACACAATTAATACAAAATGTCGCTGTTTCACTAGAAAAATAACAGCTTTGTGTCTTAAATTTGTGTGAAAACAAATTCTACAAAATTTTTAAGGTGAAATTCATTTTTTATATGGACTATAACAGTTATTTCACGTTAAACCTGAACAACTTACTGTGCTTAAAGATAAAAAGTGTAAATTTAAACATAAATGTGCTTCTTAATACAGTACAATACAGTCCCTGTAGGAAGCCTGGGGTCAAATGTCTACAAGTCACCACTTTTGTCGACAATTTTGGGTAATTTTTTGGTGACAATGTCCACAAAGCGTCTATACTTTTTACATTCCTTTTTTGCAGCTGCAAAGCTGTGCTTTTTCTTGGTTTTTTTATTGTTTTATTTTGTTGAACATACAGGGTGGCGCAAAAATAACCTTCCGATGTTTTTTGGCTGTAATTTAAAAAAAAATAAAAACTTTGATTCTTCTTGTGGATTATTTTTATTTAGTCATTTAATTTTTTTTTTTACATCAAGAAGAGAATATGATGTCATGTAAATGGCCGCCGCCACAGTTGATGGCATTTTCCATCACTTTGGCGAAAACTTCCGGCGATAGGTCCTCACATTCTTGACGGATATTGTCTTTAAGAGCTGCAAGAGTCTGAGGCTTGTTGACATAAACCCGCGACTTCAAAAAGCCCCACAAAAAGAAGTCTGGAGCGGTCAAATCAGGCGATCTTGCTGGCAAATCGCCAAAAGGGGAGATAAGGCGCCCGGGAAATGCATCCTTCAGCATATCGGTTGTGGCACGTGCAGTGTGTGGCGGTGCACCGTGCTGTTGGAACCATTCACAGTAACTGTTTGGCCCGCGACGTCTTCGAAGAAAAAAGGTCCGATGACTCCTCCAGCGAAAACAGCACACCATACAGTGACTTTGAGCGGGTGTAATGGCTCTTCGTGGGTTACACGCGGATTTTCAGTGCCCCAGAAGCGTAAATTTTGCTTATTTACGTACCCGCTAAGATGGAAATGGGCCTCATCACTCATGATTATTTTTGATGAAAAATCATCTTCATTATTGCTCAAATAAATAGTCACCAATATTCCGCGTTCTGGAGCAGTGTAGCGTAACATTGTTTATTAACGTGTATTTCGCATGTGTTTACTACACAAATGTTAAAACAGAACTGACATTAGGAGCCAATCGCAAAATTTATAGCATTTTCTGATAGGAGGATTACTTTTGCGCCACCTTGTACATATGCATAGCTGCATGCAAAATTAAAGTTATTTTTATAAAAGTATAAAGAAAAATGAATTTAAAAGTTAAATATACAAATTTGAACAAAATATATAATGACTAAAAGAAATTACAAAAAACTTGTGAAAAAACAATAAATTTTGTATAAAAATAAAAATTTTTTATTCGTATTGAAAGAGGCAACAATTTTTAGTGAAAGTTTCAACTCTATTTTTTTTTTGTGGAGCATGATGAAGATTTTACGGAGCCTGTGGATGATTTTGTGCAGTTTTTTTGAAGATTTGTCTACTTCAAAATTAAATTTTTTGCTTTAATGAAGTTTATAAAAAAAATTTTATTAATAAAATATCTTATTTAACAAAATAAATGCACCTATTTAATCTTATTTCCTTCCTAGTGTGAAAATCTAGTAAAAAGTTCCAAAACTGTAGACTAGAATTACTAAAATGTACTACTGAATCTCTGGTTCCAATGTCAACACCTAGTCAACAGTTGTATAGATTCGCAATGACATGCACATGTTAAATGTCTACAGCAGAAAGCGTTGGCTGGGGCATGATTAGTCAGTAGTACTGGTGACAAAGTCAATAAAGAATCAGTACTATCACTATCGACATTTCCTACAGGTGTATTTCAGCTTTTACAAAACACTAATATCTGCCTTTTTTCAGCGATTTACAGACGTTTGAATTTCAAGCGTTTGAAGGTACAACACACTCCCCTACATAAGGTATGTTTGAAAAGTCGATAGGCATATCGATATTATCTCAGAAGTCATATCGTGTAAGCTATCTCAATATTAGTTTTAATTTAGTTTATTTTAGCAAAACTTTGCAATTTAAAAAACTATATAATTTAATTTATTTTAATGGCGCCTTCTTTTCAAAAAAAAAAAAAAGGTTTTCAATAAACTAACTGAAGGGTGTCAAAAAAAAATTCAATTAAATTTAATTTTCTTTATTTTTGCGTTTTCTGTTCATTGCCAACAATTTTATATAAAAACAATCAACGTTGTAACACAAAACCTTGTGGCCAGCTTAATTCAACCACCTTAAACCACTACAAAAAAAAAAAACAACTTAGGTTTTAATCACATTTTGCTAATGTAAGTAATACAGTAGTTTTATTTAATTTTTTTTTTAAACAATTAAAACTGCACCCCTTGGGCATATCATATAATAATGATAAGTATGCCATGGCAGAGCTCCTCATCACACCGGAAAAACCACAAAATAAACGCATACAATTCATTAAACTGCATTTAAAAAATACAACTAAGAAAAAAAAAACTAAAACACAGTCTATCAACATATCAATGGTAATGTAAATTAAATTACTTAGATATCAAAAAAAAAAAAAAGAACAAAAAAAACTTTACATGTTTCAACAAGAAAAACTAGAGGTCTTCCCCCATAACATACTTTAAGCTAGAAAACCAAATAAATGAATAATATTGTAAGGGTTAAGACGAATACGAGATAAACTTCATACTAAATAAATTTTAAAATTTAAAAAAAACTTTTAATTTTTTTTTTGTGGCAAATATGCCTTATTACCACCCCGCGGCCCTCGTTGAAGTTTTAAATTCGTATTTTTTTCAAAAGTTTTTTTAATTTTTTCCTTAAAAATTTTCAGATTGAAGATTCAAATTTTTTTATTTTCTTTTTTTTTATTTATGATTTCACTGCTGGATTTGACCTGTTGTCAACAATTACGGAGTAGGGTTATTTTTACTGGTAACAGGGCAAGTCGCATGTTAGGCACTTTCAGTTCGTTTCTGTTTCTCCATTCACGAGGTGGGTACTTTTTGACGGGACAGGTGCTCGAACTTTAGTTGACCCCTTTTTTCCCACAGTTTAATTTCTAAGAAATATTTTATAACCTCAAAAAATATTCAAATTTCTAGATATTATCCTGTACAGGAAATTTAAAGCATTTGAATTTTTTTACATCGAATTCATAAAATGCTTTAACTATGAATTTCCAATTTTGTAGTTTTAAAAATAAGATTTTTTTTTTTGTGGGGGGAATACAATATGACGCATTCGATATACCAGTTCTTAAGTGTAGGGTGTTAAAACATACGCGTAAATGTATAGATGCGTATCTTGTTTTATAAATTTAAACATACAACTACTGTTTAAAAAATATTTTTTTCAACTATAAATTAAAAGGGGGTAATAGTTGAGTAAAGTATTCGAATACACTGTGTTCAATAGTTATGTGGAATTGACCGCTACATTTTCGGTTGTAATCCCCTAAATAAAATAGATATAACACCCATAGTCAGTGTTTTAAACCACATAACCATAACCCCATATCTAACGCTTTTTGGAATTTTTTCCAGGAAAAAAGAGGGTTCCAAAGAGGAACAATTCTCCCAGTTAACTAAGTGCCCACACAGACTAGAAACCAGAAATTAAAAGTGTTTGTGCCATGGAGTGTGTAATAAGGTACTTTTTGGAACGTGTAAAAATAGGGGTGGAAAGGGGAAACTCTCCCGCCTAATGGACTGCCCAAACTAATAATGCTAGTAATCTAAAATTTAAAATATGTGTTCCATAGCAAGTGGGCTAATTTTTAGAATTTTGGCCTGACAGTTTGTTAAATTTGGGGTTGAAAAGGTTGAAAGGCGTCTCCACAAAGGCCTGCACAGCCGCTTGAATCGAAAACCTAAAGATTAAGGAACGATTGGATTTCAAATACTAAAATTGGGAAGATAAATTGAACTGGAAACGAGTAGAATTGCAACATCAGACAAGGGAAACGAAATACAAAGGAACAGGGAACGAGTGGAATTGAAACACTAAACAAGGGAAATGAATTGGAATGGAATGAAAAGAAGAATGAATGGAATTGATACACTCTACAAGGATAAAAATGGAATAGGAAACGATTGGAATTGCAGCATTAGCCAATTGACATGAAATTCAACCGAACAGGGAACGAGTGAAATTGAAACACAAGACAAGGGAAACGAAATGGAATGGAACAGGAAACAAGTGGAATTGAAACATTTGACAAGGCAAACGAAATGGTATAGAACAGGGAACGAGTGGAATTGAAACACTAGACAAGGGGAACGAAATGGAATGCAAAGGGGAATAAATAGAATTGAAACACTAGACAAGGGGAACGAAATAAAACGGAACAGGGAACTAATGGAAATGAAATAGAATGGAATTGGGACCGAGTGAAATTGAAACACTTAACACACGGAACGAAATGGAATTTAGTGAGCCAAGATTTTAGCGATATTTATCCAGTCTACTTTAGCGACTTTTTTGCACTTTTACATTTTTCCAAAAACCTATATGTCAGTAGTAACCAGTCCACCTAACAAAAATCGGGTAACGAGTGGAATTGAAACACTTGACAAGGCAAACAAAATGGAATAGAACAGGTAACGAGTGGAATTGAAACAGTAGACAAGGGGAACGATATGTAACGCAAAGGGGAAAAAATAGAATTGAAAAACTAGACAAGGGGAACGAAATAGAATGGAACAGGGAACTAATGGAATTGAAATAGAATGGAATTGGAACCGAGTGGAATTGAAACACTTAACACACGGAACGAAATGGAATGTAGTGAGCCAAGATTTTAGTTAATTTTATTCAGTCTATTTAAGCGACTTTTTTGCACTTTCACATTTTTCCAAAAACCTATATGTCAGTAGTAACCGGTACATCTAACAAAAATCTGGTAAAATGGGGCTAAATGAAATAAATGCCCCTTTAGTCCTCAGGCGTAGGCATTCACCAAGAAAGGATTTTAAGAAATTTTTACGGAGAGGGGCGAAAATCTCCCCTTGAACATCCTGCCCAAACTGCTAATGATGGAAATTTTTGCGGCTGGGAGCAAAGTACAGTTCAAAAACCTTTGGCTAGACATTTCTGACATTTAAAAATGTGTATTGACTGGGGTGTATGGACTTATTCATTAAAAACACTTTTTGACATTTCCAAAAATAGTGGAAAGAATGTAAAGGTTCCTCTTTCATGACATTTGCAAGTTTTTGTCTTTTAAATTCCATTAAAAATTTTAAATCGAATACTTGAAAAAAATAAAATACGTATTTAAGCGTTCAGTATAAAAGTTAGTTGGAGCCAGCAGGTTTTTTGCACAGCTGTTTTTTTAAACAAATTTTTTATTAGCTTTGTCTGCTATTTGTGCAGATTTATTTCTATGAGTGTATTGGAATGCATAAATTATTATATTTCTTGCATAGAATATATCTGCTTCATTCACTAAAAAAAATATGTCAATGCTTGTGTTTAAAGTTTTTTTTATATTTTTTTTGAGAAATAGCAAATTAAAATTTTATAGTTTAAGTTGCACAAGTATGTATGTACGTCGTTATCTAAAAATCTTGTAGTTAATAAGAAAAGTTTTTTTTTCTACCATTTTTCATTTCTTCTTCATGTTCTGCTTTTTCTATTTAATTTGTAGTTTTCTATGTTGTATTTAGCGTTTTTTTTTTTTGTTTGTTTTAAGAACAAATTCTATATGTTACAAATTTTTAATTAAAAAGTTTTTGTACAAAATTTAAGAGGATTTCTTTACTTGACTTTTTAATGTTTACGAGTTTAATACACAAAAAACAAAAAAAAAATAAGAGAAAACAATAGAAGCACTACAGGTTAAATATCATAGATTAAACAATTCATTTTAAGGTTAAACTCATGTCAGAACTAAATGCACTTGTTTTTAATTGTTTCAAATGGATTTGATTAAGATGGAAAAGTTTTATTTTTATTTTGTTAGAAAATAAAAATTCAATTTAAATATGAGCTAAAGCTGATTTAAGAGCACTAAGGAGAAATTATGTGATTAAATGTGAATATTTACTTAAGCATTTCAGTTTATTTTGCAGTATTCGGTATTAGGGACGTATGATTATTTGTATAAGGAAATTAATATTACTCATACGCAGAAAATTAGTATATGTTTTACGGAGCGTATGATTATTATTTTTATAAATAATTGTTTATTACTCATACGTCGCATATAAAATTTAAAGTATACAATTTGAATACCTTCATTTATTTGTTTTGTATAAGTTTTATTATATTTTCCTCCTTTTTATTTTTCTATATATATTTTAATCTGTTTTTTTTTTCTTTTTCTTTGTTTCATACATCAGCCAATCAAATATTGTATAAATATTGATTTTTAAAAATATTTCTTGATAAATTTTATTTTATTTAAACCATATGTGTCGCTTTCATTTTTAAATATTTTTAAAATAAATACCATTTATATATTTTGTTAATAAACTTGAAATATTAAACAAATATATAAATTAAATGCAAAATGAGTGAAAAACAAATATTTTATACTGTTAAATAAAAGTATACATGAAATAAAATATTTCTGTTATTTGCCACAAACATGAACAAAAGGATTGTTTTTTTTTTTGGAATATTCATACGAAACATTAAAAAAAATAGCTTTGCAATTATTTTATGGCGTTATAAAAAAATTTAACTAAAATATTAAGTTTTTTTTCATAGTTTTAATAAAGCTGAAAATATTTTTAAAACTTTTTTTTTAATTCCACATAAAAAAATTGTGAAAAAAAAAATTCTGTATAAATACATGTCATCATATAGAATATCAGGGATGTTGAAAATTTATTTTGTTTTTTTTTTTTTTGTGTTGACAATAAATGTTGAAGATGATGCCTGCATATGAGAAAAATCAACTTTTTGTCACGTTTTTATAAAGCCTACACACAATGAATTATTATTTTTTGTGTATAAGGTATATAAAAAAAAAAATATAACAAAAATTAAATGCAAAATAAAGAAAGAAAGCTTTAAAATATTATAAAAATAATTTACAAAAAAAAAAAAATAAATGAAAATTCTTTTATTATTATAAAGCCGCTTTGAATAGAGAACCCACGCACACACCTTGATTTAAATGCATTGCATACAGTTGATGACAATAAAAAGTAAATAAAATGTCCCTTTCCATGTACAAATCAAAATATATATAAACATACATGATCATACATGGGCTTGTATATGATCATATATGGGTATACATGGTCATATATGTCATTGTATGGTTCAATATATGACCATACATGATCTCATATATGATCATATATCATCGGATCCGAATTTTGAGGATATATGGTCATATATGTTTATATATGAGTATACATGAATATATGAGCATATATGATTATATATGACCCTATACGACCATATACCCTCGAATTTCGGATCCGAAGATATATGGTCATCTATTAGATCATGTATGGTCATATGTATATTAAACCATGCATGAAAATATATACCCATGTATGCCCATGTATGGGCATTAGACCGTACCTCAAAAAAAAAGTTCACCGTACACCCTCAAATATAAAGTATTTTAACAAGAAAATTTCGAAAATGTTTTTTTTTTTTTTTTTTGCCGAACGTAGGGGTCGTCATTTTATATTTTTCTTTATATCTTCGCCATTTACCGTCGGATCTTAAAGTGTTGTATATCAATGTTTTTTGTCTCGCGGAGACCAATGTTTTCCTCGAAGGAGCCATTGACCTCAAGTAACCCGTTCTAGTATTAACCCACCACATCTCAGTTGCTACCACCTTAATGTACTACCCTAATATTTTAAAATGAAAGCTCGCAAAAAAGCAATAAACTTTTGCTAGGAAAGTATTCCAATAATTCCAGCGGAACTATTATTTTATTTTTTTTTAATTTTTTTTGTTGCCGAATGTAGGGCATTTTTAATTTTTTTGTCATATCTTCTGTATTTACAGTCGGATCTTAAAGGGTTATATATCAATGTTTTTGTCGCAATGATACCAATTTTTTACATCAAAAATCATTGACCTCAAGCACCCTTTTATACCACTTAAGGGGTAAAACCTACGTAAAAAGCCTATATATATACACTTCCTATTTTTATTTTCTTTATTTACGGAGATGTGTTAACAAAGATTGGTTTTCAAAAGATTTATGAAGGAGTACAAAAAAATATTTGTTTTTCACAAAGTTTTACAAAATGATAGTATATTTAGTATAGAGGTCCATGGCACGCAGCATTACTTAATAAATTTTTGGTGGATTTCTCTGAAATTTATAATGCATATGGAAAACTAAATTATCTTTGGATGCGCGTAGGAGTTTTTGATAGGTCAAATACTTTTTGACTTAGAGCTGTTTCTTTACGAGTATAAAAAATAGATATTTTGACTTTAACACTTCGCTGTTTTGTCAAAAATTAATATACCCAAAAACTCATACGCTTTTCTTTAGATAATTTGGTTAAATTATAGGCATACGAACCATTGCAAAGGTCTCTGTAAATGGCGTTCCATTCTTACAATGACTCCATTTTTGTAGCCAGTGTTGGTAGGAGTTCCATCGCAACTAATAGCTATTAAGAAGTCCATATTGAAGTTCTCTTGACTCAAATAATACAGCCAACTTCAATCACGCCAAAATATGATCGAATAAAATTTGTGTTATTTTATAAGTGATCCACGGCACTCAGCATAATTTAACCAATTTTAGGTGGATCGGTCTGAAACATACACTTTATATAGAAAACTAAATTATCTAAAGAAAAGCGTATGAGTTTTTGGGTATATTAATTTTTGACAAAACAGCGAAGTGTTAAAGTCAAAATATCTATTTTTATACTCGTAAAGAAACAGCTCTAAGTCAAAAAGTATTTGACTTATCAATAACTCCTACGCGCATCCATAGATAATTTAGTTTTCCATATGCATTATAAATTTCAGAGAAATCCATCAAAAATTGATTAAGTAATGCTGCCTGCCGTGGACCTCTTTTGTAAATATACTATCATTTTGTAAAACTTTGTGTAAAACAAATATTTTTTTGTACTCCTTCATAAATCTTGTGAAAACCAATCTTTGTTAACACATCTCCGTAAATAAAGAAAATAAAAAAAGGAAGTTTTTATATATAGGCTTTTTACGTAGGTTTTACCCCTTAAGTAGTATAAAAGGGTGCTTGAGGTCAATGATTTTCGATGTAACAAATTGGTATCATTGCGACAAAAACATTGATATATAACCCTTTAAGATCCGACTGTAAATACAGAAGATATGACAAAAAAATTAAAAATGCCCTACATTCGGCAACAAAAAAAATTTAAAAAAAAATAAAATAATAGTTCCGCTGGAATTATTGGAATACTTTCCTAGCAAAAGTTTATTGCTTTTTTGCGAGCTTTCATTTTAAAATATTAGGGTAGTTCATTAAGGTGGTAGCAACTGAGATCTGGTGGGTTAATACTAGAACGGGTTACTTGAGGTCAAAGGCTCCTTCGAGGAAAACATCGGTCTCCCCGAGACAAAAAACATTGATATACAACACTTTAAGATCCGACGGTAAATGGCGAAGATATAAAGAAAAATGTAAAATGGCGACCCCTACGTTCGGCCAAAAAAAAAAAAACATTTTCGAAATTTTCTTGTTAAAATACTTTATATTTGAGGGTGTACGGTGAACTTTTTTTTTTTTGCCTGTAAGGTGGTACGGTCTAATGGGCATGTATGTTCATATATATTTCGATTTTTACATTGGTTAAATAAATTATTATCAGATTTTTAACCATCCATGTGAAACCATCGAAATATATATGAACATATATGATCAAACATGGGCTTGTATATGATCCTACATGGATATACATAGTAATATACGTCTATTCATGGAGTGATATATGACCAAAAATGATTTCATACATGACTACATATCTTTGGATCCAAAATTTTAGGGTATATGGCCGTGTATGCCCATAAATGGGAACACATTAATAATATGTGATCATATATAACCATATATAGCCATATACACTCAAATTTCGGATCCCAAGATATATGGTCTTATATGAGATCACGTATGGTCTAATATATGTCCATGCATAGATGTATATGACCATGTATGACCATTTATTATCATATACAAGCCTATGTATGATCATGTATGTTTATAAAGGGTAGTTAAATTTTAAGGGCCGATGTTGATTTTGAAAAAAACACAAGTTATTTAGAAAATTATTGTCATTTCTTTTTATTATGATAATATGGTATGGTTCAATTATGTATGGAACAAAATTTCGGCCAAATCCGATGTTGCAAATTTTCGATGACGCTGAAGCATAATTTAGGTTCTATGCCGTTAATGTGACGAATTATCTCATCCTTTAGATCTTGAATTATTGCTGGCTTATCTACGTACACCTTTTTTTTTCAAATATTCCCCAAGAAAGAAGTTCAACGGTGTCAAATCACACGATCTTGGCGGCAAATTGACATCGCCATCACATGAGATAACACGGCCATTGCATTTGTCGCGCAAAAGAGCTATTGTTTCTTTAGCTGTGTGGCCAGTGGCACCGTTCTGTTGAAACCACATATCATCCAGGGTCATATCCTCAATTCCTGGCCACAATAAGTTCGTTATCATCTCGCGATAGCGAACAGCATTCACGGTAAATGCTTGGCCGACCTCATGACACTCTATCGCGAACAACAGCAATATTTTCCGCACAACGAACTGGGCGAGCATGCACAGGTGTTTTCCCAGACCCGGTTTGATGAAATTTGCACACAATTCTCCCGATTGTGGACAAATTTGGTCGATTTGCTGACCAAAAAAAAATCACGAAGTGCCCGAAATGCATTTTGATTTGAACGCCCATTTTCATAATAAGCCTAAATAACTTTAACGCGTTGCTCGATTGTGTATTTTTCCGTGGTTCAAATTGAGTTAGTCTAAAATTGAGAAATGTCAAATGAAATGCAGAAAAAACTTGACGTTTAGGTGTGGTTCACATTCAACATCGGCCCTTAAAATTTAACCACCCTTTATATCTTTCCAAAATGATTTTTTTTTATAAGATTGCTAATTTTTTTTAGTATTTTTCCATCTAACCGACGGAAATTTGTTAACAAGAATCAATTTATAAAAAGTTATTTTTTTTTAAATATGACATAATGGAGCACACTGGGCCAGATTCGCCACCATTTCAAACTTCTTCAATTGATGACATTTCTGTTTAACTAAGAATTTTGTAGTAAGAGATCGTTAAATCAAAAATTTCTTAAAGCAATTACAAAAAGACTTGTGAAAAAGCAATAAATTAAAAATTATAAAAATATTTATTAATAAAAGATTCTAATTTTCCGAAATAAATGCACCTGCCTAAACTTATTTTTCTTCCTCGTATGGAAATCTAGTAACAAGTTCCAAAAGTTTAGACTAGAATTAGTAAAATGTACTGGTAAATCTCTGGTTCCAATGTCTACACCTAGTCAACAGTTGTGTAGATTCGCAATGACAAGCACATATTAAATGTCTACAGCAGACACCGTTGTCTGGGGCATATTTAGTCAGTAGTACTGGTGACAAAGTCAATAGTGAATCAGTACATTTTCACTATCGACATTTCGTTCAGGGTTAGTTCCAGTTAAAAAATCTATATTTTCCATTTTTACAATTAATTTTTAAGCACAAACTTTTCTTTTTCGTCGACGGAATATTTTTTTTTTATTTGCTTTGTTTGTACCACAAGTTCTTTTGGCATTGTTGTTTATTGTGTGTTTTGTTGTTTAAGAATTTAACGATTTTATTTAGTTTAACCCCTGAACTTACTAACAATAATGCAATGATATTTATTAGCATTTAAAGAATTCATAATATTGTCATGATTTTCATTTTAAATGCAAAAAAACCACCATAAACAAAAAGACACAAAAAAAAGTGTTTGAAACTGCACCTAATAAATCTATCAAGAATAAAGTAACAAAAAAAATTCATGAATTATTAAAATATTAAAAAGAAAAATCTTAATTTTTTTTATAATATTTAAAAAAAAATTATTAATAATTATATGTTTACTTTTTAAAAAAAAAAAAAAAATAATAATAAAAAATTCTTGATTTCCTACCATAACATTTTATACATCATTGTTTGTTGGCGGCTTGATACATTGAAAGTGATGTATCTTTAAGTGTAGCTGTCAAAAACATCACCAAAATTGTAATTTATACCTTCTAACTATAAACTAATAAATCACTTTTTTATGGCTAACATTTATAAACATACAACACTTATATTTGTATATGTATTTAGTTTTCCTTGTAGATTTTTTTTTACAATCGTAAAGACCATTATTATATAGGTTCATACAATTTTTTAAAATATATATATATATACACTAAAAAAAAGTTTGTAAGTTAAAATAACTGAAAATATCATTTAAAAGAAATGATATTTCATTAAAAACCGGTCTACTTAATTTTCATTTAAATTAAATGCCATTTGTTATTTATTTTTAAATGTTGATTAATCAACTGACACATCCGTAAGAAACAAATGATATAATCAGTTAAAATAAATGTCAAAATTTTACCTACCAATCCTTAAAAAATAAATGTTTTTTTTATTTATTTGAAATTATTTCCGTTTTTGTATTTTTTATTTTTTTTTTTAATATACTTGTACAACACAAAATGTATGCATAGCTATAGACACTTTTTGTGTGAATGTGTTTGTATATGTATGTGTGTTTATGAAGTTCTTGTATTTTGTATTGAAAAATTTTGTATATATACAACCAATTTAAATAAAAAAACAAATTGAAGTTTTTGGAATTTTTTTTTTTTTTTTTGAAACAGACAGCAAACAAAATTTAAATTTGTAATAACTGTTACGGACAAAAATAAATCACAAATTTCCGTTTTGTAGGTAAATTTTGATTAAATTTCAAACAAATGAAAAAAATAAATGAAACTGAAAAAAAATGGTAAATGATAGTAAATTATTTCGAATAAATGTATAAAAAAGTTAATATAAATATTTCTTTGAAAAAATATGTTCCTTTATTTTTAAATGGAACGGAAAACTTTTTTATTAAACTTCAAACAGTTAAATACATAATATTCTGAGTGTATATATATTTTTTATAAAACTGTGTATGTGTATATACGTATGTGTATATTGGTATACGAAAATATATTTTTTCTTAATATCTTTATTAGTGGTTTTATAAACCACAAAAAGTCCATAAACTTTTATTATTAATATAAATTTTTAATAACTCGACAAGAAGATTAAATGGGATGATTTAGTGAAGATTTCAATATGGAATTTCAATAGTTTGTTTAAAAATATGCAGGAAGTCATTAGTAGAAAAAAAAAATAAAGTAGCAAATTGCGTTCATGGTCGTTTGTCAAATTATTAGTCAAAGTTAAATCGAATCCAAACAAAACAATTTCAATTCAGGAATTGCCTTAGCCATGCAAAATATTCTTATTCGCACAATAAGGCATTTGTAGAACCCTTTGCCTTACTCTCAGAGTTAGAGAGAGAGAGAGAGAGAGAGAGTACACTTATAACAAACCAATGCATTTAAATCAGTGCTGTTCAAAAATAAAAATGTAGTTGTGTTGGTGAGAAAATGAGAATTGCACTGTAAGAAATGTACAATGAGTTAATAGCAGTGTTAGTATCTTTATAAATTTATTTTTTATTGAAAATATGAAACTGTTACTGTCATATGCATAGACATTCTGTTGATTTTTATAACACACTTTTAAATCAAATCAACATGTAAAACAACAACAAATTTTACTTATAAGACAGTTATAAGAATCAACTAAATGTCTATATGTCTATATTTTGTATAAAACAGTTTTAAAAAAATATAAATTAAACAAAAAGTAAATTTTTGAAAGGAAAATAATAAATACATATATATGTTACATTAGGGTGCCTTTTTTTATTTTATAAAAAACAAAAAGTTATAAATTTTTTCCATAATATTAATGATTTCATTATATTTACATATTAATATCTGTAATATGTATGGATTTATTATGATATCCTATTAAAAAAAAAATGGTATTTTTGGAAGAAAAAAAAAAAAATACAATACATTCGATCGGAATAAATGGTTGAACGATCGTACTTCAATTTTTAAAATATTTTTCCTACATTGCTATTAATTTTTTTCAGTGCATTAAAGAAAAATCAGCATACATCCGCCACACGTGTTCATTCGTCGCTGTTTCAGTGACGACTAAAAGCAAGAGCGTAAGAATACATGTGAGTTGAGCAGGGGACAATTGTCCCATCAAATGAACAGCACTGATTTAAATACAAAATTATTGTCACAACAACGAAAACTTTCGTAAAATGAATCATTTTTCGTTTCTTTTACAAAAAATCTTGCTATTTTTTCGTATTTTTATGCATGAATTATTATCAATGTATCCAAAAGATCGGAATTCCATTTCTTTATACTCGTACTTATATTATTGATCCTTTTTCATATCTGAGTCGAGTACTTACAAAAAAATACAAAATTACGGTGGCAAATTTTTTGTTATTGAGCCGAACCGAAATATGAGAAATATATATATTTTTTTTTTGAACACAACGTTAATATATTTAAAAAATTAAAAGTTTTGATACCCATATTAAAAATGTTTTAAATATAGGGCTTTCAGCAAGACCCATTAAATCCCAAAATGATACGAACATCGAAAAAGCAGAGATAGCCCTTTAGAGCCGTTTACATTATTGCATTGAATGATTTAATTTTAAATAAATGAAATCAAAACACTGTATATATAATACTAATTAAAATTTTAAAAAGACTAAAAGTAAAGAGAACGATTTTTTGCAAAACTTCTAAAAATGGAAAATCCAATAAAAAATCTGGAATTAAAAAAATCTTAAGCTACGGTTTTTTTTTATTGATTTTAATACATATAATGTTAACAAACTACTCTTTTGAAAAGATCTGAATACTAAAATAAAAAAATAAGAAAAATTTTTCATTTGAAAAAAAAAAATTTTTTTTTCAATGATCTCGACCAGACTAAAAATACATTTTCATATTAAAAAGCCAACTTTAAAATTAAACTTCACAAAAAGTTTTTAACCGCTCCCCCCCCCCCCCCCCCCTTTACCACCTTTACCACCTTTTACCAACTAAATTTCAAATTGGGCCAAAAAGAAAAATGGTAATTGAAGATAATATGAAGGTAATGCGAAGAGTTTAATTGTTGGTAGCACCCTTTGAATAAAAATGTTATACTTTTCTCATCAAGTAATGAACAATATGCAACCTCGAAGTGTTAATATTCTAAACCACTAATGACTTTGGTTGAAATCGGTTCAAATTCTACCTCCCATAGAAATTATCTGAATTGAGCTCAAATAGTATTGCGACACAAAAAACTGCAAATATCTGGTTGATATTTGGGTTGTGAATATAATATGGGATCATAATACATATATGTCGATTTTATCCCTTTATAAGCCCCCTTATCAGTATTTGTATAATATGGCTATAATTAAACTACAGGTCGCAAGTATGTAGAAAATGTTGTACATAAGTTTTTTATTGACTAAATTGGTCCCAATTAAATTTAGTTAGAATCGGTAGATATTCACCCCTACCTGCCATTTATTAAGCTTAAATTTTATTTAGACACACATATATATATAATATAATCAACTTTTTCGGCAATTTCGATCAGATTTATGTCTATGTATTCTGATCTCTAATGTTAAAATCTAAATATAATTGAACAAACATGATCAAATATGAGGTTGTATATGATCATACATGGTCATACATATTCATATACGTCCATGCATGGTTCCATATATGAGCATTAAACCGTACCTCAAAAAAAAAGTTCACCGTACACCCTCAAATATAAAGTATTTTAACAAGAAAATTTCGAAAATGTTTTTTTTTTTTTTTTTTGCCGAACGTAGGGGTCGCCATTTTATATTTTTCTTTATATCTTCGCCATTTACCGTCGGATCTTAAAGTGTTGTATATCAATGTTTTTTGTCTCGCGCAGACCGATGTTTTCCTCGAAGGAGCCATTGACCTCAAGTAACCCGTTCTAGTATTAACCCACCAGATCTCAGTTGCTACCACCTTAATGTACTACCCTAATATTTTAAAATGAAAGCTCGCAAAAAAGCAATAAACTTTTGCTAGGAAAGTATTCCAATAATTCCAGCGGAACTATTATTTTATTTTTTTTTAATTTTTGTTGTTGCCGAATGTAGGGCATTTTTAATTTTTTGCCTATAAGGTGGTACGGTCTAATGAGCATACACTTAAAAAAGTTTGTAAGTTAAAATAACTGAAAATATCATTTAAAAGAAATGATATTTCATTTAAAAACCGGTCTACTTAATTTTCATTTAAATTAAATGCCATTTGTTATTTATTTTTAAATGTTGATTAATCAACTGACACATCCGTAAGAAACAAATGATATAATAAGTTAAAATGAATGTCAAAATTTTACCTACCAATCCTTAAAAAATAAATGTTTTTTTTTTCATTTATTTGAAATTATTTCCGTTTTTGTATTTTTGTTTTTTTTTTTAATATACTCGTGTACAATACAAAATGTATGTATGCATATGAAGCTTTAAACACTGTATGAATGTGTTTGTATATGTATGTGTGTTTATGAAGTTCTTATAATTTGTATTGAAAAACAAATTGAAATTTTTTGAATATTTTTTTTTTGAAACAGACCGCAAACAAAATTTAAATTTGTAATAACTGTTACGGACACAAATAAACCACAAGTTTCCGTTTTGTGGGTAAATTTTTATTAAATTTCAAACAAATGAAAAAAATAAATGAAACTGAAAAAAATGGTTAAATGATAGTAGATTATTTCAAATAAATGTATAAAAAAGTTAATATAGATATTTCTTTGAAAAATAAATGTATGTTCCTTTATTTTTAAATGGAACGGAAAACTTTTTTATTAAACTACAAACAGTTAACTACATAATATTCTGAGTGTACATATCTCATATATGACCATATACCTTCGGATCCGAAATTAGGATACATGGCTGTATGTGATTATATATGCTTTTATATACTCATATATGGCCATATACCCTCAAATTTTATATCCAAGAATATAAAGGCATATATGCTCACATATTGAACCATGCATGGACGTACATGACCATTTATGTCCATGTATGATTATATACAAGCCCATGTACATCATTTATGTATTGCCAGGATTTGGACCGTTTACCGAAACTTGACACAAATTATACTTTGAGTATGGTATCATTAGTCGGAATGCCCGACTTTATTAATCTTTTTTTTTCTAGATTTCAAAAAATAAACAAATAAAATTTTCTCAAAACATATAAAAGTTTTAAATTCCAAATATTCATATTTTAATAAGATACTTTATTTCTGGGCCAAAAATTAGTTTGTCAATTATATATAATTTATAAAAATCAGAACGTTCGGAACATGCATTTTTTTAAATACATAATAACGAAAATAAACGTTAAATTGTTATTGTAACGCCAAGATTGCCTTATGACAATTTAAAAAAATCACATAATATGAAATTCTTCTGAAAAAAAATTAAAATCGTTTAACTAAGAACAATAAAAAAAATCTTAAATAAAATTGAAAATTATAATTTTCCAAACATTTTCGCCCGTTTGAAATGCACATCCCTTTGCAAAGTTGGCAAGTTAAGTTGCCAATATTTTTCTGTAGAAGGAGCTTTAATAAAAAAAAAAGGATTACAAAAACTTCTTAATGTCGCGGATTAGTGCTATTTTCTTAAATTTGAGTTCAAAATAACACCATATCTAATCAGTTCTTAATTTGGTCTTATTCAGATTGCTACTTTTTGAAACGTACGTAAAAACGTTTTCCCTCTAATATTTTATTTCTTCTAAAAAAATATTATTTTTTTAAATAAAACACAAAATTTAATTTAATTTTTTTCAGAAATTTTGTTTTTTAAAACAAAAATATATATTTAAATGTATATTTTTTATCATTCTTTTTTTCTTCTTCTTCTTTATCATCATCATTTTTCACATTCTTTTTATTTTAATTATAATATAGAGTTTTTTTTTGTTTTTTTTGTTTTTTTTTTATACACAAAAAAATAAAATACCTTTAATCGATCTATCAATCAATTAACAAATACATCATCATCATCATCGTTTCGTTAAATATATTTATTGTTAACATAATATATTACAAAAGATAAAAAAAATAATACATAAACTATAAAATTTAAAATATTTATAAAAAATAAATAACATTTTTTTTAGTATAAAAGAGGAAAAATATTTTTTGGGGAAATAACTTAAAATAAATACTATAATTTACAACAGAATAAAAGTATAAATTTTAAAATAAAAAATTAAATTTTAGTGTATATAAAGTTATTCTTGGGACTAGTTGACTTGGCGCCCAACGTGGTTCGTTTTTAAGTCAACTAGTCTTAGTTTTGAAAATTTTAAATTATGTTTGCATAATATATATTTTTTTTTAAATTTTTTAAAAATTTACATTTTTTTTAGTTTATTTTTGTTTATAAAAAATTAGTAAGGAAGTTTTTTGTAGATTTCTTTTTTTATTTATTTATTTATTTATGTTACACATTTACATAGTATTAATTTTTGTTGTTGTTTGTTTTTTGTCGCAAGGATTAAATGAGTGAGTTTATGAGTATGAGTATAAATTGTTTATTTTTTGTATGAAGCAAAATAAAATTGCATGTTTTTTTTTTCAAAAGAAAAGCATTATTAATTGTTTACATAATATGCAAAACATGAGGTAAACAATTTAGTTTTTTATAAGATTTACTTTTAAACACTTTAATTAACCCAACTACATGCAAAGAAAAATCATAAATGATTCTAGAAATTATTTGCTGAACATGAGCTTTAGCTCAATACAAAATTGTGCTGAGGAAAGATTTCGAGACTAATTTAAAGACACTTCTGTTTACTTTAATAAGAAGCATATACGAGTGGAGAAAAGTAATTCTACTCTCGCTTACATGAGAAGCTATACAATAAGTCATTACTAATATGCTTTGTTTATGATTTTACTAAAAAAAAACAGAAATACTATAGTAAGTAGTTATTTCGTTGCTTTATGTAATAACATATGGAAATACTTTCTACTCCTGATATTCTCCAATACAAGTAATTTAAAGTATCTCGAAATTTTAATTACATTTTAAACTTTGTTTTAAAGATTTTAAATGTTTTTTTCTTTCTGTATACAATATACAGGTTGGTTGAAAAGTTCCTGCGCTCAAAATGAAAGAATACTGTTTTTGTTACGAAATATATTTTTTTATTCAATATAATCTCCTAGAAGCTGAATACACTTGTTCCAATGATCTTCCAATAATTGTATCCCATCCTTATAATGGTTTTCCTGAAGCTCTGCAAAATAACCGTCTACGGGTGCTATGGCCTCTTCATTCGACGAAAAATGCTTTCCACGAAGGTATTGTTTGAGATTTCTGAAGAGATAGTAGTCACTGGGAGCCAAATCTGGTGAATTCGGTGGATGTTCAAGCAATTCGTACTTTAATTCTTTGAATTTAGCCATCGTCAAAACACTTTTGTGAGCAGGTTCATTGTCTTGATGAAAAATGATTTTTTTCTTCTTTTAACCAGGTCTTTTCTCACGAATTTTTTCATCCAGCTGATCAAAAAGGCTGCAATAATATTCAGAGTTGATTGTTTTACCTTTCTGAAGATAATCAATCAACAAAATTCCTTTTGCATCCCAAAAAACTGATGCCATAACCTTCTTTGCTGATCGTTGTGACTTCACCTGCTTTGGAGCTGAACAACCAGCTTCAGTCCACTGTAAACGTTCTTGTTTCAATTTAGAATCATGGTGGTAGATCCAAGTCTCATCCATAGTTATAAAACGACGCAAGAAGTCGGTTTTATTTGGCTTAAAACGCTCCAAATTACGCTGAGAAATTTGTTTCCGATCCAGTTTTTGTTGAATTGTTAATGTGTGCGGCACTAACTTTCCAAACAGTTTTTTCATACGTAATTCTTCATGTAAAATATGGAGTACTCGTTCGTCTGAGATGCCTATGGCATTAGCAATTTCACGCTTAATAAAACTTGGATCTTCACTAACCATATTATGTACCTGCTCAATGATTTCTGCTGTGGTTGCAGTTTTTGGTCGTCCTTCGCGTGGATCGTCTTTAAGGCTGGTACGACCACGTTTAAATTCACTAGCCCAAAATTCAACGGTGCGTTTTGAAGGTGAGGACTCCTTATACACTTCTAAGAATTGTTCATAAATTTCCTTTGCTTCAAAACAAAGAATCTAATGACTGCACGATATTCAATTTTTTCCATATTAAAAAAAATTAATGACACGTCAACTTCAAATGGCTTGTAAACAAAGAAAGAATTGACAGAATGACTTGCAACTTTGCATGTGTTCTCAGGACAGTTATACCAACTTGAGGAAAAAAAAGTTTGGAGCTAGCAGTGCCATCTCTTGGTGAGCTCAGGAACTTTTCAACCAACCTGTAATTCCACTCTCGCATACATGAGAAGTTATACAGTAAGTCATTACTAATTTGATTTCTTTATGATTTTACTTAAACAAAAAACAGGAATACTATAGCAAGTAGTTATTTCGTTGCTTTGTGTAATAACATATGGAAATACTTTTTACTCCTGATATTCTCCAATACAAGTAATCTAAAATATCTCGAAATTTTAATTACATTTTAGAATTTTTTTTTTTTTTAATTTTAAATGTATTTTTTTTCTGTATACAATATATAATTCCATTATATAAAATTGTATAGAAAATATTGATTATTTATGTGCAGTTGGGTTACAAAGAAAGTAGGCTTGATTTAATAATGAGTTTTTACTTATACTGAGAGTATGTATGATGTATTTTTTGTTTTGTTATAATATTAATTAGTTTAATACTTAGGCAGTAGTTTGACAAAAAATTTTCCATTTCATTTTCTTTTTTTTATATATGACAGCGTTTTTTTATATATATAGTTTTGTTTATATGGTTTATAAATAATTAAATTAAAATAAATATTTACAATATACTTTTTTTTTCAAATGTTTCATTTTATGTTTCTTCAATAGGTGTAAATTTATTTTAAATAGTCTTTGTTTTTGTGTAGTGTTAGTGAGATTTTTTTTTAATTTTTTGTTTTAATGAAGTTTTTTTTTATATATGGAAAAAATATATATGATAAAACATACATTAGTTTATTTTTTTTTTTTATTTTATTTTACATATCCTAAATTCTAGTCACTGGGGTTAAGTAGTGTTGTTTGTCTCTCTTTAGTAGCAGCTGTGTTTTTAGTTTAAAAGCAGCCCGTATAATTTTTTTTAAGATTTTTTTTTTTTGAAAATAAAAATTGTAGGAAAATGTAAATTGAAAAAAGGAGGTAGAAAATTTTAATTGTGGTTTATATTTAAGTCAAATAAAAATAAAATTTTTTGTAAAGGAATTTTTATGAGAAAATGAGATATAAAATTAGATTAAAATTCTTTTCTTTAATACTCCTGCAAATCACAATTAAAAAAATACATCCTGTAAAGATAAAATTAGTTTCTTTGTAATTAGTATTCTTAAGACTTTAATATTTTTCAGTACAATTTTTTTTTTTTTTCAAAAGTAATTACAACTGTACTTCCTGGGAAGGCAATATGGAGTTGATTTACTACAAATAATGAGAGCTCAAAGTTTTAGAATTTTCTTTGAAAAACAGAAAATAAAAACTTTTGAATTTCGTACATTATATCAACCTCACACAATTCAGAATGTAGTTTTAAGCAGCAGTAAGAATTAAAAATTTTTTGAAAATTAAAAAGTTAAATTTAAAATTATTTTTTTAAATTTCTATTAAAAATTATAAGTAAAATAAAGTAAATTGTAATGTAATTTTTAGAAAGGTTAAATGGATGTAGTTTTTCATGTGAAAATCGAAATATACACGCAGAGAAAAAACATGGTTGCAATATGATCACTGCTACTATATTGTGCTTGTTGCAATCGGGTATAGTTGTCACAACCAAGTTATTGTTTTTCTAACCATCAACATGGTCGCTACCATAATTATTTAGTAAATATTTTACGATCTTATGATTGGCACCTTCTATTTTATATCATGATTGGCTGTAACCATATTGTGGTAACAAAAATTCTGACTATGAAAAAAATATGATAATTATGCAACGAAAAAAAGTTCTTTAAGTCTATGATTTTTTACTTAACAATTTTTCTTCAAAAAGTCCTTAATGTTAATTTTTTTAGAAAAAACATTTCTAAAAGAAAATATTCTTAAATTTAAAGAGCTTTTTCATAGTTTCTAAGAACTTTTCCTTTAAGAAATTTTCTTAGATTATAGATCATATAATGATAATCCAGGAATCATAATATAGTTATGAGGGACCATAATATGATAACATTTTGAGAATACTATGATTACGTGCGATCATATTATCATAAATTCGTTATAACATGTTTATTTAGTATTATAATATGGTAATTTTTGAATCATAATATAACTGTAGGGACTATATTATGGTAAAAATATGGTTATTTTATTATCATATTATGATAACCATAATATAGTACGATTATGGTTGGCACAACCATAAACCCAAAAATATATGATGCTCTTCGAATATGATTGACCCAACCATGTTTTTTATTTGCGTGTATATAAACATATATGTTCATACTTGATCATATACCTACATTCATACTTTAATATATAAACATACGTGATTTTATACATGACCATATATCATCGCATATATTATCATATATGAGCATACATGAATTTGAAACATAATTAAATACAGATATATACACTCAAATTTCAGATCCTAAAATATATGGTCGTGTATGAAATCATATATGCTCATATACCAACTCATATATTGAACTATGCATGGACGTATGTAAACATGCACACTCAGGGATTTGGACTCCAATTAAGCACTGTGAAGTTAAAATATCTCTGAAATGGCCTTTAATAAATTTGTCACCTAATTTTTAAAACTGAACTGACGTTATGTATAATTTTGAAGAACTTTACAGGAATCGAATTCAGATAAAGCTAAAATTTGGTCAAGAAACAAAGGGAGTCAAAATTACCCAGCAAAAACACACCTTACCAAATAATGAGTCGAATAATCTAAACTCCAAAGTTTTCACGTATTACCCTTTATATTATAATTCTAACTTTTTTTTATATGGGATGTCCCAAAAGGCAAGGTGTTCTGCTTACGTGCAAGCTTACGAAAAAATAAAGAATAATGGGTTACACGTACCAATTATTATTTATTTTTCTGTAAGAAATTGGGTAACGCATAATTTTTTAACTGCTGGTAACCAACTATAATTTAACTTTGAGTAAGCGACAAGGTAATGCGATGCAGGGGTTGTGAATCCCAATTTCGAATCCGCTTTTTTTCGAAAAGGAAATATATAGAAATTAATCCTTTGACGGCCAATAGTTGATAAATGTCCCATTTTTAGTTTTTGTCGTATTTGGCCTATTTGGCACCGATTTTCACAATTCTAACTATTTGGATCAATATGCTCTCAGAGACAATAGTATCACCACAAATTCATAAAAAATATATATTTTTGCATAATTTTTGGAACACATTTTCTAGAATCCTATTGGACAACATAGAGGATCAATATCTTGGTAGGACACGGTTCATTCCTTTAATTTTTAGAAATATCGAGATATTTGAAATTGGTTCACTTCATTTACTACAGGATACTGATGCAATCTGAGACATAGTACCTGGGAGGGTTGTCAAAGGTCAAAAAGAGGACTTTTTGTTCAGTTTTAAAAATTTTCAAGTAATTGTTTCATTTGATTTGTTTTTATAGATTTTTTCTCCTGATTCCAAATTTGGTCTCCAAAATTTTAAATCTCTACAATTGTACAAAAAAAAAAATTATACAAATTTTATAAAAAGGATATTTCGGAACGACAGTTAAAACTCAATTTTTACCTCAAGATGTTTAATTTTTTTTGTCATATTCGTGATCTAAATAACAAAATTAATTATATAAGATGTGTCTTAACACAAATAAGTTAAAATAAATTAATTCGACACTACTCTAAACTAATTAGTGGGCTTTTTCCTGTTCACTTACATGATTATTTGTTTTATTAAACACTTTTAATTCATAAATTGATCAAATACACATTAATAAATAAAGTTATTTAAACAATTAACAATGACTCATTATAATTTATATTAAAATAATAAAAAAGGTAAGCCATTACAGGCAACTTATTATTATTTAATTCAAAATAATAAAATAAGTAACATATTATAGGTAATACATTATTTTTACTTTGAAAATAATGCTGAATGTAAGTAGTACTCATTACAAAGTAATGTATGAAGTAATGATATGTCATTACCATGTTTTTGCTGGATAACTGACATTTAATAAAATTTAAGCAGCCGACAAATTAACTAATTTTTAAAGTGCTATCTTATTATTGGCCAAGGAAATTGTTTTTTCAGTCGATTTCCAATCTTCAAATCCACAATGATTTCTACTTAAACTGATTATATCAAATTAATTTAGACAGGTATAAATAACCTACAAATAACTAGTTTTAGAACAAGTTCCAGAACTTGTTCTTACGGCAACAAATTTTACTTTGAAGCTATATAATTTAAATTTTTGTCTATTATAGGCAGAAATAAATTTAAATCAAAATTTGTTGATTATAAAATTTAAATAAATTTTTAAAATTAAATTTTGCTAAAATTGGACAATAATTTAAAATGAATTTAAACTAATTGGAGTTTAACAGAAAGTAAGGTGGTAAAATCTTTATTAAAATGGCATCGCATATGAGCATGTATTGGCTTATATATAATCATATATGGGTATTGCAGATCATATATTTCCATATATAGTTCAATAGATGACCATATATGGTTTCATATATTACCATATATGCTTTAATACGAAATTTGAGGGTATAAGTTAATATATAATCATATATAAACTATATATGTTAATATATGAACATATATAGGACAATGTTATATATGTTCATATATTAACATATATAATCAGCTATATTCATATATAATCACATATAATCCCATATGTGATAATTTTCCACCCGAGAAACTAACTTTGTCGGGTGAAAAACCCTTATTCCAACAATTTAAATGAAATTTTATAGCCTGTTCCTCTATTTCGAAAGAACACGTTCGTTCGCTTTCTAGTCGAAAGAAAACTGATTAGGGTTTCACTAACTCTATTTCCATGCGAACGATGACTCGAACGACAAGGCAAATGAAAACGTAACTGTTTTCATACAAAATTTGGTTTCTCTATTTCGAACAGCTCGAACGCAAATGTCAAAATCAGTCACTTGCTATTTTTTTGTCGAGTAAATTTATATTTGATATTTTTAAAAGCAAAATGAAGTAAAAAAAAGCAATAGATAACAAAAAGTAAGTACAAAATAATACAAAAATTTATAGTTTATTAAGAATTTTAAATTTTAGTTAAAAAAATCAACAATGGACCATCCGACGACGCTTATATTTTATATGAAAGAAAGGCCTGATTTTGCCAGAAGGACTCTGGTGTTCGGAGCAAACAAATTTTCCGCAGAGGAGGAAAATTTTACCAGAAAACTAAACTCCGTTTCACCCCCTATTACGCTGTTGCTTAGTCGTAAAAGGTATGTGTGTGTTGTTTGTGGCTTACGTTTGCCCAAGAAGCTCATATTTATATCTTTTATTTTACAAGGACTTTAGCAGTGACCACACCGAACAGACAACAGGCAACAGAAAAGCTCTCCAAACAACAATTTCACCCACAACTAATCGATAACAAAAATTTCACAAATAAACACACTTTCCAAATAAAAACTGATTTGTTTATTGTTATTTTTTTATTTCATTTGTCATATACAGCTGATCACTGTTAAACAGGGTTGTTTTTGTCTTTAAGCAGTTTAGTAGTATTTTTGCTACTGTTAAAGAAAATTGTAACAACTGCTCAAAATATATGATCTGGCATCTCTGTGATTTGTAAATGCGTAAGAAACAAAAATTGACACACGTAAGTCAAGTCGATCGAAGGCTTTCGAAATAGAGAAACCTAAATTGATTCGAATTCGAGTGACTTGCTTTCGTTCGACTAGTTTTTCCTTCGAGATCGAGGAACAGGCTATTAAATCAATCTCTACAATAAATTATTATTTTCTTCTTAAAAAAAAAAAAAAAACAAAATTATCAAATTAAAAATTTCCAATATTTTGAATTTTGAAATTTTCTAAGAAAAAAAAAAGCTTTTTAAAATTATTACAACTTTAATTACAATTTTAGAGGAATTTGAAAAATTTTTTAACTAACCTTTTTAAATTTCTTTTCATTAAAAAAAAAAATTCTTTAGAATATATTTTTTTTTTTAATTCTAACACGTTTTGTTTTTAATTGAATTATTTACATTTTCCTTTCATTTTTATTTTCTTTCTTTTCTTTCATTATTTTCTTCTTAGTCTGTTTTTATATTTTTTGTTATACTTTTATCACTTTCATACTTAAAATTTAAAAAAAAAATCATATTAACAGGAACCAGTCCTTTTTTTAATACAATAAAAAAAAATACTTCTTTAAGCACCCACTCTTCTCTTAAAAAATCTAACATTCGTTCACTTTTTTTTAACTACACTAAGCAAAATATATTATTATTATTATTATTTTAATTCAGTACGTTTGTTAGTATAAATTAAATTATTATTATTTTTTTTTTGCACTATGACTATTTAGTTTTTTTTTTGTGTTTAAATTAAAATTTATCTGGAAATAAAATTACACTAAATATGCCTGCACATGTGGTCCTTGTTGTTGGCCTGGTTGTATTGTTTGGTTGTTGTTGCTGCTGGTAGCAGCTGCTATTATTGTTTGTGCTGTTGCTGCTGGTGGTTGTTGTGCTGCTGCTGTTAGAGATTGAGGCTGCAATGTTTGAGCTGTTACTTGGTGTTGCTGTTCGGCATTATGTTGTTGGGCTGAACGTTGTTTTTGATTTGGTTGTTGTTGTTGTTGTGGTCGCCATGTTTGCGACATATTTAAATGTTGCTGCTGCGGATGAGGATGCATATTGCGGTGTAGACTATTGATGCCAACAGCTGATGGTGATGGCGGTGCTGGTGGCATCATTAACATGTGTTCATTATCCAAAGTTGAATAATCCGAATCTATACTAGAGTATATATGTTCCGAAGGAGGTCGTTGTACATAACCTGCTCCGGCTACCGCATGATGATGATAATACTGTGCGGTTGTTGTTGTTGCTGCAGTTGGTACAGCATTTGGATGTAAATGTGACCCACTGGCTGCATTAGGATGATGTAAAGTACCTGAATGTTGTTCTCCTCTTCGCTGGGGACGTGGCGATGGTGTTGCTGTCGTAGCTGAAGAATAATTTTGTTCTCCTTCTCCCTCGGGACAATAGGCTGGAGGGGGAGCTGGCCTATATAGGATACCGGGACTGGCTGGTTGTTTAATACGTTCATGATTATGATCTAAAGTATAATTATTACCACTTCTATAGTCAACGGGCAGGGCATAACGTAATTTTTCCCAAAAATGTCTATCACTGCGACGTATACGATGTACAGCTGAGGTTTTTAAATAAGGTAATAATTCTATATCATTTTCAGCCTCAAATACCGCCTCTGGTTCCTCAATAATCACTAACTTTTGTGGTCTTCCTCTTAAAGCATCATGCATAGCTCTTCGTAATTCACATCTAGACCATTCGGTTTGTAAAAAATTTCTTGTCAACAAGATGACAACTCTACGGGAAACTCTTGAAGCCTCCAATATTTGATAATGTGTAGCATCATGTGATAGATCCCTATGTTGCAAGCAAATACGCAAAGGAGGACGTCCAGTCTCTAATTCAGCCACTAAATATTGTCCCACAAACTCAGAATCTTTAGCTGAATGCAACAGTATGGCATCATATAATTTTTCTGACTCTTCACATCTTGGCCCAAATACACGTACACCATAATGGGCAAATAACCAAATACGTAATGATTCACGAAACACGAATATTATGATGACAACAATAAGCAGGAATACCAATGCCAATGCGGCTGCTAGCAATGGTATATAAGTCTTTGGTATACCATGTTGTAGCATAGAACCACCAGCATAATAATCACTACATGCGGCAGTAACATTAAAATCCAATTCACGTTTTCTACCTGCACTGTTGCTGGATAAATGACTTGTTGTTGCATCTTCCATACAAAATATATCCTGGGAATCTTGTACTATGACAGCATTTTCGGCTACATATGAGGTCAATTCTTGTAAAAACTTACAACGACATGACCAATGATTACGCCCCAGAGCGATTATGCGTAAAGCTTTAAATTGTGCCAGCTGCAATTGCCAGATGGGTAAAGTTACTAAACGATTGCCATCTAAGCGTAAAACTTCCAATGACTGCAAAGGAGCTAGTGTAGCATTTTCTATGGTAGTCAACAGGTTGTTATGTAGGTACAACTCTTTCAGAGCAGATAAATGTTCAAATTCATAACCCTGCAATGTATGCATTAAATTATCTTCCAAATGTAAAACTTGTAAAGAAATTAAACCAGCAAATGTTCTATTTTGTATACTGGCTACTTTACTGGCATTGACATATAAAGATTTCAGATTTTTACGTCCTATAAAGGCATGATTTTTTAGCACAGGAAAATTATTGCCATCCAAATAAACCACACTAGAATCCATGGGTACTCTTCGGGGCAATTCCATAGTCTGTTGGCCACCACAGTCGACGACATTGGTGGACCATATTTGATCATGATAACAGGTACAGTTATTGGGACAAGTCATTTCACAGTCGCAAGCATCGAAGTCGCAACAATGGCACAAAGCAAAACAGTGAGAATCATAGCGGCATAGGAAATCTTGTGGCTTGAGAGCAGCCAACGATCTGACAGGAGCCCCCCTAGCATGAGGCATAACACATTCTATATTAGCCAAATCCATAACACGAGGATGTTGTCGAGTTGTCAAATTATTTATACGTTGCAACCAATCCATGGTGCAGTCACACTCAAAAGGATTGCCACCCAAATAAAATTCGGGCAAAGGTTTCAAAGGACCCACTGGAGCTACTCTCAGCTGTTGAAGCTGCAATTTTGACATGGCATTAGCATACAAATCAACTCTGGCCAAATTTACTTTATCCACAAAGGTATTGGGATGTATGGTATTGATTAAATTATTATTAATAAACAACAATTCGATGGTGTTGGGTATGGACATTGGACCAATTTCCGTTATACGATTATGACTAGCATCCAATGTTTTAACACGTATTTCTTCTTGTAATTTATAATAATTACCCAAGGCCTCTATATAATTACCATGTATATCCAGCCACTTAAGATTGGAGGGTATAAAGGCATAGTCGAACCACACCAAATGATTTTCGGACAAATTTAACCATAGCAAAGACATTAAGGTAGCAAATACACCATTAATATCAGATAAGAAATTACGATCTAATCTTATGGCCTCCAATTCATAATTTTTATCAAATGATCCTCTCTCTATGCTTTGTATACGATTTTTGGCTAAATTTAAAACACTTAAACGGGATAAATCAGCAAACATGCCCACCGAAACATTACCAATTTGATTATCTATTAACCGCAAACCGGTTAGTTGATGGAGATTTTTAAAACTATCATTATCGATAGTACGTATTTGATTTTCACCCAAATCCAAGGTACGTAACATTGACAAATCTTGTATACTCTTGGGCACTTCATTCAATTGATTCGAACTTAAATCTAATTCTTTTAGATCAGAACAATTTTTAAAAATATTCGCTTCGATGACACTAATTAAATTATTATTTAGGGTTAACTTGGATAAGACATACAATCCATTGAACAGCTTGTCATCCAAGGTATGTAAACGATTTTCGGCCAAATTGAGAGTATGTAAATTGTATAAAGGCAGAAAGGAGTTTTCCTCGATGTGACCTATGGAATTATTACGTAGATTGAGATTTTGCAAAAAATACAACTCCTTAAAAGTGCGATAATCTATGCGGGTTAAAGCATTATGAGCAAGATTTAATTCAATAAGTCTAATTAAGCCCGCAAAGGTGGTATTGTCAATATGATTTGAAGTCAACTGGTTGCCTGATAAATCTACCACCAATAATTGTTCTAAACGGTGAAACAGACCCTTAGGTAATTCATACAATTCATTATTTTTTAAATGTATTTCCCTTAATTCTTTCGAACCGGCAAAGAGACCCTCGGGTAAAGTCTCCAAATGATTATTGCTTAAATTGACTATGCGTAAAGAAGATAGGCCAGCCAGGGATTCACCCGATAACTCAGATATATTATTATGCTGCAAGTTTAAATGCTGCAAACGTCTTAATCTTGAAATACCCCAAGTTTCAGTAATAGATCTTAATTCATTAAAACTGGCATCCAATATCTGTAATTCACTGCCACCATTACAATTCATATCAGCAAATCCCAAATTTTCAGCAGCTCTTATACGATTATGTGTTAAATTCAATACCTGCAAATTGCCCACTGGACAAAGAAATCCACCCGGCAAAGCTCTCAAGTTATTGTCCGCCAAATTTAATTCCGTCAACTGTTTAAGACCATTTAAAGAATCTGGAAATAATTCCAAAGTTTTACTAGGTCCCCATTCTGAATTGTGGGTACTTATAGCCAGCGTTTTAACGGTATTTAAACCCTCAAATGCATTATTGGGCAATTGCAATAGTTTACATGAAACCAGTTTAAGTTCATCTAGTGTCTGTAGACGTGCAAATGCTGCCTGTGGCAGTTGTGATTCAAATAAATACAAATCACTACATTTTATCTCCAGCTGGCTAAAACCATCAGCACCTTGTAAATCCAATGCCAGCGTACGTTCGATCAGACGTAAATTACATTTAACTGATGTGGTACCATTATATTGCCAGGAACATTGATTTGTAGCCGGTTGTGTTGTTGCAACTTGAGCGGATGTGGCAGTGGCTAAAGCAGCTACTTGTGCTAAATTTGTAGCTAATACACCAAAATATCCAATATTTAAAGAATATACAAATATCCAACACCACAATAGATGATGATAATGACGATGTTGATGATGATGATGATGATGTTGTTTGATTATCCACTTTAAATGCATATTGTAGATTTTAAACATTTTCATTTGTTTGTTTTTTAAATTATTTAATTTTTTTATATGCTGTTGATCTCTTTATTTGTCAACGGGAAATTTTAATTTAATTTAATTAAATTATGTTTTTACAAGTTTAAACATTTTTAAACTTTTTTTTCATTTTTTGTTTTCCTTTCTGCAACAGAAAAAACACTTGATTTTTTGTATTATTAATTTTTCAATTTCACATATTTTAAACGTTTTCCTCTTTATTTTCTTTACACTTTTTTAATTATTTTATTATAAACATTTTTACATTTCATTTAGAATCTATTGTTCACTTAATTTTTCGTTTTTTTCTTTATTAAATTAATCAACACTTTCTCGTAATTTTTTTTGTTAGAAGCTTTTAACTTAGTTTTAGCTTTTTTTTATTATTATTTTTTGCTTCAAATTTACGTTCGTTCTTTTCATTCGTTTGCTTGTAATTTTATATGTTATATGAGGAAAAATGGTTTGTTTTATGTATTTTTCTTTTTTCGTTCTTGTATTGTATGTTTTGGAGTTTTTACAAAAACCGATTTTTTTTTTCTATTATGGATTTATGACAAAATTTTTGCGCGTCATTACACGTCCGTTCTTTTAGATGCTCGGACTCGTACTGATTTAAAAAATTTCAAACATCTAGTAAGCTATGAATGATTTCAAACGTTTTTTTGCTACATAAAACTTCGTTGAAATACAGTAAGAAATTACACTCGTTGTGGAACAACAACAAATAAAGTATAAAAAAGAACAAGAAAAACTACAGAGAGACAGAGAGAGTAATAAAATTATTGCCAGAGTTTATTGAAAATGAGTAGATATTTTCATAAATACTAAAATGAGTATAAATTTGCTTTAATAAAAAATACCTTAAAAATAAATATGTAAAGTTAAAACAACTTAAACAAAATGTATGAAATTTACAATAAGTAAAAAAATTTAAAAAATCCTTAAAACAACACAATAACTCTTCTTATTTTTACAAATTTTTGTAACTAAATTTTTCTTTTTTTAAATCTAATTATTAACCACCAGTCATATTACATTACCCTCAACTAGTTTATTGTCCTTTAAAATTACTTTTGTACAAGTAAATTAAAAGTATATATATATGAAAAAGGCGCTGTCTATCTTAACGGTTGCTTTTGGAACTATTATAAAATTTTCTATTATCCTTTAGTAACACAGCTCTCTCTCTCTCTCTGTTACTCATATTTGGTACCAAATCCTGTCACTTGTTTAGAATTGTCGCTAAAATTCTTATAGCAATTTTCTAAGGGATACAAAAACAGAGTAAGAACACATAAACAGAGAATAATCAATTAAGAGCATTATATATGATGTTTTCCTCTTTTGGAAAAATATAATTCTCTTTGAGTGATATGTAACAAAATTGAGTGAAATTATAATTAAAAAGAGTTGTTATTTATATGTTTTGGAAAATAGCAATCAAATTGCTTTGAAAATCCACAATATTATAAACTGGTGCTCACAAGAAAATAGTGAGGTTTAAGGGAGTTTTATTTTGTATAGAAAATATTTTGATATTTGTCAATATTAGAATAATGGTTTACCAAAATTTAATAAAATTTAAATGAAAGTACAAATTGAGACACATAGATTTTGATGCTGAATATTTTGAATATTTTCTAATCATATTGTTAAAAGAAAAAATTCGAATGCCAAATCTGGCGAATACGGTGGTGGGTGTGGAAGCAATTGAAAGTGTAATTTGTGCTATTTATTTAGATTTCCAAAGACTTGTGACACGGCACATTGTCTTGTTGAAGAAAAATTTCAAATTTATTTTTTTTTTATCGAGCATCAAAATTTTTTTATTTTATTTTGTTTTTTTGTTTCAAAAAATATTTTAGACAAAATTAAAAAAAAAATCAAAGGCCTAAAAATTGTAAAAACATAAAAGGAATGTATCATTATGTTTTATTTAATATGGTAATTTTTGTAATTTTTTTTTCTTTTACTTTTAAGGTCAAATTTTAGTTGTTTTAAGGCCTGATTTTTGTAACTAAAAATACTTTTAAGTGCTACACTTAAAATAGTTTGTAAATTAAAATAACTGAAAATATCATATGAAAGAAATGATATTTCATTTAAAAACCGGTCTACTTAATTTTCATTTAAATTAAATGCCATTTGTTATTTATTTTTAAATGTTGATTCATCAACTGACACATCCGTAAGAAACAAATGATATAATCATTTAAAATAAATGTTAAAATTTTACCTACCAATCCTTAAAAAATAAATGTTTTTTTTTTTCATTTATTTGAAATTGTTTCCCTTTTTGTATTTTTTGTTTTTTTTTATAATATACTCGTACAATACAAAATGTGTGTATGCATAGCTATAGACACTTTTTGTGTGAATGTGTTTGTGTATGTATGTGTGTTTATGAAGTTCTTGTAATTTGTATTGAAAAATTTTGTATATATACAACCAATTTAAATAAAAAAACAAATTGAAGTTTTTTGAATATTTTTTTTTTTTGAAACAGACAGCAAACAAAATTTAAATTTGTAATAACTGTTACGGACACAAGTTTCCGTTTTGTGGGTAAATTTTTATTAAATTTCAAACAAATGAAACAGATAAATGAAACTAAAAAAAATGGTAAATGATAGTAAATTATTCCGAATAAATGTCTAAAAAAGTTAATATAGATATTTCTTTCAAAAATAAATGTATGTTCCTTTATTTTTAAATTGAACGGAAAACTTTATTATTAAACTACAAACAGTTAACTACATAATATTCTGAGTGTATTTTAAGTGGATGTCCTATTTTAAGACATGGGTCAGTGAAGACTTCCAATCCCTTTTTTTAATATACGTAACATTTTAAGGCAATTTAAGTTTGTAGGTGTAAGTTTTAATTAGAAATAACATTTGCTAATTTTAGCAAATCGGTTTTTAAAAATTTGTTAAATGATTTCTGAAATAAGCATTAAAAATTTGTAAATATTCTGTAAAAATTCTGAATTTTTAAAATGAAAATAATAAAAAGATTTGCTAAATAACAATTTTTTTTTACTAAAAATCAGTACAAAAATAGTAAAGTGGGATTGACAACTGTTTACAAATTTTTCTACTAGCTGTTTTTTCTAAATGTGGACAAATGTTCATGCAAAATAAAGCCTTAGATATCTTTAAGGTTTGCCAAAACGATTTTGTGAACTTTTTTGATATTTTCCGGGCGATCAAAGCGTTTAGCGTCATCGGTGTTTGTACTACCATGTTTAAAGTCAGCAAACTATATTTTTACCATTTGTCTCGATGGAACAGAGTCCAAATAACACTTATAAATCCAATCTTGGGCTTGAACGCAGGTTTTCCCCATTAAAAAGCAATGATAAATCATCACACAAAATTGCTTGGAATCCATTGCTTTCAAAATAGCAAAAGTAGCGTCACTTAAACTCCTGTAACTTATTTATTAATGAACGAATTGTCTTTAAATTTTGACAGGTATCATCTGAAGGTTGGTAGTTCCAAAAAAATCATATGAATAATTCATTAGTGGCGCCACCTATAGTGCCATCCTACTGATTTTTCAGCCGATATGTTAAATCAAGGCTTGAAATTGAACAACTTGACTGGAATTACACTTGATTTCAATTTGAATTCCAGCAAAATTGTTTATTAGAATATTACAAAGAATATATTTATCTAATGCACTTTCTTTTAAAATTTAAGCTAATCCTCAGTCCTTTTAAAGTGAAAAAGGTTTACATTATAAAAATTGGAAAAAAGTTAGTCAACACCGACACTCCGATTTTGATGAAAAAATTTAAGATCGTCCACAAAAGGGCCCTTTTTGGGTTTTTACTTGGTTTTAGCATTTCATCTGAGTATTTTTTTTTAAATCAGATAGGATTAAAGAAAATTTCTAAAAATTTTCCCTCTTATGACTTTTCCTGCTATAATTTTCAATTTTTTGTCATTTTTGCTGATATATTTTCAACATATTGCTTTGTATTAATCACACATTAATTTACTTCATTTTAATCTTCTTTAAAACTATTAGATACATTTTCTAGCTTTTATTGTTGTTGTAGAAATGTGTCTTTTTTTTCTATAGTGTTTATAAAATTTATTTTTAGACGTTTCTTTTCAAAATTTTATTTTAATAAACTTCTAATTTTTCTTGTACAAAATTTAGTATTTATAAGGTAGCAACAATATTAATTTTCTTAACCACTTGAGAATGTGATGGGGTAGATATATTTTTAATGAAAACACATAATTTTTTTTCTTCTTTTGTTCCATTGATGATGTTTTTAAATTCCCTTTGGCTTGTTTAAGGCACGCGTTATATTGTGGGTGATTAAAAAATAAAGAAATGAAAATGAAAATTGGAAGTTTATTTAACAAAATAAAAGACACAATAATGATCTGTAAAGACTTCATATATTAGGGTTAAAGACTTAAGAATTAAGAAAAAAAAGATCATAAAAAATATGTTTATATTACAAAAAAAAAAAAAAAGTACAAAAGCTATAAAAATAACTATAAATGGGAAAATGGCCCTTGGAGGGAAAGAATTAAAAAACTTAAATTTTATTATAAATTTGTATAATTTTGTTTATTTTATTTAATTTTTTTGTTTTAATTTTGTTTATACGAATATTGTATTCATTCATTAATTGCAGTTTTAGTACTAAAATTTCAATTCTTTACTCTTTAACTCATGAGAGAGCTGCAGTCATTTTAATTCTCTTTTTTCTGTTATTTTTCTCTTTTACCCCGTATATTAAAATTTGAACTCATTTTACTCTTTAGCTCAATTAAATTGTAGTGTAATGTATTATTTAATAATAGGCTTTAGAACTGGTTCAACTTGTTCAAATTAATAATAAGTTCCCGTATCTATACAACTAAAATCCAACACCAATGGTGTTATATTTTTAATGGCTGCAAAAGTAACAATATTGAAAAATAACAAGAAGATTAAAAAAAAAATCAGAAAAAATTTATTTAATTTAAAAAAAAAATCCATAAAATAAAATTTAAAAGAAAATTAATTAAAATTTTACATGAAAAAATTTGTA
The DNA here is from genome assembly GCA_949748255.1 of Eustalomyia histrio. Taxonomy (NCBI): domain Eukaryota; kingdom Metazoa; phylum Arthropoda; class Insecta; order Diptera; family Anthomyiidae; genus Eustalomyia; species Eustalomyia histrio. The sequence goes on from OX456527.1 coordinate 120,385,376, forward strand.
TAGACTTTATTTTGAAAATCAAAAAATTTTAATTGTAAATATAAATATTTTATATATTTTTAACGTTTTAAAAAAACAAAGTTTAAATATGAAAATATTTATAGTTTTTTTAATTCCTTTCTAGTATAAATTCGTTTTTAAATTTTGTTCTAGATTAAAAGGGAAAATTTTCTATTAAATTATAAAAATGTGTTATCTTTCATTAAACTAATTCTATATTTTAAAGCTTTCCAATGATATACATAGTTACATTTTCATTTAATTTTTATTTCAATCTTCCTTTTAATCTACGCCCTTTTTATTTATTATTTTTTTTTTTTGCCTTCAATCCAAAACAAAACTCCTCTATAGCAAACATTCATTAAAACTATTTTGTTTGTATTTCTCATTTCTGCCAAGTTAGCAAAAAAAAAAAAATCCATAAAATGTTTATACACATGTTTTGCACCATTTCTTATTAGCCATACAGGTATGAAAACCCATTACAATTTCCAAGTTTGTAGTATTTTTTTTTATTTTTGTTATTTTTAGTTCAAAAACTTAGCAAAATGTAAACAAACATTGCAAAAACCAGTTTTATTACAAAGATAATAAAACTAAACAACACAAAATTAACTACAGAATATAGAAATAAAAATAATAAACACAAGTTACTCAATTTAAATAAAATTTCTCTTAAATCTCTAGATTTTGTGGTACTAAAAAATTGAGTTATTTGTAGAGAAAATGTATGGGTTTGTTTGATAAATAACACACTAGGTTACAGGCAATTTATTATTTGTATAGATTCAAAGAGAATTTTTGTTGAAAATTTTATTAATATGCAATAAAAACCCGGTATCTTCACATGAAATAAAATGATAGCAAGCAATTGATAATGATAGACCAAAAATAAGTAAAGTATAAAAGTTCTTTAGAAGAAGCTTTAAAAAAAATGTACTAAAGTATTTTTTATCATATTTGAAAAACTATTATCCTTTACAATATGTTTTTAAAACATAGTATATAAAAAGCTTACTAATTGTAAAAATTTTAAAATTTCTCAATCTTGTTTTTCTTTTATTTATGTTTAAAAAACTATTATTCACTATAAATGTTTATTAAATATACTTGTTTAATTTAGCATTTTCCCAAACAGCATTGTAAGTATGATTACAAAAGACTTATTGCAAACAACAATTCCTAAACTCTTTGAAGTCTTGTTCCAGTAAAGTCCCGTTAATTTGACCGTAAGTTCATTGTTGAATATTGTTTAACAAACTTGTAAATAACTGCAAATTTTCCGTTAGCGTACTTTTTCAGAAAATTTTCATTTAGAGAGTAAATTTGTCTTACTCTCTGTAAGTTTGTTACTAAGTAAATGTTAGTGGACTTGACTGAGAAAAGTCAACGTATGAACTTATTGTATTTTGTCTAAGGCCTCGAATGATTTACTGGTCTTCCAACACCATCAATAGTTACCTATGCTGATTTGGCATGGTGGCCGGTAGAGCAAACCCAGGTAAAAAGGGCGCTTAACAGGATCAATCGCCTAGCCTGTGTGGGCATAACTGTCCGACAAACGCCAATGCTGCCATGCTTAATATAACACCACTACATATCTCGGTAACTGAGGACGCCTGAATGGGTATTCTGCGTCTCCGAAAGTTTGGTAATATCAAGGAAGTGACCTGCGGGTCCTCATGAAGATAGCGGTGTTGTTCATTGACGACGCAATGGTCAGGGTCGCGGACAAGGTGTAACCCAGGCAGATTTTTACCAGGAATTATTATGTGATCATCTTCGATAGAGGCATATGGACCAACAAATCTTGGGAACCAGAACTGGGGTCCCAGGTGTGGTTCAGTGACGGCTCGAAATAGATCAATGGGGATACGGATGCGGGCATAAATGGACCCAATTTTCAACTTGCCCTTCCGTTCACATTTCAGGCGCAGGTCTTTGACATCTATGTATGTACATCGGAGTGTCTTAGAAGGGGCATAAGAGGAGCACTTATTTATATTCTTTCGGGCAGTCAAGCGGAACTCAAGGCATCATTCTCCAATGACGTGACGTTTAGACTTGTCCTCTTAATAGACTCGGTAGATGCAAGAAACTGATCTTTAGCTGGGTTCCTGTGCACGAGGTTGGAATGCAGGTTCAGGATGTAGAGGGAATCCAAGACCACTATGTGCGGGAAAGCTACCAGTGGCCAGCGATACGCTAATGGATTTATCGCTCCATCTGGTGGACTTCTACTTTCCCTGAAAAGGAAGGACTTAGGACCTTTTCTTAGGATTTAGGATTTTTCACTGGACACTGCAATCTCAGGTACCATTTAAGGACTAGAGGTCTGTCTGATTCGGATACTTGTAGGTTCTGCAAATTGAATGCTGACACAACGGAGCATATAATCTGCGTATGTCCTAGGCTTCGTGGAAGAAGACTGCAATTCTTTGGTGGATATACACCAGAGAAAAAACCTGGTTACAACATGGCCACTGTTACTATATTATGCTTGCTGCAATCGGGTATGGTTGTCATAATCAGGTTATTGTTTAATAAATAAATTCTAGGCGTCAATATTGTAGCTAACATAATTATTATAGTAAATATTTTATGATTTCATGATTGCCACTTTATATTCTGTAACATGATTGACTGTAACAATACTGTGGTAACAAAAATTCTGACTATGAAAAAATATGATAATTATGGAACTATAAAATGCTGACAACAATCAATGAACAATTATAAACTCACGAAATGTTTTTATATAAAATACTAGATTTTTAGAAATATTTCTGATAGAAACATTTTTTAATTCTATGAACTTTTAATTTAAATTCTCAGATTCTGCAGACTGTTTCTTAGATAAAAATTCATTTCTTAGAATTAAAAAAATTCTTAGATTCTGAGAACTTTCCATCATGAAAATTACTTAGATTCTAAGGACTTTTTTTAAATAAAAATTCGGATTATCTAAAAAAAAAACTTAAAAATGTCCTTAGAATCTAAGAAGTTTTTATTAGAAGAAGTCCATAGAATACATTTTTATTTTTTTTTTATTAAAAAAGTCCTTAGAATTTAAAATTTTTTTTTAAGTTATTTTTTTAAAGCCCGTAGAATCAAAAAAGTTTTCTTGAAAAATTCATTAAATATCAAAAATTTTCTTTGAGAAAATCATTCTTAAATTTAGAGAACTTTTTCATAGTTTCGAATCATAACATAACTGTAGAGGTCCATATTATGGTAAAATTATGGTTATGTTATAATCATAATATGATAACTATATTATAATACGGCTATGGTTGGCACAATCATAATCCCAAAAATATATGATGTTCTTCCAATATGATTACCTCAACCATGTTTTTTCTCTGAAGGCCCCTAGGAAATTTGTAAATCCGTGCCAAGTAGGGTGATTGGCTTCATTGGAAGCGTCCATATTCAAGTTTAGAAGAATAAGAAAACTACATACACAAAGTATGGGTTGTAAATCAGAACCTATTCTTATACAGTAAAAGGTGTTCTTTTCATTAGCTTGGTACGCAACAAAAAGTCGACTTTTTAATTTTGTAAAATTTTCCAAAGTCGACTTTTTGACTTTTTTGCCAGTGAAAGTCGATTAAATTTGACATTTTATATGGAAATTGCTAGTTCTTCAAAAAAAAAATGCCTGTCAGATTAATTGGGGATGATTACTACGAACATTTGTGAGGTTATTATTCAAGTCTACACTCAAAAAAAAAAAAGCCCGTAAAAATTGTTAACAAAATATCAATATTTGCTCTTGCAGAATTTTCATTGAAGTTGAGAATCATGGTCTGCTAAATTTTGCTTTATCTCGATTAATTTTCGAGATATTAATATTTTCATGATTATACAATGAAAAATATGGGGAATTAGCGGCATCTATTTGAGCTGCTAAAAGCGAAGACATAAAAATATAATGTTTTAAATTATTGTGGTTTAAATTAGCTGGCAACTTTTTAAAATTGAGAAATACAAATTACTGAAAATTAGCATACAATATTAATTCAAATACACATGAAAAAATTTATTGTGGTAAATTTAAATTACAAAAAAAAAAAAAAAAATAGTTCCATTCTAAATTTGAAGACGAAATTATATAAAAATTAGTTTAATTCACTTTAAAGACATTTAACAGATTTCTATACTGACTTTTTTTGTAAGTGTATCTACTGATTGCCAATTATGCTAAATATTTTCTTAATTCATTTTATTACACTAATATTTTAACCATTTTATTTCACTACCAAAAATGATCTATTATCAGAAAAATAGAAAAAAAAATATTAAAACAATAAAATTTTTGGTTCTTTAACTATAGTTAAGGTAATAAAAAATTTTAACATTTTATTACCCAAAAATTTTAAGAGGTTTTTGGTTATTGTGGTTATACCAATACAAGCATGAGTTCATGGCCTGACGCTGGGTGTTCTTTTTATAAGTTAAAACCAGGCATTTATGTTTTTATGACTTTGAAATATTTTTATTATTATGAATTTTTATTGTTTTTCCATTTACATACATTAAAAGCATTAAAACAAATGTTTAATTACATTAAAAATGACATAATATTTTTCTTCATTTTTTTTTTGGAAAGAAGGCAAAAATGTATAAAAACAAAGAAATGTAATAAACACTCTATTTGAAATACAAATCGAGCGAAATGAGGTTAAACTTTGACTCCTTTTTAATTTTTTAATGTTGTTAAAAACGATTTTCTAGAAAATTAGTTTTATTTGAGAAAAATATCTTTAAAAATAATAAAAAAAAAAAATCTTTTTTTTTTTACAAGATTTATTTAATGTTTTATAAAACTTTCATTATTTTCTAGTTAAACTCTTTAATCATTTTTTATGGTTCTTTTGTATATAGATAGCGAGATGATCATTGATCATGTCATAAGGTTATCAGCTGTTTAATGATCTTCATATTAGTTTGTTTTAAGAGGAAAAAAAACCAAGACATTGTTGTAAAGATGCGTTATTATCTTACTTGTCTTTTAATATAAAATGTGTTTTTTTTTTTAGTTTTTTTATATTTCTTCTTCAATCTCTGCTATATGTTGACAGTTATATGTATTTGATTATTGCACTTTAAAACAAAGTACAAGAACCTATTAGCTTTAAAAATGGTCATAAGTCGACTTTAGGGTTCCCTTAACAGTCTTAAAATTTCAAATTTTGTGCTTATTTAATTTTCATAACGCGATAGAAATATCATTTGGATTACTTTATATCCGAATCAAAGAGACTTTTTCATTTAAACGTCGATTTCTTAAAATTTTAAAATAAATCGTGTAATTCTTAAAGGTAATTTTAAGAGAATCGTGGAATTTCTTAATTAAGAAGTATCGGAAGTCTTAGAAAGTATAAGAATCAATCGAGAATTTCGTAAAGTATCCGAATCAATTGAGATTTCTGAAATTAATCGAGGATTTCGTAAAGTAACGGAATTAATCGAGGATTTAGAAAGGATAAGAATCAATCAAGGATTTCGTAAATTATTGCAATCAATCGAGGATCTCGTAGAGTATCGGAATCAATCGAGGATTTGTAAAGGATCAGAATCAATCAAGGATTTATTATAGTATCAAAATCAATCGAGGATTTCTTAGAGCTTTGGAATTAATCGAAGATTTCTCAAAGTATCCGAATCAATTGTGATTTCTTAAAGTTTCGAAATCAATCGAGCATTTCGTAAAGTATCCGAAAGAATCGAGGATTTCGTTAAAGATACAAAAAATTCGACGTTTTCTTGAAGAATCGGAATCAATCGAAAATTTCTTATAGTATCAAAATCAATCGCGAATGTCATAAAGTATCGGATTCAATCGAGAATTTTGTAAAGTATGAGAACTAATTCCGGATTTCTTAAAGTATCCGAAATCCGAATCCGAGGATTTCGTAAAATATCGGATCCAATCGAGAATTTCGTAAAGTAGCGGAATCAATCGAGGATTTGTAAAGAATCCGAATCAATCAAGAAGTTATTATAGTATCAAAATCAATCGAGGATTTATTAGAGTTTTGGAATCAATCGAAGATTTCGCAAAGTATCCGAATTAATTGTGATTTCTTAAAGTTTCGAAATCAATCGAGCATTTCGTAAAGTATCGGAATCAATCGAGGATTTCGTAAAGTATCGGAATCGAGGATTTGAAACGGATCCGAATCAATAAAAACGAAAAATCAGTCGTGGATTTCGTACTGTATCGGAATAAATCGAGGATTTCGTAAAGTATCCGAAAGAATCGAGGATTTCGTTAAAGATACAAAATAGTCGACGTTTTCTTGAAGTATCAGAATCAATCGAAAATTTCTTATAGTATCAAAATCAATCGCGGATGTCATAAAGTATCGGATTCAATCGAGAATTTTGTAAAGTATGAGAGCTAAATCCGGATTTCTTAAAGTATCCGATTATCGAGGATTATGTAAAATATCGGATCCAATCGAGAATTTCGTAAAGTATCGGAATCAATCGAGGATTTGTAAAAAATCCGAATCAATTAAGGATTTATTATAGTATCAAAATCAATTGTGGATTTCTTAGAGCTTTGGAATCAATCGAGGATTTCGCAAAGTATCGGAATAAATAGAGGATTTTGTAAAGTATCCGAAAGAATCGAGGATTTCGTAAAGGTTACAAAACATTCGACGTTTTCTTAAAGTATCGGAATCAATCGAGGTTTTCTTAAAGTATCGGAATCAGTCAAGGATTTCTTAAAGTATCGCAATCAATCGACGATTTCTTATAGTATCAAAATCAATCGCGAATTTCATAAAGTATCGGATTCAATCGAGAATTTTGTAAAGTATGAGAACTTATTACGTATTTCTTATAAAATCAATCGAGGATTTCATAAAGTATGACAACTAATTTCGGATTTCTTCAATCATGGATTTCACTTAAACAAAAGGAACTCATGTTCGTCAACATGTCCGAGTTTTATAAAATCCCAGTGTATCAAAGCAAGGAACTTAACACAAAAAATCATAGCACATCACCTACACAATGACTGTATTGTAGGGTATTAAACAATAAAAAAATTCAAACATATAATTCCATTGTTTCAAAACAATAATATCTTTTGTACTTTTATTTTTTTTTTTTTCTACACGACAAATCGTTGAAAAAGTTCAGATCAAAGGTTTTGTTATTTTTAATGTTTCTTCTTTTTTTACTGCAGTGCAGTATTTTGTTGGTAGAATTTTGTTTTTAAGATAAGAATGAAAGTTTTGAGATTTGTTTCTTTTTCACTTATAGTGTTAGTGTTAAAGTTATCAAAAAGTAATAAAACAATTTTATTTTACAAAGATTTCTATTATATGAATTTAAAAAAAATAGCACAAAATTGGGTCAGTAAGATAATATTGGAAAAATTTGTGTACTTAAAAAATTAAACACTAAAGAATTTAATGTAACGCACAAAGATAGAATAAGTGACAAGTTGTTAATGGAAATTAAGAAGATTTCTTATGTAGTCTTTTGTAAAATTGTAGCAGTTAATTACACCATCAACATCCTTTAGAATGGGAATCTATCTAAATCTGGTTTAAAAAAGTTTTGAGCAATGCAATATAATTAACTCAAAATTGTAAAACAAAGGTTTTTGTATGCAAATTCCCGTGATTTATGTTTTTCCTTAATTTTCTCCTCCCACTTCTTTAAATAATTTTCACCCCAATTTGTTCGTTTGTTAATGCAGATGCTAAATAATCTAACATGAATTTTTGCTGCTAACAAAACTAACGTCATCAATATTTAAAATGTACTATCCTCACTCAACAACATTTTACAGTCTGACCAAGAGAAGGCTTTAGCTACAGGAGGACAAGACATCGCATACGACACATGGCAAAAGACAGTCATGCGAAAAAATATGTACATAAAATAATTAAAAATAAAAAATGTCAAAAATAAATTAAATAATGAGAATTAAAGATAAAAAATATACAATTAATAAAAATTATTTTTATTTTTAAGTTTTAAAAATTTTGAATTTTATATACATCTTAAGAAAAATTTTTACGGAATCTCCGATACGTACGGATTCATGAATCCGGCTTCTGCTGTACGTTTACGGTCCGAAAATACGTATCGGTCAAAGCTTGTACGTAAACGGAACATTAACGGACCGTATAATTGAATTTTCGAAAACAATACGTTTTTACTCCGTTTTGGTGTAGTATCCGTTTCTGTACCGTCAAATACGGACCACTGTTTTTCATTAGTTTTTCTTCCGTTGCTTTTGTTAAAATATAAAAAACGAATACCTAAATATTCCTCTGTTAAATATTTATGAAATTGAAAACAAGTTTTATGATGATGTGTGCAAAATTATGTAGATTTGCAAATGAAAATATTGCTTGAAAGTTTTTAATAGATTTTATAAAAAAATTTGCAAATTTACATTGTCTGCTTCATCATATCGTAAATACCTCTATTTAAACTAATATTATTTTTTTTTTAATTTTTTTCATGATTTTTAATGGGCCACAATCGCAGTGATAAATGGATGTTAATTGTGCTGGAGATAAATCTGATATTTGTTTGTAATTTTGTTTGGTATTTGCTGTATTTATTTTATTTTGAATATCTTTGTAAATAAATTTAAAGAAAAAAAAATAAAAATTTGCTATTAAAAATTAAAATAATATGTTTTTACACAAATCCGTTTTTTTGTTAAAAAACGGTACGAATACGGATCTGTAAACGGTCCGTCATTGACGGACTTTTTAAGGACAACTTCGTTTTTCATTCGATATATTGGTCCGTAAACGGTCCGTCATTGACATACTTTTAACGGGTTCGAATCAGTTTCGATGTTCCTTAAAATCCGTTTTCTGTTCCGTTTACGAATCCAGAAAACGGTACTTAAACGGAGTGGGATACCGTTTATGACACATCGAAACGTAAACTGTACGTATTGTTTGTTAGGATACATATTCCATAATGAAAATCATTTAACTTTTTTGATATTCTAATTTTTTCTTTATTTATTTTTACTAGATGCAGATGCAAAACTTATTTTTCCCATGCAGTGGTGTCTGCCAATGATTGCATCTCCCAAATTTAAATTCTCCTTAGTCTAACTGGCAAATATTGTACAAAAATGCGTAACATTGTCAGGGTATTCGATCGTCTGTCACACTATGTAAGTCAGCCTGCCAGCCTGCCTGCCTAGCGTCTCTATGTGTGTAAAGTTGTCTTCTAGTATGAGTATGACAATCAATGGGCTTTTGTTGTCAATTTCAGGTGTTTACCTCCCCCATTAACATGAAGTAGTAGTGTGTAGTTGAAAACAAAAAAAAATAATGCTGTTTGTCTGTATATTTGAACCTTAACTTTGTTTCATTCATATGACTCTCGATAAGTTTATTCAAAAGCTATGTTTTATACGATGTATCAGGGGTTCTTAACTAAAGGTATCAGAAACTAAGAAACTTATTAACATATTTTTAAAATTTATTTTCTTGATTTGCGACCTTCTAAGGGAATAATTTTGCCTCAAAAATTGTCTTTGCAGACCCACGAATTAATCATTTTGTTTTAATTTGTTAATTTCTGTTTTGAAAAATATTTTGGTAAATTTTTTTTTTACTTTTAAGGTCAAATTCTATTTGTTTTTAGGGCTGATTTTTAGAACTAAAAAAACTTTTTAGTGCTATTTTAAGTGGATGTCCTATTTTCGGACATGAGTCGGTATATTCACTTCCGATCCCTTTTTTAATCTATGTAGCATTTTAAGGCAATTTAAGTTTGTAGGTGTAAGTTTTAATTAGAAATAACATTTCCTTCAATATCCACTTTTTTAAAATAAGTATTTTTTTTTTGCTAATTTTAGCAAATCGGTTTTCAAAAATTTGTAAAATGATTTCTGAAATTAGCAACAAAAATTTGTAAATATTCTGTAAAAATTCTGTAATTTGTAAAATGTAAATAGCAAAAAGATTTGCTAAATAATAATTTTTTACTAAATATCAGTACGAAAATAGTAGAGTGGGATTGAAAACCGTTTACAAATTTTTCTATTAACTTTTTTTTTCTGAGTGTAATGTAACAACAGTTTTACGATCATGCCATTTTGACCGAAGTGATTTTGATTCCTGTTTGTTTTATCTTTTTGGGATCTAAGACTTAATTATAGTAATGCCACACAAAATTGGCTTCACTTATTCCACTTGTCAAGTATAGTTATTTGTGTCTCTTAAAGGAAGAATACTTTCAGATCAACATTGTATACTTTTAGATCAAATTTAAATCCTGAAAAAAACATTATTCTCTTGTGGCTTTTTTAAAGTTTCATTAAATAATGGCTACTTATTCTATTGTTTCTGTAATCCCTTGATTAAATTGTGAATTTCTAAAAGTGTTGACCGAGTGATGAGTTTCTAAAACTACAAAGAACAAAATGACACTTCATTGTCTAGCCATAACCTCCACATTATTCATATTTTCAGTTTGGCTTTTATGACTCAAATTTTTGCCCAACGAGGAAGTGGAGTTTATAACGATTAACAAAAGGGAAATAATCCCTCGAAGACAAAGCAAAGCTTGCTTTTAACAGATCACAAAAAAAGAATGGCCAAACCGACGGCTTTTTTTACGGCCTTTTGGGCGTTATACACTAAACATTTTTTTGTCAGAATACCCAAATCCTAAATGCGGAACATCTAGAGAACTTTTCTTAAAGCATAAGAATCCATAATAGATTTATTTATGTTCAAGAATAATTCGTGGAATTCTTTAAGCATTAAAATCAAGCAATCATGAATTTCTTTAAGTACGAGAATTAATCGTAGTTTTCTTAAAGTATCAGAAAAACATCCACATATTTCTTAAAGTTTCAAAAAACCAATTAAGGATTTCTTATCTAGGTATTTTTTTTTTTTTCAAAAGTCGGATGCTCGAGATGACAAGCTTCTGATGCTCGAGTTGAATCACTTCTAATATGTTTTTTTTTAGCAAGGGTTATGAAACTTTCACCAAGTACTGAAAGTTTATACTTTCTTCAATCAGTACATCTAGAAAATTTTAAAATCCTTGCTAAAATCAACGTATTAGAAGTGATTTAACTCGAGTGTCAGTAGCTTCTCAACTCGAGCATCCGAACTTGGCTTTGTTTTGGCCTCGTATCTTTTTGGTTGGCTTTTGATTTTTCATTCTGCACCTCCTATTGTGTCCTTAGTATCAGAATTAATAGTGGATTTCTTAAAGTATCAGAATTGATCGTGGATTTCTTACAGAACCCAGAAAAAAAGGTAAAATCCAAAGAACAGGTTGCTGAACAATTTTATACTGCATTACCATAGCTTCTAATTTATGACCTGCAACCGGTTCTTTTTGTATGAAGTTTGGACCCATTAGCAATATGTTCGTTTCATCCAAATTAGAACAGGTTGCTTTAAAACCGGTTCTGGGACATTTTGACTTCCGAGAATCAGTAGTAGAACCTCTTCCATGGAACTGATGGTAAAATAACCTGTTCTAAAATAAATTCAAAGGTAACCTGTTCTAAAAAATTTTGCTGGGAATTAAAATCAATCGTGGATTTCTTAAATTATAAAATTCACAAAGACTTTTTATTCAATTGTCATTCTTTAAGGATTGGAATCAAAGAGATTTTCATTTAATCAAGGATTTCCCAAAGAATTAGATTCAAATTGATTTTTCATTCAATCATAATTTTTCTTAAAATGTCAAAATCAATTGTGATTTTCTCAATGTACCAGTATCGAACTAAAAAGCACCAGAATAAATCAAAGATGTCTAAAAGTAATGGAATTAATTAAAGATTTTATACAATACCAGAATTAAGGATTTTTTGAATCAAGGATTTATTAAAGCCTCAGAAGCGAAGAGGGGGTTTGAGGCTGGTATTGGGGTTCCCAGGGAAGATTTTGACCACATAAGTATATCAACAAAGTATGACTTTCAGGTTCAGACAATTTATTTTCGATAAAGAATCCCCTAATTTTTTGGCCTTCCGATAACGCTGTACAACAATTTTGAGCTTATTTTAAAATTTCTGGATTCTGTTAATGAATTCTGGTAGAGGGGTTAAAGTTTTCCCCTTTGGCCTGTTAGTGCAGCCTATCGGTATATGAAACTATATGATTTTTACAATCTGAGGTATAGGGTATTTCCAGCCACTTTATAGAAAATATTAATCCATAAATTTTTGTGGAACATATTAACCCTCTAACTCCCCCACATAACGCTAATTTTTGGCTCTATTCTAACAAATCGTAAAAACACCCCTAAAAAGGGGGAGAGCGGGAATGAAATTATCTAAAAAAATGTTGGCCATAAAATTTTACTAAATAAGTCAAAATACAACAAAGCCCAAAACTTAACAAAAAACATCAAAGACCAGTTAAATTAAAGGTTGCTCATCAGACTCCTATTCAGATTTTAAGCTAGGCAGATTTAACTAAAAAAAAAGTTCTGAACAAACTCACGATTATACAGGTTGGTTGAAAAGTTCCTGCGCTCACCAAGAGATGGCACTACTAGCTCCAAACTATTCTTTTTTCAAGTTGATATAACTGTCCTGAGAACACATGCAAAGTTGCAAGTCATTCTGTCAATTCTTGCTTTGTTTACAAGCCATTTGAAGTTGACGTGTCATTGATTTTTTTTAATATGGAAAAAATTGAATATCGTGCAGTCATTAGATTCTTTGTTTTGAAGGGTTTAAGAGCAAAGGAAATTTATGAACAATTGTTAGAAGTGTATAAGGAGTCCTCACCTTCAAAACGCACCGTTGAATTTTGGGCTGGTGAATTTAAACGTGGTCGTACCAGCCTTAAAGACGATCCACGCGAAGGACGACCAAAAACTGCAACCACAGCAGAAATCATTGAGCAGGTACATAATATGGTTAGTGAAGATCCAAGTTTGACTAAGCGTGAAATTGCTAATGCCATAGGCATCTCAGACCAACGAGTACTTCATATTTTACATGAAGAATTACGTATGAAAAAACTGTTTGGAAAGTTAGTGCCGCACACATTAACAATTCAACAACAACTGGATCGAAAACAAATTTCTCAGCGTAATTTGGAGCGTTTTAAGCCGAAAAAAATCGACTTCTTGCGTCGTTTTATATCTATGGATGAGACTTGGATCTACCTTCATGATCCTAAATTGAAACAAGAACGTTTACAGTGACTGAAGCTGGTTGTTCAGCTCCAAAGCAGGTGAAGTCACAACGATCAGCAAAGAAGGTTATGGCATCAGTTTTTTGGGATGCAAAAGGAATTTTGTTGATTGATTATCTTCAGAAAGCTAAAACAATCAACTCTAAATATTATTTCAGCCTTTTTGATCAGCTGAATGAAAAAATTCGTGAGAAAAGACCTGGTTTAAAGAAGAAAAAATCATTTTTCATCAAGACAATGCACCTACTCACAAAAGTGTTTTGACGATGGCTAAATTCAAAGAATTAAAGTACGAATTGCTTGAACATCCACCGTATTCACCAGATTTGGCTCCCAGAGACTACTATCTCTTCAGAAATCTCACACAATTCCTTCGTGGAAAGCATTTTTCGTCGAATGAAGAGGCCATAGCAGCCGTAGACGATTATTTTGCAGAGCTTCCGGAAAACCATTATAAGGATGGGATAAAATTATTGGAAGATCATTGGAACAAGTGTATTGAGCTTCTAGGAAATTAAATTGAATAAAAAAATATATTTCGTAACAAAAACAGTATTCTTTCATTTCGAGCGCAGGAACTTTTCAACCAACCTGTAAAACAACGATTTATAAAAAATTCAAAAGAAACGCATGATTTAATGAAAGCGAGATTTGTAAGGATAAAAAATTGAGAATCTCTGTTATGTATCAGGATTTTTGTATGAAAATATTGTCTATTTATAGAGTACGAATACAAAAACACTATAGAAGAGGTTTGTTTATTTGTAGAACAACATATTTTGAGCTTTTTTTTTATTTTGCATGTCTTTTGCAGTGTTGTGTATTTTGTAGATACATATATAAATATGTCTGAACTATGCTATCGAGCAGAAGAATGTTCTTTTTTATTTTTTGAGACAACAACAACATCATCATAGAAAAACTTTTGTAAAACTGTTATGAACTGTTCAATACAAGTTGTTGTTCTTTATTATAATTTTTTTTTTTTGGAAATTTGATTAAGAAAAACATGTTGTTTGGGGGAAATAACAACATTTCTTTTTAATAAATTTAATTAATAACATAACAAATTTCTCTTAAATTATTTTTCAACAAAATTTCTAAAGTAAAGCATAAAAATCTGGTTTATTTTCCAAGCAATTTTTTTAGGAGTGTTATAAATTGCACACCTGAACAAGCACAATAATCATATGCAATTAGGTTTAACACAATCATACAACATTTTAGAACAACTACAACAATAACTAGTTCTATTAACTAGGTACCTACTACTTTACATTGCACTACATTCTGATTAACATTGGTAACATACATATATATATATATATAAGTATGTACGTATAACTAAACTTACTACGGTTGCAATAACTACTTGTAATATTTGCAGCCGCTGTTGCTACAGCTTGTGGTGCTTTACATTATAACTTCAACACTAACTAACATTAACCGTCTTTGTCGTTTTCATTATCATCATCATCATCGTTATAATTGTGATAATCATCATTATCTATGTACATTATGATGATGATGACAATGATGATCTTGTTGTCATGTTTAATGATCATCAACATCATCATCATGTTAACAACATGCAGGCATCACTGTTTTATGTTGCATAAAGAAGTGTAGCACTTGTGTTTTGTTCAGTCAAATAACAAACCATTCATTGCGTTCCATAGTCTACTACATAGTAGAATGATGATAGATGCATTTTTTCGCTGTTTTTGCTGTTTTTCGTTTGTTACCAAGTGATTGCCGGCTTGTTTTATTTCTGTGCACTTCGTTTATTGTATTTTCAAATTAACAACTCAGGTGGAAATCTTTCTAGAGTTTCAACAATGTTGAAGAAGCACCAAATTAAATTATATTAAAACTCATTTGTGGTTACTACAGAAAGTAAAAATTAAATCGTTTTGATATTAAAAGTTTTTACAAAATCAATTTTATCGAATGTAATTCATTTAAAGTATTTCTAGTGAAAAGAGATTTTCCACAAAATCTCATCTGGATCTTGTAATTATTTGGCGGCAATAACAAAATAACACGCAGGGAAAAAAAAATTGGTTGGAGCAATTATATTCGAAGAGCATCACATATTTTTGGGATTATGATTGTGCCAACCACACTATAATATAAAATAGTTATCATATTATTATAAAAAAAATAACTATAATTTTACCATAATATTGTCCCTACAGTTATATTATGATTCGAAACTATAAAAAAGTCCTTTAAATTTTAGAAAAAATGCATTTCATTTGACATTTCTCAATTTCAGACTAACTCAATTTGAACCATGTTAAGATACTCAATCAAGCAACGCGTTAAAGTTATTCAGGCTTATTATGAAAATGGGCATTCAAATCAAAATAAATTTTGTGCATTTCGTGATTTTTTTGTGGTCAGTATAATCGACCAAATGTGTCCACAATCGGGAGAATTGTGGGCAAATTTTAGCAAACCGGGTCTGTAAAAACACCTGTGCATGCCCGCCCAGTTCGTTCTGCGGAAAACATTGCTGTTGTTCGCGATAGTGTGTCATGAGGTCGGCCAAGCATTTACCGTGAATTGTGTTCGCTATCGCGAGACGATAACGAACTTATTGTGGCCAGGAATCGAGGATATGACCTTGGACGATATGTGGTTTCAACAGGACGGTGCCACTTGCCACACAGCTAACAAAACAATGGTTCTTTTGCGCGACGAATTCAATGGCCATGTTATCTCACGTGGTGGCGATGTCAATTGGCCGCCAAAATTATGTGATTTGACACCGTTGGACTTCTTTCTTTGGGGTTATTTGAAAGAAAAGGTGTACTTCGATAAGCCAGCAACAATTCAAGATCTAAAGGGTGAGATAATTCGGCACATTAACGGCAAAGAACCTCAATTATGCCTCAGCGAATATTTGGACCATCGGATGGGGGTGTGCCGCCGAGGTCGCGGCGAACCCTTTGGCCAAAATTTTTTTCCATACATAATTGAACCATACCATATTATCATAATAAAAAGAAATGACAATAATTTCCTAAATAATTTGTGTTTTATTCAAAATCAAAATCGGCCCTTAAAATTTAACCACCCTTTATTATGATTCGAAACTATGAAAAAGACCTTTAAATTTAAGTATATTTCCTTAAGAAATGTTCTTCCTAAAGCAAAAATTTGATATTAATAGCCTGTTCCTCTATTTCGAAAGAACACGTTCGTTCGCTTTCTAGTCGAAAGAAAACTGATTTGGGTTTCTCTAACTCTATTTCTATGCGAACGATGACTCGAACGACAAGTCGAATGAAAACGTAACTGTTTTCATATAAAATTTGGTTTCTCTATTTCGAACAGCTCGAACGCAAATGTCAAAATCAGTCACTTGCTATTTTTTTGTCGAGTAAATATATATTTGATATTTTTAAAAGCAAAATGAAGTAAAAAAGCAATGGATAACAAAAAGTAAGTACAAAATAATACAAATATTTATAGTTTATTAAAATTTTAAAATTTAGTTAAAAAAAATCAACAATGGACCATCCGAAGACGCTTGTATTTTATATGGAAGAAAGGCCTGATTTTGCCAGAAGGACTCTAGTGTTCGGAGCAAACAAATTTTCCTCAGAGGAGGAAAATTTGACCAGAAAACTAAACTCCGTTTCACCCCCTATTACGCTGTTGCTGAGTGGAAAAGGTATGTGTGTGTTGTTTGTGGCTTACCTTTGACCAAGAAACTCATATTTACATTTTTTATTTTACATCTTTTATTTTACAAGGACTTTAGCAGTGACCGCACGGAACAGACAACAGGCAACAGAAAAGCTCTTCAAACAACAATTTCACCCACAACCAATCGATAACAAAAATTTTCACAAATAAACAGACTTTCCAAATAAAAATTGATTTGTTTATTGTTATTTTTTTATTTCATTTGTCATATACAGCTGATCACTGTTAAACAGGGTTGTTTTTTTCTTTAAGCAGTTTAGTAGTATTTTTGCTACTTTTAAAGAAAATTTTAACAAATGCTCAAAATATATGATCTGGCATCTCTGTGATTTGTAAATGCGTAAGAAACAAAAATTGACACACGTAAGTCAAGTCGATCGAAGCCCTTCGAAATAGAGAAACCCAAATTGACTCGAATTCGAGTGACTTGCTATCGTTCGACTAGTTTTTCGTTCGAGATGGAGGAACAGGCTATAAGAAGGACTTTTTCAAAAAAAAATTCTTTAATTCTATAGGCTTTTTCTAATAAAAAATTCTTAGATTCTAAGGACATTTTTAAAATATTTTTGGGTAGTCCTCAGAATTTTTCATTTGGAAAAGGAAGTTCTTAGCATCTAAGAATACTTCTACTAGAGAAAAAGTTCTTAGAATCTACATAAATATATCATGACGAAAAGTCCTCGGAATCTAAGAATTTTTTAGAAAAAAAACATGGTTGCAACATGATCACTGCTACTATATTATGCTTGCTGCTTTCGGTTATGGTTGTCACAATCAAGTTAATGGTTTTTTAAATATTTTCTAACCATCAATATGTATCATCATAATTGTAGTAAATATTTTATTATTTCATGATTGTCACTTTCTATTTTATAACATGATTAGCTGTAACCATATTGTGGTAACAAACATTTTGACTATGAAAAAAATATGATAATTATGGAACTATAAAATCAATAAATAATTATAAATCAAATAAAACATGACTTTGACATTTACAGTCATAATACTGATTTGTTTTCATAAAAAAAAGCATCAGTTCAGTCACCCATGGAAAAATTATAACATATGACCATTTTCACCTGGCGGTTTTATTTTTAAAAACATTAAAATTTACATTAATCAATTCATTTTTGAGAAAAAAAAATCATTGTCAAAAAGGTTTTATATAAAGATTTTAATTTTTTAATACTTTTTAATAAAAAAAAATATCTTTATTAATAAATTTCTTGTAAAATAACGATCCTACGGGAAAAGGTCCTATCCCAGGACACGTCACGTAACCTGTTCATTGTGATAGGGAAAGATCACGGGACCGGTCACTTTAACATGGGCTTGTCCTAGGAGGGGGTCAATTGCCCTCTGTGACATGTCACAGGACTGGTCTAAAAGAACATGTCGTGACTTTTCACCGGTTACGTGATAGGTACTTTGGGAACCAGTCCTCTTTTCACCTATCCCGTGATATGTATTTTCGGAACCGGTTCAGTTTTCACCTATCCCGGGACAGGTCGAAATTCCCAACTTACCCCTTTTTTCCCGCAGGGGACTTTCTTGTGGAAAAAGTACTCAGAATATTAATAAAAATAATTTTTTAGAAGAAAAAGTCTGTAGAACCTGTACGAAAAGGTTTCTTATAAAAAATACAAGATTTTTAGAAATTTTTCTGATAGAAAGATTCTGTGGACATTTCCTTTAAGTAAAATTCTTAAATTCTGCAAACTGTTTCTTAGATAAAAATCCATATACATACTCTTAAAAGAAACTTAGATTCCAAGGCCTTTTTTTAATAAAAAATTCTTAGATTCTGAGGGCTTTTATTCATGAAGAATACTTAGATTTTAAGAACTTTTTCTAGTAGAAATATTCGTAGATTGTAAGCACTTTTTTCGAAAAGAAAAATTTTGAGACTCCAAGAATCTAAGAATTCTTCTATTACAGAAATTTCATAGAATCTATTTTTTTTCTATTACAGAAATTCCATAGAATCTATGTTTTTTTTTTATTAAAATAGAAATATTCATAGATTCTAAGCACTTTTTTCGAAAAGAAAAATTTTGAGACTCCAAGAATCTAAGAATTTTTCTATTACCGAAATTTCATAGAATCTATGTTTTTTCTATTACAGAAATTCCATAGAATCTATGTTTTTTTTTTATTAAAATAGTGCCAAAAATTTAAAAATTATTTTTCTTAAAAAAAGTCCATAAAATCAAAAACTGTAGGGACGACACTTTTTCCAATTGTATTTCAGAAATAGTCAATTGTATTTCAGAAATTGTGAATTGTATTTCAGAAATAAAAGAAATAGTACACCCTACATTGTAAGAACATATACTATGTTATATTACATATTTGTTTCATTCCTTAAATATATTTTACTGCACCCAAACGCCAACATTGTCATACTGGATATTTGAGTTTCGATTCACTCTGTAAAACGTATTACGGATTCCAATCGGGAGTGATGTTTTAAAATTCTGGGATATTGGAATTTTATATTTGGCTTACGTAGTGTTTTAAAAATATTTTTAATCATATCAATCTATGATTTTTTGTTAAAATACAAAGCATTTAAAAATTATTAAAATACCAAGACAATAGCGAAACTAAATATAACAATTCCAAAACGTAGGGTGTACTGTTTTTTATTTCTGAAATACAATTGACAATTTCTGAAATAAAATTGACTATTTCTGAAATACAATTGACTATTTCTGAAATACAATTGACTATTCTGATTATGGCAAAATTATGAATATTTTATCATAATATGATAACTATATTATAGTACGACTATGGTTAGCACAATCATAATCCCAGAAATATAGGATTCTCTTCGAATATGATTGCCCCAACCATGTTTTTTCTCTGCGTGTTTCCCCTCTCCAAAGAAGGCAACATATTAATTCTCTTTAAAAAAAATAGGCAGATCTTGCTCCAAAAATTTGTGATTAAGAACATCTAAATTGTGTAATTTATGTTAATACAAGTATTTCTTAAGAAGTGTTACCACAACCATTTCTGTATTTGATATTTAGAACTGCTTTGTGTTCTAGCATTTGGTCCTTCCAACATATGTTCTGTAAATCGTAATTTTTTTCTTTAGGAAAATAAAAGTATATAATAAAATATTTGTAAACATTTTTTATTTTCCAAATTAAATTATAGTTATTTTTTCCAAAAATATATCTTAATAATTTTAGTTTAAAACTATTTCCCTTTAAAATTCGTTGCGTATCTGGGGCATTAAAATTTTTCATGTTAATTATTTATTTTATTATTTTTTTTTAACATTATTAATACAATTTTATTTTATTTTTTTACTTTATTCTGTTTAATCATGATACACATATTATTGTTCTATAATTAAATTAATTACAATTCTTTTGAATTTTTTTTTTATATTTTTTACAACTTTACTATGGTTTTAAGCTTAACCCTTTGGGTTGTTTATGAATAAACCCAATATAGCATATATAAGTACCAAATTGTATATAAAAACTCCAATGATTCAAAGTTATTCTGTTTTAATTTTATTTTTTTTTTTATAAACGACTCAACGAGAACGTGTCATGTGCATTACTGGAACACAACAACTTCGTGGTTTATTTTTGTTAAATTTTTATAATTCTTTATTATTATCATATTGTATTATAACACAGACTTTGTATTTGTTAATAGTGTTGTATATAAAAATATGAAATGTTGATGTACAAAATGATATATATTTTTTATGTTAAAATTATTACTTAAGCATGGCCAATGTAATAATATAAATGCAATGTGCTATGAAATGAAATGAACGAGTTATAATACCAAATAGTTTATATACACAGACAAAAATTATTAGAATGAATGCCTAAATATATTTTATTTATTATAATCAATTTATATTTACAAAAACAAAGCAAACTATTTATTTTTAGCTATGTATTTCGATCCGGCAAAAAAAGTTACTCTGAACCCAAAGTTTTGGAAAAGCTAGGGCTTCCAGAAGAAGCCTTTTTTCAAATTAGCCCTTTATAGATTTCTATTTTTTCCAGTTCTATTTTTAGCTACAATTTTGTAATTATATTACCATTATTTTGTTATAATATAATATGGCAAAATGGAGTGCAATATTTTAATTGAATCTCCTAATGATAATAACATGATCCAAAGTGAAGATAAAATTATCTTTAGTTATCATAATATGATTTGTGAAAACCATAGATAGGATCAGGTGATGCGTGATCGAATTATGTTTACAATATATATATTATAAAAAAAAAATTTATTTGACCATCTGATATTTATCCAATTTTAGAAAAAAAAAATTTTTCTCGACTCTGTATTGAACATATAAAAATAAAACAATTATAAAACTATAAATGTTAATTGCTTGTATAATTTGATTTATAATTAATCATTGATTGTTGCCATTATCTTATGCTTGCAAAATTCTCATACATATTTTGTGGTTCAAATCAACTATATTATAAAATAGAAAGTGACAATAATAAAATTATGAAATATAGGGTCCGCCAAATAACTTTTTTTTTTTTTGAAAATGCTATAAAAAAAACCTACTGAATATTTTCTCAAATTTCTTTTTTATTTGAAAGTACAATCCTTCCCGTTAATAATGGAAAATAATTTCATTCAAATGGCTGCCTCGGCTGGCCGTTACAGTCAATGGCGATCGTTATCAGGCCATGTTGAACGAATTTTTGTTCACCAAAAAATTGAAGAGGAGGATATTGGCAACATTTGCTTTCAACAGGACGGCGCTACGTGCCGCACAGCCGAAGCAACACTCGATGTTTTGCGCCCTGTTTTTGAAGATCGCATTATCAGCCGCAAAGCTGATGTCGTTTGGCCACCTCAGAGCTGCGATTTGACACCGTTGGACAACTATTTGTGGGGTGCCGTCAAAGATAAGTGTTACGCCGACAAGCCAGAGACAATTGGCGCTTTAAAGGATAATATTCGTGAAGCCATTGGTGAAATACAGCCGCACACAATCGATAATGTGCTTAAAAATTGGACTGATCGTGTAGGCTACTGCATGGCCAGCCGAGGCAGCCATTTGAATGAAATTATTTTTCATTAATAACCGGAAGGATTGTACTTTCAAATAAAAAAAGAAATTTGAGAAAATATTCAGTAGTTTTTTTTAATAGCATTTTCAAAAAAAAAAAAGTTATTTGGCAGACCCTATATTAACTACTCGTAAAAAAAATATCAGATCTGAACAGATCTCATTAGATATAAAGGGTGATTCAAGTAGAGATACTTTTTTCAATAGCCTTTTTTTGACAGATCACGTGTGAGTCGTGTCATGCTGTCATGTTATTTTTGTTTAGTATTGTTTGGCGTTTCATAATGGAAAGACTTACGCCTGAACAACGTTTACAAATCGTTAAACTTTTTTACGAAAAAACTCATTCTGTGAGGAATGTGTTTCGTACACTTCGCTCAATTTATGGTGAAAGTTATCGGCCTACTGAGCGTACTATTCGCAACACCATCACCCATTTTGAGACCCAACATTCATTATTGTATAATATTCGACCGAATAGACCACGTCCAGCACGCTGTGAAGAAAATATAGCGGCTGTAGTTGAGAGTGTACACGAAGACCGTGGAGAGTCGATTCGGCGCTATCGTGCCATGAAATTGAAGCTCGTGATCTCGGCGACATTTGGTTTCAACAAGACGGCGCCACTTCCCACACATCGCATCAATCAATGTGTATTTATTGAGAGAACATTTCGGTGAGCACATAATTTCACGTTTTGGGCCGGTCGATTCAATAAAAATAAAAGAAAATTTATTCTTATCTTGGTGCCTTTAAAACATACATACTCAAACGAGATATGGTATCAGATATTAACAGATCTGGCACTAATTATAATCCCAAATGCTGTTGTCTGACTATAAAAATGTTTAGATAATCAGATATGACCATAAAGTGTATACAAATGATGGTAACAACCAGCTTGTTGATGAAAACCTATTTACAAAATAATAACTTGATTGCGATAATCATATCTGAATGCAGCAAGCAAAATTTTATAGCAGTAATTATATTGCAACCATTCTCTAAAACCGAGTTTTTGGGATGTCTGTTAAACTTAGTTTAGTTAAACTGAAAACGAATTTTGTCTGCCATTTCCATGTTTATTAACATAAATTTATCGGAAAAACTTACATAAAATTTTGGTCTTCATTAAAATAAATTAAAACAAATTTCAATATCAGTATTTAAGTTACAAACTGCGATAAACTGAGTTTAAAGATAATCTACATCCTAAAAACTCGGCCTAGGTGAGATTTAAAAACCTAGGATGAAAAATAAAAAAAATATCAAGGTTAGACTGGCATCTTACACCCCGAGTCAGGGCCTGTCTGATAGGATAATAAAACTATGTAGGTTCCGTGCAAGGAAGTGGTAAAAACACAAGTGAAGGAACAAGACTCCATTTTTTTTGAGACATCCAAACTTTTCACGTCATTCCGTATTGGGTATGTTTATTATTTAAGCCCAGAGCTCCTACGATCCATTTCGAAATTTCGTTAAAAATTGCAAAAAAAAAACGCGAATATACAATTTTAGGCCTATAAAATATCATGAAATTTCGAAAACCTTTGTACACGTAGAAGAAAAAAAATTGCAAAATCAATTAGGAACAACATTAAATTAAATAGAAACAACTTTGAAATCAAACTAAGTTTGATTTTTTGTTAATTTAAATATTGTTCTACATATTTTTAAAATGCAAAAACATTTTCAAAAATATTGACATATTTATTCAAATACGATAAATTTTATTTTAACTAGAATCATATTTACTTTAATAATATTCATTCCCAATTTAAAAATGTTCATAAAAAAGTAAGAAAAAAATATAATAATTGATTTAACTATGATTTTTTTCTCTGTATCTAAAAAACCTGCATAATATATACAAAGTTGGTAGCATCAATGCCAGAAATCGCTATAAAAACGCTTCAAAGGTCCAAACAAAATTATTTTTTTATAGGCCAACAACAAGGTATTTTTTTTTTGAATTTTTTTCAAGGGGCCAGCTGCAAACATAGTCCCGTCAGTTAGGTCTGAAGATATACTTTGAGAATTAGTGCCATTAATTTTACAATGTTTTAAAAATAATAAAAAAATTTAATAGCTTTAATACAAAAGTTAAAAATTTTGAACTTTTCCCATTATAGGTGTGTTTGAGCTAAAAATTTTTTGTGGAGACTTGATTTTTAATTTTTTTCCGAAACATTTATGAATTTTTTTTAAAGAAAATTATTTGAAAATTTCACATTTTCAGATAAAAAAGAAACTTGTTGATCAATTGCGATTTGAGTAAAATTTTCGAAAAAAAAACTTAAAATTATGCATACAAATTGTTACATTCTGAGTCAATTTCTAGTAATTGAAAATTTCAGATTTTCAGACAAAAGAAAAGATGAATTCTGATTTGAGTAAAATTTTCCAAAAAACTAAAATTATGCATACAAATTATTACATTCTAAGCCAATTTCTAATAATTTTGGACGTCTTTATCAGCGGCCCATTTTAAAGTTCAACAAGAAAAATATTTTCCTTTCTTGTAACTACATTTCTTTAAGTGTAAATTTCCTATTAAACATAAAAATTATATATAAAAAAAGAATAATTTTAAAACTTTGGGTTTATAGCATTTATTGTTGTAGTAGTTATGTCTATATATGAGTTTTATTTACTTCATAAATAAATGATGAAAGGTTTTTGACCCCTTTTTATGTATTTGTTTTGCTTTGCTTTTTTCTGTTAGTTAAGTATGTAATTATACGACATTTACACAAACAATACGAGGATTACCCATAAAGGTGACTTGACCTGGTCATTGTTATATTTTATTATAACAAAAAAAAAAAAGAAAAAGATCAACAAAAGTGATAATAAAAAAATATGTAACCTCAAAATAGATAAATAGAATATTAAAGGATAGAAAATTCTCATACTCCTTTAAATATTTAAAAGATTCTATGGAAAAAATTCTTTAATTTTAATCATCTAAATAAATTTATATTTTCAAAGAATTTGTTTGGTCATTTTGTTTAGAATTATATTTTGTTTTAAAATTTTGTATTTGTTTGAATTAGTATTTAGGTATCGTTAGATGTATTGTTGTACGCATTCGTGCGATCATTCGATGCATTTGTGCTACCTTTATGCTGCTAAAAAGAGTTTTTTTGTTTTTCACGTAAAATGCATTGATATGCAGTTAACGTTTTTATTTTTTTTTTTTTTTCTTTGGTAAAAATCCGCTTTTTGTATATAGATAATATAACAAACAAGACTCGTTGTACTCTAGTTTTTCATTTTTAAACGTATTAAAAAAAAAATAAAAAATAATTATTATGCAACACGTAATGTTTTAAAGTCATGTTTTTAAGGTTTTTCTAATTTAAAGTTGTATAATTGGGGTTTTTGAATAGATATTTTAGAACATAGTTTATGTTTAACGGAAAAAGTACATGATGTACAAATTTTTTCAAACAAAAACAGGGTTTTAACCAAAGAGTATGTACTTTGTAGCGAGGCTATGACACTCACAAAACCTTACAATATTATTATTTTTGAAATAAGTTCAGGATAATAAAAAATCTTTTCAAGAAAATTAAATTTTTGTTAATAAAAGAAGTAGCTGTCCAGAAAATGTATTTCATTGTGCTAGCGTCTAATAACATTTTCTATATATTCTCCATAATTACAAATTATAATGATTAATAATAATAATTATTATAATTATAATTGTAAACTTTAAAGAACGACAAAAAAAATTAATTCTTTTGAAATCAGGACAAAAGGTACAAAAAGAAAAAATTGGAGCGGTGCCCTGTTTATGTTCTGAATTTAAAATTAAAATTAATAAATTGTGTTCGTGATAAATGGTGGTTAGATTCTGGAGCATCATCCCACATGTGCTTAGAAAAAAAAGACATATTCCACATTCTCAAGATACCAAGAACAGAGGTTCTGCATCTAGAAAAATAATAATTGAAGAAGAATTGAATTTAAAGGAATTCTAAAAATTAAAAGCAAAACTTAACGTACAATAAAATAAAAAGATACTTTATATCTTCCAGACTTAAGGTCAAATTTGCTAATCATGGTCTGAAAGTTAATTTAAAACGTAAAGAAGCCGTAATGAAAAATCCAAGAACTTAAGCAAACATATTAGCTCTGTACGAGGTAATTTTGGGTAAAGTCTGGTAAAATGAGAGTAAGCATAAAATTCTCTCACAAAACCATAAAAATGCCCAAAATACTGCGAACGCACAAAACCACATTTCATACCCAAAAATAAACGTCAAATTTATTCATATTAAAAAACAGCTTAATTAATAAATATATTTGAAATGGCAAATATCTATTTACATTTTCAAATGTATTTTTCATTATTAAGAAGAAAAAGTTGTTTTTAGAAAACTTTTATTTAACTTTAATTTTTTTTTTTCAAAAATGCAAAACGGTTAATCTCTTATGAAGGCTCTCATTTACCCAATTTGTGTTACAAAAAACGCTTTCTGGTAAGATTAGGTTCCCGCGGCCACCCGCGGTAACGTACGTCGAACACACCTATTGATTGCTAAACTTGAAAAAAATTTGTAAAGGGTGGTTAAATTTTAACGGACGATGTTGAATGTGAACCACACCTAAACGTCAAGTTTTTTTCTGCATTTCATTTAACATTTCTCCATTTCAGACCTACTCAATTTGAACCATAGAAAGATACACAATCGAGCAACGCGTTAAAGTTATTCTTATCATTAAAATGGGCGTTCAAATCAAAATGCATTTCGTGCACTTCGTGATTTTTTTTTTTGGTCAGCATAATCGACCAAATGTGTCCACAATCGGGAGAATCGTGGGCAAATTTCAGCAAACCGGGTCTGTGAAAACACCTGTGCATGCTCGCCCAGTTCGTTCTGCGGAAAACATTGCTGTTGTTCGTGATAGTGTGTCATGAGTTCGGCCAAGCATTTACCGTGAATGGTGTTCGCTATCGCGAGATGATAACGACCTTATTGTGGCCAGGAATTGAGAATATGACCCTGGGCGATATGTGGTTTCAACAGGATGGTGCCACTTGCCACACAGTTAACGAAACAATGGCTCTTTTGCGCGACAAATTCAATGGCCGTGTTATCTCACGTGGTGGCGATGTCAATTGACCGACAAGATCATGTGATTTGACACCGTTGGACTTCTTTCTTTGGGGTTATTTGAAAGAAAAGGTGTACGTCGATAAGCCAGCAACAATTCAAGATCGAAAATTTGGACCATCGGATGGAGGTGTGCCGCTGAGGTGGCGGCGGCTATTTGGCCGATATTTTTTTCCATACATAATTGAACCATACTATATTATCATAATAAAAAGAAATGACAATAATTTCCTAAATAATTTGTGTTTTATTCAAAATCAACATCGGCCCTTAAAATTTAACCACCCTATATTATGTTGAGAAAGAAGAAGAAGTTAAAAATTGTAAAGCAGTACTCTGTCGTTGCCCTTACAAGAATGGCATGAACGTTATGGACATCGTAACAAAAATGATCTTTAGCATTTAATACGACAACAAAAGGTATCAACTTAAATATTAATAAAAAGCGAAAAACGAAGTATTGATGGGTAAACTCCATTCAGGATAAGGTTAAGAAGAAAACTAGGATTCATATGCATTAACCTTCCATAAATCAAATAATCGAGAAAAATTTTAAGCCAAATCCAAGAAATGTATATTCGTGGAATATTCTATAAATTCAAAGCCGCACAGATTATGGGACACGAAAAAGATTGTATACTTAAAATATGTAACCTTAACACATACGTATCAGCCAGTAGGAGCACAAATTTAAGCAAATTTCATTGATTTTGAAATCTTTTTTTTAACCAACTGAGAAATCTGCTAAAAACTATTTGGACTTCAAAAAAAAACATATATGAAAGGTGTCGAACCTTTGCAATCTACACATATAAAAATCAAGAGTACGTTTTTCTGCATCGTGAGACATCGTCACGTTGTGGTATAACCAAAAAGTAAAAATAATATAGAGATTACAACGTCGGTAGCGGCCAAATGAGATTTTATACAGACTAAGGGTGAGAGAAAACAAATTTCCCTAATTTTGAAATCTTTTTTTGCAAATTCAATTGAGAAATCTGCTAAAAACTTATTGGACTTACAAAGAAAATCTATTGGAATCGCAAATAAATTGCAGAATCACCAATTAGAAAAGATGCCGAAAATTTGTATACTGCACATATAGAAACCAAGAGTACTACTCTTATGAAGTGAGCGGCAACATCAAGGTGTAAACGGATGGATTTAAAATTTTTAGAAACATAATTAGCTTAAGTATTTTGAGGTTTAGTATGAAACGAAAACTCAAAATTATTCACAATTAAAAATTTCCTTTTATACCAAAATTTATGTTTGAGCCTTTAACTCTTTCCGGGGCGGTGGTATAATAAATATACCACTGTTCTAAATATTTTTTAAAAATTCTGTGCGAATTGGTATGATACAAATAGCATTTTAACATGTAATTTAAAGATTATATTTTATATAAAAAAAAAAATATTTCAAGCGCAAAAAAGAAATGTAGGTATTTGGGATTTATTAAGATGAACATCAGAGAAGTGCCAAAAGTGAACAAAATTCTATAGGTCAGACAACATCGTAGCAAACGAACACGACTTTTAATGTGCCTCTTTGTCTAAGCAAAACTAAATCATGCTTTAGTGATTTTCATAAATAAAACAATAATTTTATGCCTTCATTAATTAATTATTAATTATGGCCTTACTCAAAATCCTACAAGAATTAAATTTTTTAATAGGTATTCTTCAATAAAACTCGATAAGTGAAAGCAAATTAAAATTTTGTTTAATTTTCAAGGATATCGTACAGTGTCCAGAAAGAGTTAACAATGTAAAAATTGATTTAAAACTTCTAATGGTTGCACTGAAATTAAGCAGTACATCAACCAGTTACTAGTTTAAATTTCCTATCTAAATGTAGCATTAGAATATCATAGGCTTGCTGATAATTGGGAAATTCTAAATATAAAAAGTGTTCTATGGACATAAGTTTAATTGATTCATCCATTTGGGAAATGGCTGAACAAAAGTTATTATGTAAAATAATGAGTTAGTTTGCCAATGCCAGTTTTAAAAATAAAATGATTTGCAAATACATTTATGCAGTCCTTTACTCTGCATTAAAGCTTTACTAAATGAAGCCGTCAATCACATAGGACAAAATCTCTTCAGTTACACACAGAAAAACTTTACTTAGGGAATTCACTAAATTACATGCTACTTAAGAGAATACCCCTTAACACGGCCAAGGCCAGCAGCATAGAAAAAAATTATTCTATATAGTCATCGAATGTCCAAAAAAAAAAAGTAAAATAGTAGAAATGTCCAATTAGACCGTAAAATCCTTTGTAATTTAAAGAGCTAAGGAATCATTTGCGCCTTAAATAAAAGCTTAATATTTACCACCCACTGTTGGGTATGTTGTAGGAAAGCAAGGTTTTTACAAAAAATTCATGAAAAAAAATTCCAATTGATGCCGTACTAAATAGATATTTCAGAGACCTTTCCTATGACCTTCTGATCGCATAAGTATTTCTAGACTTTTTAGAAATTTAATTTGCAACTTTACAGGAACGCCTGTTCGAAAGGGTACGTTTTTTTTGCACACAATGCAGAAAAACCCAGATTGCAACATCATATATACTCTAGGCTAACAAAATGCAAATAACATGCTGGGCCTTTTGCCTCGGATGTAAATCGCGTTTGTGTAATACACTCTCTATATCCTTTTGAAACATGGGTTTTCTAATTGGAAATAATTAAGGATTTGTTACGAGATAATAAATAAAAGATTTGACAAAAATATACAAAATAACTCACCTTGTAAAAATTCATACTCATTCTTTCAGCAAATCTGCAATTTTTGTGTATTCTTCCAGTTCAGTTGCCGACATACCTAATGAAAGGCAGTTGGCAACGATGCAAATTGGCCCAGGCTTTTTTGGCAAAGAATTTTTTTCCTATAATTGCAAATTTCTCTAAGACTTTAACAACTAAATTAAAAAAAAAACACTATATAACACTTATTAACTTTTGGAAACATTTACTTAATAATTTTGCAAAAAAACACATTAATAAAAAACTTTCTTAAAAATTCATTGACATTTTTTTAGGAAAACACACTTAGTTACACTTTAATTATATTTTTAATAACTTATTGATACAATTAATTTATAAAACACATTATTATGAAAAAGGTTCTGCAAATAAAAAAATTTTATAAAAATTACTTTTTACTTCAAAATTTTTCTTTTATGACTCATTTGACCGCAAAAAAGAAGAGTTGTTGCGTTGGTGAACGAACTAGTTCAATTGCCCTAATCACATTAGATAATCGTTCTTATTATAATAACTGATTTAGATCATTACTTTAATATATTTATTTATATTTTAAGTCGGTTCAATTTAATTTAATTTTTAAATGCTCAACGGATAATAACTGATTTTTTGTAAGCAATATTTGAATTCAAAGTTACACATTTATCTATAATTTTTTAAGGGTTGTTTAAAAATATATATATAAGAAGTTATGCTCTCCTTTACACACAACGAAAATCTGTTCACAACATATTTTCATTGTGTTTTCTATTGTTATATTTTGTTTTTTTTTAATTTTTGGTTTTACCCAAAATCTTCGTTTTTACTCCGCTGTAACATCAATTTTCAATTAGTTTTCTAAATTATTTTTTACTAAATTCATAGTAGTTAAGTATTAAAAATAAAATATTGAAATATAGACAATCTCCGTTTTGATTTTTAATACTATATCAGAATCGTTAAGTACCCAAGAAACATTTTTACGGACTCTCCGATACGTAAGGATTCATGAATCCGGCTTCTACTGTACGTTTACGGTCCGAAAATACGTACGCGTCAAAGCTTGTACGTAAACGGACCGTGTAATTGAATTTTCGGAAACAATAGGTTTTGACTCCGTTTTGGTGTAGTATTCGTTTCTGTACCGTCAAATACGGACTATTTATTTTCATGAGTTTTTCTTCCGTTGCACTTGGATTTGTTTAGTTATCAAAAACGAATACCTAAATATCCCTTAGGTAAATATTTATGAAATTGAAAACAAGCTTTAGGATGATGTGTGCAAAATTTTGTAGATTTGCAAATAAAAATATTGCCCGACAGTTTATAATAGATTTTGTGAACAAATTTGCAAATTTACATTGTCTGCTTCATCGTATCGTAAGTACCTCCAATCAAACCAGAATTAAAATTAAATTTTTAATTTATTTTTTTCATGATTTTTAATGGGCCACAATCGCAGTGATAGATGCATGTTAATTTTGCTAGAGATAAATATGGTATTTCTTTGAAATTTTGTTTGGTATTTGCTGTATTTAGTTTGTAAGTTTTGTTATTTTATTTTAAATATCAATGTAAATAAATAAAAAAAAAAGAAATATATAAAAATTTGCTATTAAAAATAATAATAATAAGCCTTTGCACAAATCCGTTTTTTGTTGAAAAAACGGTACGAATACGGACCGAATTCGAATTCGTAAACTGTCCGACAGACTTTTAACGGACTTTTACCGGACAACTCCGGACTTTTAACGGACAACTCCGTTTTTCATCCGATATATCGGTCCGTAACCGGTTCGTCATTGACAAGCTTTTAACCGACAACTCGGTTTTCCACCATATATATAGGGTCGTAAACGGTCCGTCGGATTTTTAACGGATTCGAATTAGTTTCGGTGTTCCTTAAAATCCGTTTTCTAGTCCATTTACGGATCCGGTACGTAAACGGAGTTGGATTACGTTTATGACGGACCCAAACCGGTAAGTAAACTGTACGTATTGTTTGTTGGGTGTGTTTATTTGAGATGTAATCAGTTTGACAATAAAAAACTTTAAAAAATAACTATTTCAATATGTCCTATGTTTATGCGGCAAGCTGTTAACGGGAACTTGCACTATAAACTGATAGACACCATGTACAAGAGATTGAGAACAACGTCAATAATGCTAAGCTTTAACTCTTAACGTAAACTAATGTTAAATTTATATGAGATTTTCGAACATAAAAAAAAAATTCTATGCCATAACATAAATGTTATGTCAGATAAAAATTCAAATAATTCAATAATTTTTGTGCCTATCAAATTGTTTTGTAAGTCCCGTTTCACACAAAGCAACATTTGTCACGCAACTCATGCATTTTAAACCAAATGTAGACGAAAGTTGCTGAAAAAATTTCTGTGTGAAATTTAAGGCAACTTTAAAAGAGAATTGACGAGAATCGCCGCGACAATAGTTGCTCTATGTGAAACGGGACTAAATAACTAAGAATTTATTAATTATATTGAACGTCTATTGGGTACTTAACATTTAAAATTTAACTTTGGTATTATCTGATATACCCTGTGCTTAATAGTCATATTTTCTCAGACTCCTTCTTCATCTGGCAGTTATTCTGTAGTGGTCAACGAGTGAAGGTGGTAATAATCGGAAACGTTAATAAGTGTGTGCGTATAGTGTTACTAAAAATTATTATTCAGAATATAATTGCAGTGTTATTAGTTGTGTTTAAAAAAAATATATTAATAGTAGAAAATTATTAAGAAATAGTGTTAATAAAAAGTTTTTTTTAAATAAAATTAATGTACATAAAATTTAATGAGTATTTTTAAAGTGTTTTTAATATATTTATAAGAATTTCAAAAGCTTTGACTTTTAGCAAAAAAAAATTGGCGAAAAAGCCAGCCAAAAAAAGCATCGCTGCCTACGCAATCAAGCTTCGCTGCCAAGAAAAAAACGGTAAACGGAAATGCAGAAGAGAGAATGAGTTTAAATTAAAAGGTGAGTTTTTTTAAATTTTCTCAAGTATGGACAGGCTTGCCAGATCATTTTTCCCTTATCCCCCAATCGAAAAGTAAGAAAAAAAGATAAAAATGGTAAAAAAGTTTCCTTGATATCTGTGCTGTTTAGTTTAGTGAGTATATCATTTTGTATTATATATTTTTTCAATATTCTTTCTGTATAAAAGATACAGACGGATTGCAAATAGGAAAAATTGTAATTTATTAGTACGAAGTTCTCAGGTATTTTTTCTTAGAAAAGCTAAATTCTTATTTTTATTCAATACATAAAAGTTGAAAAACTCATATATTAATTAAATTTTCTACTTATTAAGTTTTTATTATCATCATATTCAGTTATCCTATTGCCTACAACTACTTTGCTTGTAATAGTTGCAGCCAATTAGTCATTTAACCGACAGCGCTGTTTGACCTTGATTTATTTTGTGCATTTTTTTGTTGTATACGCAAATACGTGTGTGTTGTTGGTAGAATATTAGAACAAGAACAATTAAAAGCAAAAACTTCTGAACATAGATAGAGAGAGAAACATTTAAAAAGAGGGCAGTTAGTTTTTTTCCGTTATTTAATTTTTTTTTGATAAATTGAGAAACCAAAAACTTGAGTAGTATTGTCAGGTTTGACGATTTATCATAATTTTGACGATTTTTGGTGTAAAAATATACTAAACTACGATTTGACGATTTTCCAAAATCACGATTTTTTTTAAATATTTAAGTGATAGCAAAACTTATTTACCGACGACTTAACTTATTACCGACGATAAAATATATTATTTTAATTATACGGTACTACAAAATTAAATAAACTTTTCAGACTTTTTGCAAAAATTTAAACACACCCTTAAAATCTAAATTTAGCGCCGCAGGGAAATTTTTTTTTAAAAATCTCGCTATTTTTACAAAAACATTAGTTTTTTTTGGTGCATTGTGGTACAAAACGCCACATAGTGCCACAATCGAAAATTTTATTTAAAAAACCGCGATCAACCAAAAAAAAAAAGATTTAATCTTTTTGGTACAATGGCGAAAATTTTTTTTTATTGAAAAGACTCGCGATTTTTCCAAAAACTTTAAATTTTTTAACGAAATTGCATTTTGTTTAAGGGATTAATAAATTCAAGTTCTTATTTGAATGGTAAAAAAATTTTAGTTCCTTTGAGAACCAATATTTTATGATAAGTACATTAACTGGTTATTTTAGATTGCCGGGAGGTAGCCATACTTTATGGAACTGAAAAGTGAACACCAGTTAAATGCAGAAATATAAATAAAAACAATTAGAACTTATACAAAAAAAAATATATATTTTATGTGATGCAATTCGATTGATTTTGATTTCGATACATTTGTTTAAAAATAAAAATTTAAAAAGTGAATCGAAAATACAAACAGTATTGAAATTATTTTTAATCGCTTTAATTGAACCAGGTATATCGATTCAAACCTTTTTAAATTAAATATAATACGAAATATTCGGGATTTAATATGGCTATATATAAAGCAAACTTTTTTTTATTTACACCCTTGTTCTAACGAATTCTTAAGCGAAAATTGGTGTGAACCAGAGAACTGCAAAATCAACTTTTTTCTTGATTTAATCATACACAAAAATTCTTGTTCACATTTAATAATTCAACAAAATTCACTGTAGAATAAAATCAGCATCATGTTACTGAACGCGTAATTCCGATCAGTTTGAATCATATGTCGATTATGTTAACTGCAAATTTAATCACTCAACAAAAAGTCAGCATTGAATAAATTAGAAAAAACAACAAACAACGCGTATGAGTGTATTCTTAATTAAAACAAAATAGAAACACATTTCATAAATGATATTGTTTACATTAGGGTGGGACTTAAATCCACTTTTTTAGAATTTTTATTAGTAATAAAAATATTCTTCTTTGTGAAATATAAATATTTTTTTGGAAAAAAAATTTAGGTCGATATCTCAGGCTTGCCTAATCCGGAAAAATTTAAATATTGTCTAAATTTTTTTTCATCTATTTTGATTGGAAAATTAGGCAATATTTAACTTTAACCGGATTGGGCGAGCCTGAGATGTCGACCTAAATTACAATTCCTAATAAAAATTCCAAAAAAACGTATTTTAGACCCACCCTAATATACATACATATAACATTTATGAAATGTGTTTCTACAAAACCACCCCCTTTTTATAGATAAGAAACTATTTTGTTTTAATTATGATTACACTCATACACGTTGTTTGTTGTTTTTTCTGATTTATTCTACATCAAAATAATTATTGTTGGCTCGAATGAACAGAATAAAATCAATGGTTTAACAACGACCGATGATTATAAATCAGTGACAAAACAATTTGCACGTCGTTTGATTGATTTAAAATCATCAACAAATGTGTGTGTTGGAGTATATTTAGCGTTTGAACGCAAACACATATTTATTCTTGTGTTGATTGCGTATGAACGTTTTGCAATCAGCAAATGCAGTTCTCTGGTGTGAACATAAGACTTTAAGTCATTTTCAGTTTTTTTATCCTACGCCTCTACGCAAAAGGATCCAAAAACTGAAACTTTCATAAAAAATCACCTCTAACTCTCAGAACATCAAGTTTTTTTTTATATATTCTAATTCTCTTTGAGTATAGTTTTCTATAAAAAACACCACAAATTCTGGGGATGTCTTCGTATAAAGATCAATTACATTTAGTGGACTTTTTCTTAAAAAAAAAAGTATTGAATACCAAGAAAAAACATTAGACTCTAAAGCCTCTTTCTTAAAAAAATCTGAAAACTTTTTCTGTATAAAAACCTCTTAGATATTCTTCTGAATCTAAAACTATTTTCTTATTGAAAAACCTTCAGAAAATTTCTAAGAATTCTGACGAACCGTTTCGGATGATTTTTTCTATCAGATACCTCTCAGATTTGGAGGATTTCTTTATATTTTTCTAAACTCTTATTTAGTTTATTAATTCATTGGTGTCTCTAAATGTATAAATTCATCGAATTGTTAATACTAGTATAATATTTACATTCCATTTTAATAAAAAAAAACAATATTTTAATATACGGGCATATAGGAAAAGTGTTCATATATGACCATATATGACCATATATGAATATATATATATATATATATATATATATATATATATATATATATATATATATAGATATATATATATCTATATATATATATATATATATATATATATATATATATATATATATATATATATATTCATATATGGTCATATATGAACACTTTTCCTATATACCCGTATATTAAAAAACTTTTATATTTGTATATATATGTCCACATATGAGCATATACGGCCATATACCCGAGCATATATGGAATTATATATGAATCCATATTATTATATATATTACCATATATGAACATTTTCACCTGGGTAGGTAAATTCTAAACCTTTGTTATTTTTTTTTTCATATTATTTTTAACAATTACTTTTACTATCTAACAATTAAATAAATCATATATTTTTATGAGCCGCAATAATACAAAATTATACACACACCCAGATTTTTTTTAAAGATAACTTCTTTGTTTTTATTTTTTAATAACATCAACTATTATATTCTAACACCTTTTTTTGCAAAAACAAAAATAATAAAGAAAAACCCCTAAAAGATATATTTTTGATAGAAAAAAAAAAACGGTACAAAAATACACACGCCAAAAAATCATTTAATAATGACCATAATATAACACATTATAATTCTAAGTACTGAAACAAATTCATCGTATACACTTTTGTTGAAGTGAAATGTTTTTAAAAATTTACTAAACAGTTTTTCATTTATGTTAAGGAAAGTATTCATTCAAGCGTGGATCTTTTCATTTTCTGTTGGGTGTATGGTAGAAGTACCTGATGTGTTTAAGTAAAAAGTACACTTAAACATTAGGGTGGATTGATATAATTAGTTAAAGTAAAATTTAAAAAAGTATTTTGTAGTATAAAGAATACCAGCCAAATATATAAACATTTTATTGAGTTTTATAACAGACTTATAAATCAAATTATTATCTGAAACAAACAACAAATTTGATTAAAAATCTGTTTTAAGTGTCAAAAATTTGTCTATGCATATGGCTGTACAATTTTTAAAAACATAATTAGCTTAACAAGTGTCTTAAGGTATGAAAACGAAAATTTTAAGTTATTCATAATTAAAAATTTTTGTTTTTAAATTTTCATTTTATACCAAAACAAAGCTTAAATCACTTGGACCAATTATGTTTAAGACTTTAATCTTGTAAAAAGTGAATTAACTCCTAAAATTGTAGCACTGAAACTTTAGAATAAGAATACTATAGAGGTTGCAACGTCGGCAGCGGCTAAATCAAATTTGTACGGATTACAAAGGTTCGGTAACTGAGAGAAAATTGAGTAAACTTCTGATTCTCCTTTTTTAGAGAACGCAATAGATACAGCTGCCGCCAGCAGAAAAACAATTTCTCCCCATATATTATACTATATCGCTCATTTGCGAGTAGAATGGCATAACTCAAAAAAAAGTGATTCCGAGATAAATTCATTTAAAGTTTTCAATTGAGCCTAACTGCTGAGCAAAGTGAGGGAAAGAGATATCAATACCATTTTTTGATATGTTATAGATTATGATGTGACCCATATTTCTGCATCATTAACTCAAAACTCGCGTTTTTCGAGTTATGCCGCTCTTCTAGCAAATGAGTGATATGACAGAAACTGCTGCCAGGCAACAAAACTTAATACATACTACCGGCACTGAAATAAAATCGTTTCTAGCAGCATCATATTTGCCTGCCTGTTGCCTTGTTAGCATTTTGTTCTGTTTATAAAATACATGGGAACAACAGGTGTTGCTTGCTGCTGGCGGCAACTTTATTTGATGTGTTTAATCACTAATGTGCTTAGTCATTTAATATGACAGTTTTTCTTTAGTGACCAAAGAGTGGAGATGTTAATAAAAGTTTTGTCGCGGTATGTTAATAATCGTATGCATATTTAACAAATTTTATATAAAAAAAATTCAGAATATTATTATATGTAGTAGTGTTAACAAAAAATGAATGTTAGTGATTTAATAAAAAAAAAGCTTAAAAAGCTCATATTTTGAAAATTTTAAATTTAATAAATACATTTTATATAGTGTTTTTCTTAATTTAATTGTTAAAATCTTAAAGAAAAATTGCAATTTACCAAAAAAAAAAAAAATTTGCAAAAAGCCGAAGCCATCTTAGCATCGCAGTCAACTGCGATGTTTGTTTGCTGCTAGTTAATAATGTGCTTTTTTTGGTGGGTTAGGGAATGCATTGTGTTGTTAGTGTTGTGTTAGTGGGCAAGTTCAAACATAAAAAAATACAAATAGAGTAAAAACAAAATATGATGGGGAGAGGTATGGAAAAATAGTGAGGTGAGTTATTTTGCATAGTTTTTGTTTATTATTAACAGCCTTACCATATAATTTTTTTCGTTATCCCCTTGCAAATCTAAAAATATCCCCATATAGAAACATAAATCGAAATGGAATTTATTAAATATGCGCCAGTTAACTTTAACCCCGGGCCATTCAATCTAAAATTTGTTAAAATGCACAGAAATTCATGGTTTTATAGATAAAATTTATTATAAAATTTTTATGAAATTTTAAACAATAAAAAAAGTACAAGTTTTTTACATAAAAGTCTCTACCCTGGTACATAATTATAACGATTTGTAATTAAATATTTTAGACAGACTATTTCTTATGGATTTTTTTATCATTGTTCATTTGAAAAACGGGCAGATGCAAATTCTATATACATATGTTTGAGTCCTTTAGGAAAAAGTCTAGAATCCTCAAAATCTACTGCTTTTCTACTGAAAAAAGTCCTTAGAATGTGATGGTTGATTTTCCATCACATTCTAAGGACATTCTACAGTAAAATCCTACAAATCTGAGGTCTTTCCAATATCAACAATTCTTTAGAATATAAGGATATTTCCTTAAGATTGAGTAAATAGTCCTCGTTTTCTCAATTTGTGAATTTTTCAAAAAGCGGTTTTCTGAGGAAAAGTTCGCATATTTTGTGATTTTTTCTTTAAAGCAGTTGCGTCCAAACACTAATACTATGATATTTGCGTTTGTAGTAAAGAGCTTTTTTTCAGGGACGGAAAATTCAGTACGTTAGCACTTTTGCATCAACTTGAAAATAACTTTCAAAGAAACATTTTCAAATACACAACGATCAGTCTATGTTCACTAAAAGATATATATTTAATAAAGCGTGCAAACAGTTGTTTTTGTTTATTGAAAACAATGACGGCGATCCCGTATGTTTGGTTTGTGGTTATATTGCTACACGCAATCAAAAACATACCATTGAAAGGCATTATAATACATCCCAAAAGATATTTTTGAATTAAAATTTTAATAGGGCCAAATTAGTAGATGAACTGAAATTAAAGTTTCAAAAGAAAAATTTGCCAATCGACCAATTTCAATATGAAAAAAAAAATATCAAAGAAAAGATTATTGTCTTAAA
Organism: Eustalomyia histrio; assembly: GCA_949748255.1. Lineage (NCBI taxonomy): Eukaryota > Metazoa > Arthropoda > Insecta > Diptera > Anthomyiidae > Eustalomyia > Eustalomyia histrio. Next base: position 120,424,783 of record OX456527.1, read on the forward strand.
TAAATTATACAACTTATAACATTTCGAAATTCAAAATTTCCATCCTTGTATTGTGCTCTCATATATGTAAAACCTTTCGTCGAAGCTCGCTGTAGGTGAAAAAGCTCTTTTGTAAAAGCTTGCACATTGTGCATATGAATTGGACGCAACTGCTTTAAAGTCCTCAGAATCTGCAAGGTTTTCTTAACCAAATATCAGCAAATTTGATGATTTTTTGATAGTAAAAAGGCCTCCGAACAAATTTCCCCCATAAAAGTTATTTATTTAAAATATATTTTTATCGCGCACTTTTAATTTCACTTTTTCTCCATCCGTTTTCATATCGTCCAATTTTGACTAATGTTCCAGAGTATAAATTTGTATTATCATTGGGACAAGGAAGTTCATGCATTTATAATTGTGTTTTATTTAACGATAACACTACTCGACAAGGTTTTTTCACACACCTGCTAATTTTTTTTAAAGTATCTTGGCCTCCTGAACACAAATCCTAACTTAAAGTGTTCCGTCAAATCTCCTTTTTTTATTCCAGAATCAGGGGAAAAATTCTTAATGACTAAATTTTGTTGTTAAACCTGCATTTTGTGTAATTTCCTAATTAAGTAATATTATTGATTGAAAAATATCAGAACAGGCCACCCGTATTTTTTTGTTCTTATTATTCAGGGGACTATAGGTTGATCTTTGAGTTTTAATCTGCATTTAGTCTAAATACATAATTAAATAATATAATAGGTTGGAAAATATTACAAATTTTCAACATTTGGCCCCAAAATTTTTTTCTTATTGTGGTGGGCCAAGTGTTTATTTTTTATGTAGAATCTGCATTAAAATGGATATCAGACAATTACAACTTTTGGTCTTAATCTTAACAGTAGGCGATTTGTGTCATTATCTACACCAAAATTCGATTCAACTAAACTGAAAAAACTTGCAAGCGCTATTTTACGAAAAAGTCCTTACGTAGTTTATTTTATTGTAGAATTTACAAAATTTGTATATATTTTAGTGAAGAATTTAATAAATTGACGAAACTAATGAAGACTTATCAAATTTTTGTTTTGTTGTTTTACAATATTTTTACAGTAAAATTAAATTTTTCGAAGCCAACAAAGTTTTAAAATAATTCAAAATTATCTTTTAAGGGTGCGTGCGAACTGGCCAAATAAAATCTAAATTAAATTCAGGTTTCCAAATTTATTTGAAATTTAAAAATATTTTCAAATATTTTTCATAACAATTTTAAACCCTCTTGTCAATTTGTATTTACTTAAAATAAATCTTTTAAATTAAATTATATGATTATTATAAAAAAAATAAAATGATCCATTTTGTATTAATATCACTTTTTTGAAGTACCTTCATAATTGAATTTAATACAGAAAATTTACAATTTTGAACAAAAATTTCATAGATATCGTATATTTTTCGTTGCGCAAAATAACGAAGTATTTCGTATAAAGTACGAAAGGTTTATTGGAAAAGTTTTAAAATGTTCAGATAAGTTCTGAAGCCATCAAATTGTTATTAACCAATGTAAAACAACGAAATTTATAAAAACATACATGATCATACATGGGCATACATAGCCATATACGTCCGTGCATAATTCAATATACATGATCTCATATGGTTATATATGATCATATATGGTTATATATGATAATATATGGTTATATATGATCACATATGACCACAAGCCATATACCCTTAAATTTTGAATCATGTATAGTCATATACTGAACCATGCTTGGAAGTATATGACCATGTATGCCCATATATGATCATATACGTCCGTGCACGGTTCAATATACATGATCTCATATGGTTATATATGATCATATATATGGTTATATATAATCATGTATGGTTAAATATAAACATATATAGTTATATATGATCACATATGACCATATACGGTCATATACCCCCAATATTTTGGATCATGTATAGTCATATACTGAACCATGTTTGAAAGATAATAACCATGTATGTCCATATATGATTATATACAAGCCCATGCATGATCATGTATGTTCATATATATTTCGATTTTTATATGGAAAGCGAACATTTTTTGTTTAAGCATTTTTAGGAAAAGTTTTATTTTTAAATTCTTCAAATTACTCGTTATTCGAAAATCGTGATTTTAAAAATCTTAGGCCAATTTTTTTTGTACTTTATAGTAATCGAAACATTTTCAAACGAATAATTCACATCCTTACCATCCACCACTTATACAATTGAAATTCTACCATAGTCCAAGATCGATCCACCCTAATACACATATGGATGAAGTTGTGATATGATAATGACCCTTTTTTTTTTGTTTTTTGGCGGTACTTAAACCAAAAATGAGTACGATAATTACTTTTTGGTGTGTGTGAGCTGGGTTGAATAAAGGTTTTTTTTTTTATTGTCATACAAAAGAGGTGGTCATATTCTAGAGTTTTTGAAAAAAAGAGGGTTACTTTTTAGAGGAAAAGGAAATGAGAATTGGTGACAAAAACCGTGGTCTATTAATAGGCCATTTAGGCAATTTTAATGTTGCTTTTTTTAACAACATTCAACAAAAGGGTATTAAAGAAAAAAAGGGTGAGATCTTTTATAGTTAAGGACATTCATTTTCGGCAACATTATTTAGATTCACAATAAATTTTAAGCAAAAGTTTAAACATTGCATCAAAATGTGTTTTGTACTTATAATGCTATTTTTTTTTAATTGCCACATTAGGCAAATTTAAGGGATCCGTAATATTTTCTATTAGGCCCGAATTAAGGGGTGCATAGAAATTATAAATTTATTTTGAGGAAATTTAAGGAAAATGTCTTATTATGTTTAAGTTAATGAAAATTTTTGTAAACTAAGGACAAATAAATTTTTAAGATTTTTTTTTTTAATTTTAAAGAAAAACTCCTTCACTCAAAAAAAAAGACATGAAATAAAATGTGATCAAAAATTTCCTTCAAAATAGTTTATAAATTGTCCTTAATTTAAGTAAAATTTTATTAAAACTTAGAAATATTTTGTTTAAAAGAATAAAAATTCCTTAGTTTGAGGAAGAACGAAATAGTTTATATACTCAGAAATAGTTATTTTCCTAAGTATTTTTTCTTGATTTTAGGAAAAAGACAAGACAATTAAACTGATGAACTATTTCTAAGAAAAATTTTCATGCAACTTAGTTCAGATAAATTTTAAAAATTGTGATAAAATATTCCTTTTTTTCAAGTAAAGGTTTTCTAATTTTTAAAAAATAATAAAATTTGGTATAGCATTTTTTTGTTGTTGTTGGAAAACGTTTAAATTATTTTCAATATTCTTTTACAAAAAAAAAAAAAAAATCAATTAAAAACAAACTAGTTAGTTTTCCTAATTTCCAAGAAAAAATATTATTAAATAAAAGAAATTAAAGTAACCATTTAAAAAAACTATCGTGCACGATTATAATTTTTGGTTCGTGATCGTGCGTGAGTCAAAAATCTCCACGTGCCCATCTCTTAACAGTCTTAAATATTGAATTTAAAGTAGCTTAAAATTTATTTTAAAATTTTGTTAGCAAAAGGTAAAAAATTTCGAATTTGCGCTTCTATGTAATAAATTTGTTTGTTGACTACAATACATAATATCGCAGGCACATTTTATACATAACGGCATAATGGCTTTCCTATAATTGACGTAGCGCTTATTAAACTTTATATTTATCGAACGATTTTTTTCACTTAATAATAAAAAAGTTTAAATTTGCATATGTCAAATAAGGTTGTAAGCTAAAAATCCCATAAAATAAACTTATGCTTTTTCCATCTTTTAATAATAACAAGAAATGTAACTGCGATATTTTGTATTTTTGCAACAATTTCTTTAAATTTGTCAATTTAAGAAGACAAAGGACCCCCAGTGTTCCTTAGCCATAGATGCGGTGTGTCACTTAGGGCGTCCCTTTTTGTAGTTCTCTCAAGGAAAACCATTAATTAACTACGAAAAGGATCTGACTTTGTCACAATTTATTACGTTTCAGGATATCCTGCAGTACATTTTTTTAATTTAATTACCTTTTTGCTAATGAAATTTAATTTCTATTTTAAAAACATGAGTTGAGTATAATTCAATTTGTTTTAAAGATAAAAATGTATAGCAAAAGGCTTATTAAAAACAGTGTTCTCCGAAAGCGGAAGTCCTCCGAATTTGGGAAAATACCTACTCAATGAGTGTACTTTCAAATATATGGTAAAATATATTACTGCTTCTATGCAGGATAAGGATAATTTTCACTTAAAAGAAGTGCTATTTAACTTGATGTGTTTATTTTTAGGGAGTTAAGTCCTAGTTTTTAGTAAAAAAAAAATTATCTAATGAACTTAAATTAAATAAATTTTTTCCTCAAACCAAGAAAACATTTCCTAACAGTAGAATTTTAGATGATGTATGAACTAATTAGGAGGAAATTTTACTATTTTCTAATAAAAATTTACTTCTCAGTAGTAAAATTTTTCTATAATTTAGAAATTTTGACCAAATTTTAAGTAAAATTTGTTTCTTATTTTCAAGGAAAATTGAATTAAATATTGATAAAAAGTGTTTTTGGCAGCGTTTTCATTTCAAGTTTTCCTCTAAATAAATTAATTTTTCTAAATTAATTTTCATTTTTTTTGAGTGTAGATTTTATTATAGTGAGGAGTAAACTTAGTTTTAGGTCCTACATTTTTCTAAATGTGTTTAACAAAATGAGTTAAATCTATTAAAGTTGTTTTGTCAAAAGTTTACAGTTATCGTAAAAACTATTTGATTCATTTTACTGCAACTTGCATATGCATGAGAAGCAATTTTCAAAATTTTTGCCTGGCCACTCAATTTTCTATTTTTTTTTTTACTTATTTGCAACAAAATTACAACAGTTCATTTATTTTCATCCAATTATAATTTTATTTTCCCATTCTTTTAAATCCGTTTGACAACATCTGTTTAGTCTAATAATGGCCTCTAAACTCTGTCCAATGAATATGCAAAGCAATCTATTAAGAACAAAACTAACATATTTTTCAACAAAAGATACTGAAAACTCATTACAACAGTCCAAAAAAAATGGGAAAAAATCAATTTACAAAATTATTTACGCCTAAAAATTACGCAAAATTAAAATACAACAAAAAAAAAGTATACAATTTCCAGTTTTAGTGCTGTAATATGATGCACGAGCCGAAAAAGGCAAAAAAAAATCTAAAATGAAAAGTGTAACAAATGCATTGACAAACGGTAGGCAGGCAAAACAAATTGTGGCAGTAAAAGTACACATACATATTTAAACAAAAATTATTTTGTTTTAAAAAAAGAACAAATATTTTCCAGCTGGCTGTGTTTTTAAAGGTATAAGCCAAAATATCAAGGAACAAAATCTAAACAACAACAAACATACAAAAAATTGCATATTTTTTTAATAAATTTATCTATGCTCAATTTTTTGTGCATTTCATTTTATATTTTTGTATTTTTGCAAATCAAATTTTTCAATCTTCTTTTAGTATTCATAAATTTAAAAAAATACTGTGTGTGTGTATGTGTTAGGGGATCCTTTTATGCATCTAAAAAAATATCGAATATATCCCATATACAGTCAAGGAAAAAAGTCTACATACACCCTTTGATTTATGGGTTTTACAGAGTTTGCAAAAGAAAATAGAAAAAATGTTTATAAAAATATTTAAGGCATTACTAAATCAGTTTATTTATAAAATAAAAAAGTAATTAATTTTTATAATAAAAATCAATAATAACAAAAACATGAAAAATTCATAGGAAAAGAGTGTATGTGCTACAAAAAATTAATATTATTCGAAAATTTTGCAAATAAAAAGAAAAGATTTTAACTTTTAATATTTGGTCGGCCCACCTTTGACATCAATTACTGCTTAAAGACGACGGGGCATTGATGTCATTAAATTCTCTGTAATATCGGGTGTTATTTCGGCCCATGCACGAATAAGCGCAGTTTTTAATGTTTCACGGCTACTAATGTCGAATTTTCGTAGCAATTTTTCCAAAACGTCCCATATGTGCTCTATTGGGTTTAAGTCCGGTAACTGGGGTGGTGAATTCAGCTGTCTTGGGGCATAGTAAAGCAGCCATGTTTAGGGTCGTTATCTCGTTGGAAAATCCATTGATGTCCTAGATTCAAGCTGTCAACAGATGCCATTAGATTTTGTTCCAATATGTTTTTATATTAATAGCGGTCCATATTACCATCGACAAAAACCAAACCACCCATTCCAGATGACGCAATGGCGCCCCAAACCATAACGTTGCCGCCACCATGTTTAACTGTAGGTATAATATTCTTTGGGTCAAGTACATTGTTTGGTTTTCTCCAAACTTTGGATCGGCCATCACTTCCGAAAATGTTGTATTTACTTTCGTCAGTAAATATAACACGCTTCCAAAAATCCATACCCTTGACCAGATGTGCTGTAGCAAACTCAAGGCGAAGTTTACGATTCATCGCTGAAATTAGTGTTTTTTTTTTGCGTGCTAATCTTATTTTAAAAACTATTGCCATGCAAAACGTTTATTATTATTCGGGGAGTACATTCACCAAAAAAATTATGTAATGGCAACTGAAAATTTTGCTGTTATTACGGGAAATTTTGCTAATTTGAGCCCAGCGGTATTTTTTGCTAATCTTAGCAACACATGTCTGCTGACGTGGAGTAAAATGAAATTTGTATAAAAATTAGCTGCAGCTACTAAATTTTAGCAAACTTTTTGTAAAGTGGAATTTAAAATCAGTTTACTAAAATCAGCAAAAAAAAAATTTACTAAATATTATTAATATTAGTACAAAATTTTAAATTTATTTTTTTTTTATCGAGCATCAAATTTTTTTTTATTTTTTTCAAAAAATATTTTAGACAAAATTAAAAAAAAAAATCAAAGGCTTAAAAATTTTAAAAACAAACGAATTTATCATTTTAATTTAATTTGGTAATTTCTGTTTTGAGAAATATTTTAGTATATTCTTTTTTAATTTTAAGGTCAAACTTGAATTGTTTTTAGGGCTGATTTTTAGAACTAAAAAAACCTTTTAGTGCTATTTTAAGTGGATGTTCTTTTTTTAGACATGAGTCGGTATGTTCACTTCCGATCCCCTTATTAATCTATATAACATTTTAATATTCAATTAGAAATAGCATTTTCTTCAATATCCACTTTTTTAAATTAGTAAATATTCTGTAACAAATCTGTAATTTGTAAAATGTACATAGCAAAAAGATTTGCTAAATAATAATTTTTTTACTAAAAATCAGTACAAAAATAGTAAAGTGAGATTGAAAACCGTTTACAAATTGTTCTACTAACTTTTTTTTCTGAGTGTAACAATTATATTGGAACATTTTTCGATGTGTTCCGCCAATTTTGGGACAATTATTTTCGGATCCTGGTTGACTACTTTAATAGTACTGCTAACATCGAGTCTCCAGATCGTGGCTTATTTTCGATACTATTGGTACTATCACAATTACTAATGATCGTCTGCACAGTAGCACGACTTATTTTATCGATCTTAGCAATTTCTCGATAAAATTTATTTTCCTTTCGGAGATTTACTACCATAATTCTAACTGAAATATCTATTTTCAAGGATAAAAATTTAAATAATATCTTCTGTAGTTATCACTTTGTCAACGTAAACGATTGTAAAGCTTTTAAATTAAATAAATTGACAAAGTTAATGGTTATTCCTTTTTCTTTGTTTTTAATTTTCAATTTGATGTTAGGAGCTGCCACTTGTATGTAGACTTTTTTCCTAATAATTTCTATGTTATATTTTTTCATATCTTTTTTTTACTTTAAATAATCTTTACTATACATTGCCTTAAACATTGCTATAAAATCTTTTTAAATTATCGCTACTAATTCTCTTAAACTTCAAAATTGTAGGGTGTATGTAGACTTTTTTCCTTGACTGTATGTATTCATGTCTTTTGTGTATTTTTTTAGATGCATATATGAGTAGTATTGTGCATAACTTCCTCATGCATATGCATTTATTGTTAATCAAGCATAAAAATAATTGAATTTTATACAATACACATAGAAATTAAATTTTTTTTTTTACCATTCTTATATGTATGTTGTAGATTTTTTTATGCATTTTTTTTTGTATAGAATACATGACATTTTTTTTTTTTTTTTGATAAAAGGAAAACCTTTTTATACTTCTCTTTTTGGCCAGCTGTTTGTTCTCTTTAACATTAAATAAATATTTGTTGACTTGTATTTCAAATTATATGGATTTTCCCTTGTTATATTTTAAAATACTTACAAAACTGTTTATGTAACCTATAATTGTTACAGGTTACAGCTGGTTTTTTTTTAACAATTAACCCTTTTTTTGTGGTTTTCAAAATTTAAATTTATTTTTAAATATTTTGTATTAATTTGTTTGTTTATTCTCATTACAAAAACATGTGATAAAAAATGATCATCCTGCTTATATTTTATGGGATAATAATAAGATAGCTTAGAGGTAAAGAAATTATAAGAATGGTTTTTAAATATTATCCAGTATTTTTTTAAAGGTCAATAGCATAAAAAGGGTATAGAAATTTTTACACTCAAAAAAATGTATGAACTAAAATTAAGTTCATACACTCAGAAAAAAAAGTTAGTAGAAAAATTTGTAAACGGTTTTCAATCCCACTTTACTATTTTTGTACTGTTTTTTAGTAAAAGAATTATTATTTAGCAAATCTTTTTGCTATTTACATTTTACAAATTACAGAATTTTTACAGAATATCTACAAATTTTGGTTGCTAATTTCAGAAATCATTTTACAAATTTTTGAAAACCGATTTGCTAAAATTAGCAAAAAAAATACTAATTTTAAAAAAGTCGATATTGAAGGAACTTAAATTGCCCTAAAATGTTATAAAGAATTAAAAAAGAGATCGTAAGTGAAGATACCGACTCATCTCTAAAAAGAGGACATCCACTTAAATTTTTAGTTCTAAAAATCAGCCCTAAAATTTAAAAGTAAAAAAAAAATTACTAAAATATTTTTCAAAACAGAAATTACCAAATTAAAACAAAATGATAAATTCGTTTATGTTTTAAAAATTTTTAAGATTTTTAAGCCTTTGATTTCTTTTTTTATTTTGTATAAAACATCTTTTAAAAAATATAATCAAAATTTTTGATGCTCGATAAAAAAAATAAATAAAAAACTTTGTACTAATATTAATAGTATTTAGTAATTTTTTTTGCTGATTTTAGCAAACAGATTTTAAATTCCACTTTACAAAAAGTCTACTAAAATTTAGTAGCGGGCTCAAATTAGCAGAATTTCCCGTAATAACAGCAAAATTTTCAGTTGCCATTACAGACTTTTTTTGGTGAGTGTAACTTACTAAAATAAAATCTCTTCCCAATAAACATTTTTGCTGGAATTAAAGCCATAAACAAGTGTTATTCAAGTCATATTTTCCAATTTCAAGCTTTAATTTATTCTTTAATCACTTTAATTCCATAGTATATTCCAGCAAAACGGACACTGGAATTCAAGTCGAACATTACATTATTAATTCAAGCCTTGAATCACAAATCAATTCAAGTTCAAACAACATAATTATTACACTTTTTTTCACCTTTTCGTGAAAATCCTTGGAAGAAATTCAGATTTTATAAAAATCTTCATAGAAAAATTGTAAATTTGTTTTCATATTATTTTAAAATATTGATAATAATTGAAAGGCATAAAAGAAATTATTTTTATTTGTATAAACTTGATTTTGACTGTAAAAAATCACTTAAAATAAAGCACATTTACAAGCAATATTTAAAGTACTTGAATTTTTAACTTTTCAATGTTTATTGGGTTAGTTTTTTTTTCTGGAAATGAATAAAAATGATTTAAAAAAAATGCAAATTTATTTGATTTTAGTTTATCAAAAATTTTAATTAACTCTTTATGTATATTCCCTAATTTTTCATTCTTAAGGTTCTTTAAACACTTTAACAAATTTATTTTATTGTTAGTAAAAAAATCTTAAATTTTAAGACTTTATAAACAAAAAAAAAATATTGTAAAAAAGACAAAATTTAAATATGGAACTTCTTTAAAGTTAGTTCAAACATTTTAACTTATTTCAACCAAGTATGTTAATTTTTTAAATTTAAGAATATTTCAACCTACTCCAAAAAACAAAAAAAAAATTAACTAGAATTTAAAAAATTAACTTTTAGGAAATATTTATTAAAAAATTCCGTGAAATTAAAATTAAAATTATGGAAAAATTTTACTATTGAGAATTAAATAAAGTAAAAAAATGTAATAAAGTAAAATTTCCTCGTAATAAGTTTATAAAATTTTACTGTTAGTTAGGAAATGTTTACTTGGTTTTAAGAAAAAATTTTATTTTATTTAAGTTCATTATATAATTTTTTTTTTTACTAAAAACTACACTCAAAAAAAATTGATTTAGAATTTAGAAAAATTTATTTATTTAGAGGAAAAATTGAAATGAAAACGGCGCCAAAGACACTTTTAACCAATATTTCATAAAATTTTCCTTGAAATTAACAAAAAAATTTTACTTAAAATTTGGTAAAAATGTCTAAATTATAGAAAAATTTTACTACTGAGAAGTAAATTTTTATTAGAAAACAGTAAAATTTCCTTCTAATTAGTTCATACATCATCTAAAATTCTACTGTTAGGAAATGTTTCCTTGGTTTTAAGAAAAATTTTATTTCATTTAAGTTCATTAGATAACTAAAAACTAGGACTTAACTCCCTAAAAATAAGAAAATATTTTTTAACATCAAGTTAAATAGCACTTCTTTTAAGTAAAAATCATCCTTATCCTGCTTCTATGGTAAAGGTAATATATTTTACCATATATTTTAAAGTGCTTTGCAGTCATTGAGTAGGTATTTTCCCACTTTCGGAGGACTTCCGCTTTGTGAGGACACTGCTCTTAACAAGCTTTTTGTTATACAATTATGTCTTAAAACTAAATTGAATTATACTAGTTATCATGTATTTAAAATATAAATTAAATTTCATTAGCAAAAAAATGAAAAAATGTACTGCAGGATATCCTGAAACGTAATAAATTGTGACAAAGTCAGATCCTTTTCGTAGTTAATTAATGGTTCTCCTTAAGAGAACTACAAAAAGGGACGCCCTAAGTGACACACCGCATCTATGGCTAAGGAACACTGGGGGTCCTTTGTCTTCTTAAATTAACTAATTTAAGGAAATTGTTGCAAAAATACAAAATATCACAGGTTTATTTCTTGTTATTATTGGAAAATGGAAAAATGTCATAAGTTTATTTTATGGCATTTTTAGCTTAAACTTTAAATGACATAAACAAATTTTACCTTTTTTTTATTATCAACGAAAATTATAGGAAAGCTATTGTATAAAAAAATATTAAAAATGAGTTAAACTTTTTCCCATGAAAACTAAATTTTTCCTCGATTTAAGAAAAATTTACTCAAGTTTTTTTTTTTTTTAATTTTCTGAAGAAATTTTTGGGAAAAAAATCCTATACCTAAAATTTTTATTTGAAAAAAATAATATTTTATTATAATTTTTTAAATTTATCTAAACTAAATTGCATAAAAATTTTCCCTAGAAATAGTTCACATCAGTTTCTAAAATCAAATAAATTTTTATTATTTGTTTTTAATTGCCTAAACTAATTTTTAAAAAACAATTCTTAAAAATTAGAAATGGCTTTCTAAAATTTAGTTAATTTTACTACTCTCGAAAAAAAATGAGCACACATTAAGTTCAAGTACTTTCTCATTATGAGTAAGACACATTTTTTGAACTAATGGGAGGTAATTATGTTCAAATTTTTTTTTTTTTTTTGAACTAAACTTAATTTTATTACATTTTAGTATGAAAATTTTATAAAACTGAGATGTTTTTCTTAAAAATTGTTAAATATTTATTTAATATACTTGTTTTTTCTTAAAATCAAGAAAAATTACTTAAGAAAGGTATGAACTATTTCTGAGTATATAAACTATTTTGTTTAAGTAAAATTTGACTTAAATTAAGGAACATTTTTAAACTATTTTTAAGGAAATTTTGGATTAATTTTTAATTCTGCAATAGATTTTAACCAACATTTTTTTTAAATTTTGATACATTTTTTTTTAACTATTTCTAGAAATGATTCTAGGGGAAAGTGATAAAACTGGGTATTTACCTAAGAATTTTGAGCAAATAAAAACTTTTTCCTATAAAAAAACTATAAATATGTTCACTATTTTTTTAATTAAAAAAACAATGAAAAAATACTTTTAATAACGTTTGTCCACACCAAAATCCCTTAATAGATTTGGATCCAGGTGCGAAAAATCGTATAAATTTATAAACCAGTGTAAAATCACTGTCTCTGATTAAAATTTCCAAAAATAAAAATGCTTATATTTTATAGAATTTTCTTTATGTAATATTTAAAAACATGGATCTTGTTGATACTTTCGTAAAATTGTCCATATAACAAAAAAAACCTCCATTTTTTTTTCTTTATTCAATTTTATTTAATTTTCATGGCAAAACAAAATGAATTTAATTGAATTATTTTGGTTTATTTAAATTTAATTTGTAAAAGATTTTCCTTTTTTGCATGCTTACATATTTTGTGAACATTTCCTGAACTCCAATCAGTCATGTTTTATGTTTTTTTTTTCCTTCAAAAAAAAAAAAATGTTTTTGTCTAATTTTGCTTTATAAAATTATCCACTTATATGTATTCAGTCGTGCGTTTATATGCTTTTTTTCTGTTGAGTTAAAATAAAATCTTAAAACTAATGATGATTGTACTTGTGTACCAAAGAAATAGGAATTTTATTTATATACAAATCAGATTTGGGAACAGTGGTGTAAATAGGAGTAATTTTAATATTTGTTAGGAGAAATCTCGGTAGTTTATGTTAAATAAAAGGGCTGATATTTAATATACATATACGCAGAGAAAAACATGGTTGCAACATGATCACTGCTACTAAATTATGCTCGCTGCATTTGGATATGGTTGTCGCAACCAAGCTATTCTTTTCTAAATATGTTCTCATCAACAACATGGTCGCTATCATAATTTTTATAGTTAATATTTTATTACTTCATGATTGTCATTATATTATAATATAGTTGATTGCAACAATACTGTAGTAACAAATCTTCTGGTTCCAACAAAAATATTATAATTATGCCAGTATAAAATTATGGCAACAAAAAATTAATAATTAAAAATCATGCATTATTATTATATTATTAATTTATTTTTATAAATTTTTTTTGTATCAGCTTCAATCAAATAGTTGTTCACTACAGTATCGAAAAAAAATATTTTCTTCCGAAGTTGGTTAAATATCAATGTGAAACATCATCACGAAAAATAAAAATATATCTTAACATGATTGGGGATAAGTATATGACTCTTATTGATCATATTATATTCAATGAGGACGATTTTATCATCACTTAGGATGATATTATTATTTTTAGGATCATAATGTGATCATTACTAATTTCAATCATGACACTTATCATAGACCCAAAAGTATGCGTGTATAGTATATAAAAATTTAGACAAAGTATTTAGATTTAAATGATTTTTAACTTAAACATTAGTTCACAGAGAAAAAAAATCTTATATAAATATATATCTTATTTTCTTAAAAACATTTTTGAATTAATATACATAATATTATTAAAGCGATCCTAATGATTATAAATATGATTGTTTTTGATAGTATTATGATCATTGAGAAAGATTTTTTCATTACTTCGGATGATATAATGACAGTTTTGTTCTTACTTAGGATCATATTATAATTCCTAGGATCATAATGTGATAATTAAGAATTTTAATCATAACATGATATTCCATATTCTCCATATTTCATTATGATCAAATTATGGTAATTTCGTTAACATACTATGATATTTTTATCAATATGGTTAGTACTAATCATAAACCCAAAAGTATATGATCCCCTAACCATGTTTTTATTTACGTGTATATAGACAGAAATTTAGTTAAATGATTTAGATTTTAATCATTTTTCATATAAATATTAGTACACAGCGAAAAAAAACATAGTTTAATCAATTGCATTATATTTGAGTTAACATCTTATTTGTTTCAAACATTTTAAAATTAATTTAAAATAAATGTAAAAGTAAAAATATTAAATATTTAATATCTCTTTCTCTACAATAAAGAGCTCGCGAGATAAATGCGAGATCGCGAGATAAAGCAACTCAAAACATTAGACCTCTGGTGCAAAAAGTTTTTCTTTAACGCATTTAGTTTTCGAAATATGGACGATTAAAATTGTTTCTAAGCGATTCAACTATTTTTATTTTAATTTTGAAATACTTTTCAAATATATGCGATTTTTTGAATTCTAGCGTTTTTTCGGTATTAGCTGTTTTTTTAAACTTTGGCAATTTTTTCAATTTGAGCTATTTGTTTTTCGAATTGTAGCAAATTTTTCAATTTTGTTTTTTTTTAACATTTAACTGATATTTTTTAAATTTTAAAGGTTTTTTCCAATTTTGGCGATTTTTTTTAAATTCAAGTTATTTTTAATTTTATTTTTCGTTGTAGAAAATTTTCAATTTTGGCTTTTTTAAATTTAAGTGATATATTCCCAACTTGGCGAGTATTATAATTGCTATCATTTTTTTAAATTTTAACGATTTTGAAAATTTTGGCGATTTTTTTATTTTTGGCGATTTTTTTCATTTTGGCGATTTTTTTAATTTTAATAATTTTTTTCAATTTTAGGAATTGTTTTATTTTTGGGATTTTTTTAATTATGGCGATTTTAGTAATTTTAGCAATTTTTTCGATTTTAGTCTGAAAATGTATTTTTAGTCTGGTTCGAGATCATAGAAATTTTTTTTTATTTAGTAATCATGGAAGATGCAATGCATTTTCTAAATGGAATGCATTTTCTGGTCTGCTACGACCTTTATCAACATTCTTCGTGCCCTAATTATAAATATCTATATATAACTCAAAATACAAAAATAAAAAATAAGAAAATTTTTTCATTTGTAAAAATTTTCTATAATCTCGAATTAGACAAAAAATACATTTTTATAAATCTAATAACGTAGTTATTTATTTGCTAAATTTCAAAATCGAATTTCATTTCCCAAATTAATCAACCGATTAAGTAAAAATCGATAGAATTTCCAACGAATGAAGACCCAACCATGGAATTCCCAATCATTGAATTCACCAACAAAACCACACATTACCAAATAATGGGTAAAGTAATGTATAGCCATAGGGGCCGATGGAATACTTTACACCTTACTTTATTGATGAATTTTATAGGCGATGAGCCTCAAAGTAGTGTATATACCCATTACTTTAGAGGGGATAATGTAAGGGGTTACTTATATGGTTACGAGAATGGAAAAAGTAATGTGTATAAAAATAGATTTTAAAAAAAGAGGAATTTTTATTAAAAAAAATTATTTCAAATATTTTAATTAAAATATTTGTAATTAAAAATAATGTGGGCAAGATGGGAATCGAGCCGGGGAAATCTGGTTGCCAGCCAAGAACTCTACCCACTGAGCTATCGACGCATATAATATTTGATTGCTTTAAACTTCGTTTTTTGGCTAGTATTATCAAAACAAACATACATTACCCTTTTGCTTACAAAGAACCACAAAGTAATGTATCTAAAAATAGATTTTCAAAAATATTTCAATTATTAATTTACATTTATAAATTATATATTACGCAATCAATAATGAGTAACAGTAGTTTATGCTTGCAAATAATGAAAAAGGTAACGAGCTATCATTACAAGGTAACGCATGAGAATATTGCACCTATTACCAAAGTTTTGCCGGGTCATTGATTAACAAATCGAATGATGAAAAACGAAGGAAGTCTTTTAAAATTAAATCGATTGAGACCAACTCAGAATTCATTCATATTCAAAAATTCTAGTTTGAGATAGGATTGAATTCTTTAGAAACTATAAAATCTTCTACCAAACTTTAAACTAAATTTTTTAGGAAATCAGTTAATTTGTTAAAAAATTTCTTAATGATTAATTAAAATAAAACTATTAAAAAGGTTGCTATTTAAACAAAATTTTTTTTTTTTTGAATCTGGAATATTCTGTTTCAAAATGCCCACTGTTCTTTGTTTTTTCTATTACATACAAAATAAAAATGCATAACAAATTTTTCAAATTTACGAAACAACTTTTTTTCTGTTAGCTTTTTTACGCTAACAAATAAATAAAACTGCTAAACAATGAACGCAGCATAATAAAAAAAATAAACTTTTTGCAAAGTTAAGTGTACGTAGAGCGTTTTTTTTTTGTTTCCTTTTTATGACAAAATGTACGCGCATATATTTCCTAAATGGCAAATTGTATTGATGATGATGAAAAATGATTGGCAAACGAGATAACATAGTAAATATAATCAAAATCTGAAGGAAAGTAAAGAGGACCATGCAGGAAGAAGAAGAAGCAGAATACAATACTTAAACTAATACAAGTACCAAACAAAAACAGAAGTGCGTATGCATTTGTCAGAAAAATTGTCAATGGTGGCTGGCGGTGGTATGTTTGGAAATCACAATCACAAAACAAAAAAAAATAAAATCGTTAACAAGAGTGTATTTGACATCATCAATATCAAAACCATCAAATAACCAACCTACTACATACGAACTAACGAATGTATGACAAACATGCATAATATGGGCACACAGGACGAAACGAAGAATATTTTACAAGCAATTTTATAACCTTATCTTACATCAAATATCAGGAATATATAAGATTTGGTTTTTTTTTTTTTGTTATATTCCAATTTTTGTTGTTTTGATATGATGCAATGATGTCGTCTTCTCTACTATTTAAGGAAAGAGGGTGCAATCTGTTTTAAAATGTTTTTTATTTATTTTTGTTGTTTTATTTCCTTTTTCATATGTAAGGATCTCATGGTTGTTTTACAACTCATACTTCTTTGTGTAATTTTCAGTTATTCAGCTGCATGTGTTTTAACAAATATATTATGAAATTCTTTTTTTTGTTCTTATTTAGTTGTTTTTGTAGAGGTAGTTGTGGTAGTAGCCCGCATATCGATTTCTTGTGGAGTTTACAAAAAAAAAAAGTATAAATATCCTTAGGCTTTTTATTTTAAAATGTCTGCAAACAAAAATTGTCCTTGTGTCATTTGTAATAATGTGCCGGGATTTAGTTTATATTCAATTTTTTTTGTCTTGTTTTGCCCTTACTCTAACTGTCATTTTATAGCTGCTGGTGTATCTTTAGCTCAATTTCAACATTATTTTCTGTTTTGGATTTAATTTTGTTTTCTAACTGTTGTCTTACTTACTTTCTGATCCTGGCGTCTAAAAATATATATATTAAGGTATTTAAAATATTTTGAGAATTTTTATAAACATCCAGATTATTTTCTTATTTTTGTTTATTTTTAACAAATCTTCTGCCTGCGTATATTAAAAAAAGAATTAAAGTAAATTAATTATATTTAGCTGGGTTAATACATATATTTTAGATTTAACAAAAAACTTATCAAAAAAATGTTTCTCTCCATTATTTTCCTAACACGTTGTCAAGTTTATTTCCTAACAAGCACTATGACGCTACTACAATTTTGATACACAAAAATTTCTTAGAAGACAAAATAAATTTTTAAAGGTTTTTTATTTAAATCACTAGCAATTAATCGTTCAAATAATTGTCCAATTATTTTTTTAAACAGTTAATCAAAAAATAAAAAAAAATAATTGTATTTTTTAACATTTATTTTAAATTCTTAAAATTTAAAAAAAAAAAAAACAGTAGTTATTAACTTTAAGAAAACTGTATGAACTAAAATTAACCACTAAGACCATCTACAGAAGGTCACCACTCAAAAGCAATTATATCCAAAGCAATATTTTTGGTGCAATAATCGCCAACGACATTTTTGTCTGTTTGAATTTACCTTTCGAACAGTGCCGGCTTGGACACGCTCAGTTGAATAGTTTGATAGATACACCCATTTCTGTCAAGATTTTTGTTAAAACAGACACGAAAATTATGTATGATTTTGGTGCAAAATTAAAACCTTAAAAAAACATAATTTCCAACAGCTCAATTGACTCGAAATTTTTTTGGAAAGTAGCTTCAAGCTGTATTTTGATAATTTGTTGCGTGTTTGATTTCTGAAACAAATATTTTTGTTTGTGTCGAGCTTTTTGTCTTCAGGTTGTATTTAATTTTATCCACCTGGCGCTTTCAGGTTAAATTTTTTAACAAATGAACTTCACATTCGTGCTTTTTAGTCCAAAATGATACAATAACCAAAATCTCATAACAAAATACCTCGTATTTCGACTCCAGTGGTTAAAGGGTTAAGTTTACACCTTACTAAAATAAAATCTTTTAGTATATTCTATCAAATTAACTAGAATTTAGAAAAATTAACTTATTTGACACTTTTTACCAAAGACACTTTTTACCAATATTTAATAAAATTTTCCCTGAAATTAAGAAACTTATTTTACTTAAAATTTGGTCAAAATTTCTAAATTTTAGACAAATTTTACTACTGAGAAGTAAATTTTTATTAGAAAACAGTAAAATTTCCTCCTAATAAGTTCATACATCATCTAAAATTTTATTGTTAGGACTGTTTCTTTGGTTTTAAAAAAAATTTTATTTTATTTACATAAGTTTATTATATATATTTTTTTAACTAAAAACTAGGACTTAACTCCCTAAAAATAAAAAATATTTTCTAACGTCAAGTTAAATAGCACTTCTTTTATGTGAAAATTATCCATAAATTTGATAAAAATGTTTCAATAAATATGAAACTGTTTCTATGGTAAAAGTAACATGTTTAACCATATATTTTAAACTAATTTACACTAATTGTGTAATTATTTTCCTACTTTCGGAGTACTTTCACTTTGTGAGGACACTGCTCTTAACAAGCTTTTTTCTATACAATTTTGTCTTTAAATTAAATTGAATTATACTCAACTCATGTATTTAAAATATAAATCAAATTTGATTAGCAAAAAGGTATACAAATAAAAAAAATGTACTGCAGGATATCCTGAAACGTAATAAATTGTGACAATTTCAGATCCTTTTCGTAGTTAATTAACGGTTCTGCTTGAGAGAACTACAAAAAGGGACGCCCTAAGTGACACACGGCATCTGTGGCTAAGGAACACTGGGGGTCCTTTGTCTTCTTAAATTAACTAATTTAAGGAAATTGTTGCAAAAATACGATATATCACAGTTAACATTTCTTGTTGTGCCTTCGACAAATCTAATGTTTAATAGGCGCAACGTCAATTATAGGAAAGCCATTATGCCGTTATGTATAAAAGGTGCTTGCGATATTTTGTATTGTAGTCAGCAAACAAAATTATTACATAAAAGCGCAAATTTGAAATTTTTTACCTTTTGCTAAGAAAATTTTAAAATATATTTTAAATTCAATATTTAAGACTGTTAAAATAAGAGATTGGCTCATGCACGATTCCGAACCAAAAATTACAATCATGCATGATATTTTTTTTTAAAAGTTTACTTTAATTTGTTTCCTTTAATAATATTTTTCTTTAAATATAGGAAAACTAACTAGTTTCCTTTTGTTTGATTTTTTTTTTTTTTTGTAAAAGAATATTGAAAATAATTTAAACGTTTGCCAACAAAAAAAAAATCCTATACCTAAGTTTATTATTTTTCAAAAATTAGAAAAATTTTACCTAAAAAAAATATTTTATTAAAATTTTTAATATTTATCTGAACTAAGTAGCATGAAAATTTTCCCTAGAAATAGTTCATCAGTTTCTAAAATCATATAGGAAAAAAATTTATTACTTTTTGTTTTTAATTGCCTAAACTAATTTTTAAAAAATATATTTTTAATAATTAGATAGTGGTAGACTTTAAAACTGAATTTAGAAATGGTTTTCTAAAAATTAGTTAATTTTACTACTCTCGAAAAAAATGAACACACATTAAGTTCAAGTACTTTCTCATTTTAAGTTACACATTTTTTTCAACTTAATGGGAGTAAATTATGTTCTTATTTTTTTCTTTTGAACTAAACTTAGTTTTATTACATTAAACTGAGATGTTTTTCTTAAAAATTGATAAAATTTTTATTTTATATACATACTTTTTTTTCCTAAAATCAAGAAATATTACCTAAAAAAGTTATGAACTATTTCTGAGTATATAACATATTTGGTTTTTAATAAAACAGAAATTTTTATTCATTTTAAGAACTTTTTTCTAAGTTTTAATAAAATTTTACTTAAATTGAGGAAATTTTTTAAACTATTTTAAAGGAAATTTTGGATTAATTTTTAGTTCATGTCTTTTTTTTTAGTGTACTAACGAAAAATTGTTTTTTAATTATTTTCGTTAATATTCATATAAAAAAATTCCTAAATTTGATTATTTAGATTTTATGAGGCAAACTAAAATATTTATATATTTGAAAGTTTGCACTTAATGAGAATTACAAATTAATTAATCAAGCGAAATTTAACAATAATTTATAAACTAAAAATTAATTTATTTTATTCTGCATTAGCACAAGTTCAAACTTTTTAAAATTTAAAAGAAAAAATTTCTTATTTATATGAAATTTTTACTACATTTAAGAACAGATTTATACTGAATTTTTACTAAAAAATGTACTAAATTTTTGTAAAATTCTAAAAAGTAAAATAAAAATTTAACGTAATTTTCTTTATGAAAGAAAATTTTACTTAATGTAAACATGGAGTAAATAAATTCAAATAAATTGTTTGTAAAATTGTTTTTAAGAAACGGTTAAAATTTCTTTGCAGCTAAATTATTCCCAAATTTCTTAAAATTTTGTTTAGTCCCAGCAAAAATAAATAAGAGTGATTCTTAAGAAATAAATTTTTCATTGATTCAAAATTATCTTTTTGTGCTGATTTTCCTCTTCCAAAGCAGTTCTTTTTCACAACTTTAAAAATGTGATTTTGAATAAAACTAACACCAAGCCAGGTTAAATTAGCTACAGATATTTGCATATAAATTTCACATTTATAACCATGGTTAAGTACTAAACTTTAGTTTTTTTTTAACAAGATATAAGGTTTAAATGAATTGTATAAATTTTTAACTTAAAATCGTAGTTGCCAATAGAAAATGTAAAAAATTGATTCTAGTAAAAATTGCCAGAATTTCAAAGTTATTTAACAATAAGTCCCGTCAAAGTCGCAACAGCAACAACAAATGTGTCAGCTAAATTCCCAGTTAGAAGATACCGGGACATTGTGAAAATGAGGCTAAGGCCCGATTACTGATGTATTGTTAAAATTTAAATTCAAAATTTATTTAGGAATATTAAAAGATTTATTTTTACACTAAACCCTAAGAACTGTTGTAGATGCAATGAAAAAGAATCATACACTCAGGATATTATGTTGTTAACTGTTTGTAGTTTAATAAAAAAGTTTTCCGTTCCATTTAAAAAGGAAAGAAATATCTATATTAACTTTTTTATACATTTATTCGAAATAATTTACTATCATCTACCATTTTTTTCAGTTTCATTTATTTTTTAAATTTGTTTGAAATTTAATAAAAATTTACCCACAAAACAAAAACTTGTGGTTTATTTGTTCCGTAACAGTTATTACAAATTTAAATTTTGTTTGCTGTCTGTTTAAAAAAAATATTCAAAAAAATATACAAAATTTTTCAATACAAATTACAAGAACTTCAAAAAACACACATACATACACAAACACATTCACACAAAAAGTGTCTATAGCTACATATGCATACATACATTTTGTATTGTACGAGTATATTATAAAAAAAAACAAAAAATACAAAAACGGAAACAATTTCAAATAAATGAAAAAAAAACATTTATTTTTTAAGAATTGGTAGGTAAAATTTTGACATTTATTTTAACTGATTATATCATTTCTTTCTTCCGGATGTGTCAGTTGATTAATCAACATTTAAAAATAAATAACAAATGGCATTTAATTTAAATGAAAATTAAATAGACCGGTTTTTAAATGAAATGTCATTTCTTTTAAATGATATTTTCAGTTATTTTTACATACAAACTTTTTTAAGTGTGGTTCCGATGAAAATTTTCACAATAGCGGAATCAAAATCACTTTTTCTTTTGCTACATTTTTTTTTTGTTTTTTTGCTGGGATTTGGTAAACATTTTTCTAAGTTAACCCGATGAAAAAAGTTGCAATATAAATTCAGCGCACTCGAATTAAGTTTACCTGATAGATTGCCCTCTTGTTAGGATTTTTAACTAGCACCTTAAACCTTAATGTATATTTAAAAAATAATTTCTGAGTTTGTAGCCTGAACGTACGTACATATGTATATTTGAAGAAAAAAAAAATTTATTTTTTTTTCATAGCAATTCCAATGGCAAAATCATTACCTCAATCTCTTTTTCTCATGTATGAAACATAAAAATATTTAAAATAATAAACAGTATCTAATTATACTTTCTATTACGGACCATGTGTTTTACTAATACAACAAATAAATCTTAGTAGTATAATTAACAAATTTTTAAAATTTTAAGATAAAGGTCAAACGCTGCAGATATTTGTTGTATTGGTACTAATCTGAAAGCGTATTTTAATTAGTATAAAAAGCCAAGTTAAATTTCAAATTAGCAACAGTGTTCATAACAACATCAATTGTTTAATACAATAACTTAACAAAAAAAATTCAAACTTCTTAATATCAAAAAAAAATATGCGTTTTTTCAATTGCACCATTGTTTTGGCAGCCATTATTGGTTTGGCCACCGCTGGACATTTGCATCATGGTCATCATGATTTTGGACATGGAGGTGGTCATACTGAAGAAGTTAGCTATTCTGTAGCTACAAAACATGAACATGGAGGACATGATGGAGGACATGATGGAGGCCATGATGCAGGACATCATAGTGTACATGAATGGTCCCATGAAGGTGGTCATGATGCTGGTCACTTTGGGGATCATGATGGTGGTCATGATGTTGGCCATCACGGTGGACATGACGGTGGTCATGATGAGGGTCATGATCATCATGCTTATCCAAAATATGAATTTGATTATGGTGTCAAGGATACAAAAACAGGTGATATTAAAGGACATTCGGAAACCAGAGATGGCGACAAAGTCAAGGGTAAGTGTGTAAAAACAAAAAACATTAAAATGTTTGTCTCTTAAACTTTATTATCCTTTAGGAAGCTATACACTTAAGGAAGCTGACGGCACAACTCGTCATGTAGAATATTCTTCAGATAAAAAGAAAGGTTTTACTGCTGTAGTTCATAAAACTGGTGTTCCTAATGCTGATCATGGTAGTCATGGTCATGGACATGAGCACGGACATGAACATGAACATGGACACCATCATCATGGTCACGGTGAAGCTAGCAGTTATGTTGTTGTCAAAAAACATGAAGAGAAAAAACATTGAAACCATAAAAATATGATCACTTAGTCCAATAAAACTCATCTAGAACAGAAGAACAAGAAGAATAATGAAAATTTAAAAATATCGAAATTATACAACAAAAAAAAAAAATATATATATATTAGTTAATACGATTTATAAATAAAGGTATACTCGGTCAATACCGACCATGTTATAAAAAATAATCTTTTTGAAAATTATATAACTTTGTTCGATTTTATTTTAATATTAATATTCAATTTTTTAAGCTAAAGATCTTTTTTTATAAAGTATCGAAAATAAAATAAGAAATTTTAGAAAAAAAGATCTTTAGCTTAAAAAATTTAATATTAATAAATAATCTTTTTTTCATGCTTTAAAAAAAGTTTAGAATTATTTTGGTAATTAAATTAAAAAAGTATATTTTTCTTTAAATTAACTAATATTCCAATTATTTTGAACTGTTTACTTGAAACAAATAGTTGAAAATAACTGCAATATCAGTTATTTAAGAAACAATTGCCGTATACATTTTATTAATTGCATTTAAAGTTCGCAGACAAAAGTCCATGGAAAAATAAAACAAAAACAATACTCAGCAAAATAATCTGTTCCACAGAATCTGTGGAACTCATTCTACTTTTAGTTATAAAAGAATCGGATCATCCGATTCTGCGCTTTCCGTTCTAGGAATGATTTTAGACCCTATAAAGTATATATTTTCTGGGTCCTTATGAAGAGCGAAGTTGATTTAACGATGCCCGTCTGTCCGTCTGGCTGAGATATTAGCAAAAAACCAGGACTACCTCTAATTTTTTCCGTAAAATCCCTTTGTTTAATATGTATGTAGAATTTTACGCATAACAAACACATCCATTTGTTGAAATTCTTTTCTTTCATCTCCACCTTTTATACACAAACAACAAACACATACAAAGATTTGTCATTTAAATAAAAACCAAACAAATCTCTAATGAACGAAGACTTTTTATATATATACCTCTATTAACGATGATTTTGTGTGAGCTTCAATAGCTTAGTTGTCTAGACGCTATGCCGTGGGTTCGCATCCCGGTCAATTCACTTTTTTTTTGTACATTTTTTTTATTTTCTTAAGACTTTTTTTTTTTGTTTTTTTCAACATTTAATAATTAATTTATATAAAATTTTATATTAATAATTAAATAATCCATAAATAGGCTAAAAACATCAACATTTAAAAAAAAACCCTCTGATACATACAAAATACAAACGTTTTTATTTCTATTTTTTGCTCCGATTTTAAAGAATTTATAAAAAGATTTTTAAACCATTTTATTTCTCATATATTAAGAAAATTTTATACATAATTTCTTTTTGAGTGCAACTATTTTAGGTCATAACTTAAAATAATTTATAAAAAAAAATTTATAAACTATTTTCCTTCAAATTTTTAAAATTAAGCTAAAGAAATTAAAAATGTTTTTTAATAAAAAAGCGACATAAAATCCCAAATGCAAATTTGCCAGCTAAATCAAACGTTTTTGTAGAAATAAAACACATGCAGTTCTAGTGATTTCTTTTAACGATTTTTTGAAATTCTTTTCTTTCACCTCTTCACCTTTTATACACAAACAACAAACACTATTCTAGAGCTGTAATATGACCTATGGATACGTCTTATATAGCAAAAGATCGAAAATTTTTAGTATAACATATTTGCTATATTTTTAAATACCTATTTTCTGGATCCATAAATCTTCCCGAGTCCAAGTTTTATCACCAAACTAAATGGTTAATTTCCCCTTAAAGGCGTCCGTATATAAATCTGTCCATTCCATATATGTCCATATATAAACTTCAGTTTTTTCCCAGCCATGGTGAAGGGTATATAAGATTCGGCATAGCCGAATTTAGCCGCTCTTACTTGTTTTTATTGCCTTTTCCAGTTCATCTTTGTATTTCTTTTTTAATATTTTTAAAGTTTTTTTTTTTTAAAATTCGACAATTTGCGACCTTGAACTTGAAAGGTTCTTAGACACTTAACATTCTAATAATGAATTTATTAATTTAAAATTGTTTTGGTTCAAATTTTATTTCAAATATTCTAAAATTAGACTTTGACTTTAATCAAAGAATATGTAATTTAGAGAGAGAGATTTTACTTCTCACGCTATTCTCAATATATTTGCGAACTATCATCGAAGAGAAAAATCCAAAAAAAGTGCGACAAAAAAAAATAAAGAGTATCGGTTGAGTACCTATGACACGTTCGTTTTAGAATTTTTACTAGAAATTTATTTATTTTTATTTATATCTTTTCAAAAAAATCCCTTTTTGGATCCGTAGAATCTGTAGCAAAACTGGTGGTATTTAGCTAAGAACCTAGTAAACGCACTGTATTAGACTCCGATTTCAAAACATTTCCCTGAGTAAGAAAGTAAAAAATCATGAAATTCAGAAATAAAATTTTATATTTTTAACTTTTTTCTACAATTTTGTTTAAACTGAATTTTAATTAATCATCCGGGTTTTTCCGGAATTAAAATTTTATAATTATATATAAAAAATTAAAAAATAATATAGGAAAATGTTTTCTGAAATTTTTGCTCTAACGGAAATCTCCGTTAATAATTTTTTAAAAATTTCAGGAACGAATAAAATATGGATTGGACGAGTTTTGAAAAATAAAGTTTACTATTTTACAAATGAAATAAAGCAAAATTTTGAAATTTTTTTTTTCAATTAAATTCGCAACACTTTTTTTATGCATGGATAATTTATATGACAGATGAATGTGCTAGGTTTGTATAGTAAAACCTTCTAAGAATTTGGCGCTGTGTGGGTACAGTTAAATTTTGGAATTCGTTTAGAATTTAAATTTTTTTTGGGCAATAAACTTTCCAGTGATATTCCTTAAAGTATTGGCAAAAAAGAAGAATCAAAATTTCAAAGGATATCAAATGTGTGGGGGATACACACAGCGCCAGGATTTTTGAGAATTATTTTCGTAAACTCAAAAAGCGTTGACAGTTACTGCATGATAGTTGTTTGTGTAGCAATAAGTGGATGTTCTTTTTAACTGTAACTAGCAGTTGTTTTTCTATGAAAAAATATAAAACAACTATTTTTATTATTTTCAACTATTTTTACTATTTTCAACTATTTTTACTATTTTCAACTATTTTTAACTATTTTCAACTATTTTTACTATTTTCAGCTATTTTTTCTATTTTCAACTATTTTTAACTATTTTAAAAAACAAGTATCGCAAAAAATGTTTAAAGTAATTATGTATTTTTAATATATTATTTTAAAAAGCTACCAAAACAGTATTTTTGATTTAAATAGTTTTTATAATTATTTATAAATTAAAAATTTCGTTTAGTTCTTAAAATTTTTTGTTAAATTTATATTTGCCTTAGTTTGCAAATAAAATTTTATTGTATCAATAGCTTAAAAATGTAATAAGCGGAGTACCTTTACCTTTAAAATTTAAGTAGAATTAAGCACTTAAACATTTTTTGTAATAGAAAGAAAAAAAAATGTTTTTTTTATTAGAATACCGAAAAAAAGAACTATTAAAAACCTGTAGTTTTTTTTAAACTAATTTTTATCAGTTGTTTCAAAAAATTTTCAGTTATTTTAACTGCATTAGTTAGATGGTCCTTTTGGTTACAGAAAAAATAGGAATTATTCACTTTAAAAAATTTTCTATGTGGATTCGGAACTCCTAACAACACTGACTATCCTTTGGAACTTTAACACCTAAATAAAATCATTTTAAATTCGCTTTAAGCTTTAAGTGCAGTAACAGTAACAAATATAAAGTTCTATTTAATTAAGTACCACCTTAATACGTACATATGTAGATGAAGTTTTTGCGTGATTTAATTTTGTAGGGTTTAAAACTAAAAAAAAAATATTATAAAACAGACAATAAAAATTAAATGACCTTTAAGTAGAATAGAATAACAAAAAAATTCTTGTCTCTAATCACTTCATTAAATCAGTTACCTCACACAGTATCAAGTATCTTATATATGATAGGGATTTTAATTATGTATATAAAGAGTTTGTTGTTAGTGCAAGGACAAAAAAAAACTTAAAAGATTATATGGGGACTTATTATTAAAACTATTTAAGGATTTAAGGAAAAATGTGTTTTTTTTGAAAAGACCACACGTTAGTAAATAGTAGAAATGATTTGATTTTTAAATATACAAACCAAATATGGCTTTAAGTAATAGAGGGAGATTAGTAATAGAAAATATGATGGTACAGCGTGAGACTAGTATTAAGACAATAAGCTAGAAAATTTCTAAAACATTACTTCACGCAGAGAAAAAACATGGTTGCAATATGATCACTGCTACTATATTGTGCTTGCTGCAATCGGGTATGGTTGTCACAACTAAGTTAATGGTTTTCTAACCATCAACATGGTCGCTACCATCATTATTTAGTAAATATTTTACTATTTTATGATTGGCACCTTCTATTTTATATCATGATTGGCTGTAACCATACTGTGGTAACAAAAATTCTGACTATGAAAAAAATATGATAATTATACAACGATTAAATGCTGGCAACAATCAATAAATAATTATACAATCAAAGAAAGAAAAGTTCTCAAAGTCTTTGATTTTTTCCTTAACAACTTTTCCTTTAAAAAAATTTTCTTAGATTATGGATCATATAATGATAATCCAGGAATCATAATATAGTTATGAGGGACAATAATATGATAACAATTTGAGCATAATATGATTACTTGCGATCATATTATGATAAATTCAATATAAAATCTTTATTTAGAACCATAATATGGTAATTTTTGAATCATAATATAACTGTAGGGACAATATTATGGTAAAAATATAGTTATTTTATTATCATAATATGATAACCATAATATAGTAGGATTATGTTTGACACGACCATAAACCCAAAAATATATGATGCTCTTCGAATATGATTGACCCAGCTATGTTTTTTCTTTGCGTGATTGGAGGAATTTGTATATAATACACTTATGGAGTTATGTAGATAAAATTCACTACAAATTGCAGTTAAAATAACTGCACAGCTGCAGTTGAAAAAGAGTACACTACAATTTCATTTAAATTAACTAAAAAATGTAGTTATTTTTAACTGTTAAAAACAACTGACAAATGTGGTATAAATAACATAGAAATGTAGTAAAATTCACTATTAATATAGTTAAAAATAACTACAAATACAGTAAGAAAATTTTCTACTTTCAAATTTAGCATTTTTCACTTAGTCATTTTAAAATTTTTTATATTTGTTACATTTAGGAGATTCTATATAAATAAACTATTTAATAAAAAAGAAAACGAGAATTGTAAAGCCATAAACTTCAAGAAATTACAAAAAATTAATCAAATTAGTACTTTTAACTTCGAAAAAGTACCACTTTTGGTATCTTATGAAACAATTTTGTAACCTTCCCGTAAATACAGTTATTTGCTGCCATTTCAGATGTTTGAATTTTTGAAAGAAAACTCCTTTATTTGATTGCATATTTAAAATTCTATTCTAAACTTTTCATTTGACATTTTTCAACACATTTCCTTAACAAAATTTTCACATAGCATTTTTATGTTCTGCCATACATTTGGTAATTTGATAAGCTGTATCACAGTCATTATCTCCCTTTTTAGTCTTACAATCAGTAATAGCTTTATTGACCTCATCTTGATGGTCTTTTAAGGCTGGTATAGATTGCAAAGTTTTTCTAACAGCTTCTTCGTCAAAAGCACCATTTTTCATGTGACCTTGTTTTTCCATCATGCATTTCATATGGCACTTAACAGTATCCTTAACATCTTCTTCTTTCATGCCATTTTTAAAATAATTTTTAATTTCTTCTTCAGAAGCGTGGGATTCAGCCTCACAAGCTTGACTAATTTTATGAATATCATCTTTCATGTCGCACTTAAAAAAAAGGATATTGCAACAATAATAATATTAAGAGGAGGATAATAAAAATTTAAATTCTTCCTTACCTGTACTTGTGCTACTGTCAAAATTACAGCTACTACACAAATGTATAAGAATTTCATGGTAAATTTGAAATCAGCTCGTTATATTGTTTGTTACAATTACAAATTGAAACTAATGTGAATTTTAGAAAATTCTCTGTATTTTATATATGAAAATTTAGCTAGAAAATTTTTATTTTAATTATTTTAATATTTCACTAAACAATAAACTTCCCATTTCCCAACATTTTAAGCTATTAAATTATTTTTTTTTTATTCTAAAAATAATATTTAATACACAATTATTGTGTTCAAAGTCAATGGAAATAATTCACTGTTGGTTTTTTTGTGTGATATTTTAATTCGCAAAATATTTGTTAATAATATTTAACAATACGTACAATGTGGTTATTTAATGTGTTTTTTTTTTCGATTTGTTATGAAATGAAGCATTTTGTTTTATTTATTATTATTCATTAAGTGCAATTAAACTATTTATTATTTCAGAAATATATTGTTTTTGTTTAGCATAAAAAAAAATTAATTATTCCTGTTATTTATGTGTTTAAATTTAATTTAATAAATTTGAAAGCTTATACCTGTAATATAAAAATTAGTGGTCAGTCAAATGAAAAATTGTAAAATATTAAGGGCAAATAGTTTTTAAAAATTATTTCGCTAAAGGGAATATTTTATATGCACAATGGCACGAATAATTTTTATATTTGTAGATTATCAATTTGAAAATTTTTTTAGTTTTAGCGAGTTTTTTTTTTTAATTTTGGATAGTTATTTTAAATTTTAGTGATTTTTATTTTCAATTTCAGTGATTTTATATGCACAATGGCACGAATAATTTTTTATTTTTAGATTATCAATTTTTGGAAGTTTTTTTAGATTACGAGAGATTGTTTTTAATTTTGGCGAGTTATTTAAAATTTTAGCGATTTTTATTTTTCAATTTCAGTGATTTTATATGCACAATGGCACGAATAATTTTGTATTTTTAGATTATCAATTTTGGAAATTTTTTCAGTTTTAAAATGTTTTTTTTTTTTTAAATTTTGGTGGGTTATTTTAAATTTTAGCGATTTTTTTTTCAATTTCAGTGATTTTGTATCAGTTTTTGGCTGTTTTTTGATAAATTTTGTACGATTTTTATCTATTTTTGTCGATTTTTTTGACGTTTTTTCAATTTGTTGACTTTTCGCTTAAAAGCGCTAAAATTTTAAATAAATATAAAAGTAAAAAAATCACAAAAATTTTAAATATTTTAGCGTTTTTTGTTTGTTTTGATTTTGGCTATTTTATAAATTGTGGCGATATTTATCAATTTGAAGGATTTTTTGTTTTACTTTTAGTGAGTTTTTTCGATTTTGCTGAGTTATTTTAAATTTTAGCGTTTTTTTTTTTCAATTTCTGTGATATTTTGATAAATTTTGTTTTTTTAAGCGCTTAAATTTAAAATAACTCTAAAAGTTAAAAAATCACAAAAATTTAAATTATTTTAGCGTTTTTTTTTGATATTGTCTATCTTTTAAATTGTGGCGATATTTATCAATTTTAGGAATTTTTTACTTTTAGCGAGTTATTTCGATTTTAGCGAGTTATTTTAAGTTTTACCAATTTTTTTTGCAAATTTAGCGATTTTATATCAATTTAATATTAAATTTTAGCAATATTTTTCAATTTTGGTAATTTATTTTAATTTAAGCGATTTTTTCTCTTTGAAGGCATTAAATTTAAAATACAATAACTCTCTAAAAGTGTGGAAAATCACAAAAATTCAAATCTTTAAGCACTTTTTTTATATTTTTGACAATTTTTAAAATTTTGGCGATTTTTATCAGTTTTGCAGATTTTTTTCACTTTTTGCGATTATTTCACTTCTAGCGATTTTTTTTTTAAATTTGGTGTTATTTTAAATTTAGGGGATTTTGTATCAATTTAATTAAAATTTTTGGCAATTTTTTCAATTTTGGTGATTTATTTTAATTTTTGCAATTTTTTCTCTTTGAAGGCATTAAATTAAAAATACAATAACTCTCTAAAAGTGGAAAATCACAAAAATTTAAATCTTTAAGCAATTTTTTTATATATTTTTATCGCAATATTGATAATTTTTAAAATTGTGGCGATTTTTATCAGTTTTGCAAATTTTTTTACTTCTAGCGATTTTTTTAAATTTGGTGTTATTTTAAATTTTGGCGACTTTGTATCAATTTTATTTTAAAGCGATTTTTCTTTTTTAAGGCATTCAAATTTAATACCCAGTAACTCTCTTAACGTGGAATATAACAAACATCTTTATGCGAGTTTTTTTATTTTTTTAATATTAGCGGTTTTCTTGATATTGACAATTTTTAAAGTTGCGGCGATTTTTTTAGTTTTGCAGATTTTTTTTTACTTTTAGCGTTTTTTTTAAATTTGGTTTTTAACATTTTTTAAATTTGGTTTTTAGTTTTAGCGAATTATTTAAATTATGGCGATTTTATATCAATTTTAGCGATTTTATTTATCAAGTTTGGAGATTTTTATAATTTTGACTACTTTTATAAATTTAGGCGATTTTTTTTTGTCGGTTTTTTTGACTTAATTTTTTCAGTTTTGCAAATTTTTTTGTACTTTAGGCGTTTTTTTAAATTTGGTGTTTTAAAATTTTTAAATTTGGTTTTTAATTTTGGTGAATTTTTTTTAATTTTGTCGATTTTATATCAATTTTAGCGTTTTGTTTATCAAGTTTGGATATTTTTATAATTTTGACTTATTTTCTAAATTTAGGTGATTTTCGCGATTTTTTAATCCATTTTATCGACTTTTTCAATTTGTTTTAAAACTTTTTTAAATTTTGTCGATTTTTTTTTTAATTTTAGCTACTTCTTCAATTTGGCAATTTTTTTTCAATTTATTCAGTTTTTTTTTTTTGTAATATCGCATTGGTAAATATCCGCAGTTTTTTGATAGAATTTCCCGCTTTTAAAAATGTTTTTTATTTTTTTTAATTTTATTGATTGGTTCAAATTTGAGCGATTTTTCCTATTTTGGCGATTTTTTCAATTTTTACGATTTCTTATTAGCGATTTTTTAATCTATTTCATTGATCTTTTCGATTTTTTTAAATACTTTCTAAATTTTGGGAAGTTATTTTAAAGTTTAGCCACTTTTTTAATTTGGCAATTTTTTTCAATTTATTCAGTTTTTTTTTAATTCTAGCAATTTTTTTCTAATTTTTTAAAATTTTTTTCCATCTAGCGATTTTATTTTAATTTAGCTACTTATTTTTTAAGTTTAAGCGGATTTTTTAAAACACATATTAAAAAAGGCTTATGTGTTGTTAAACTTAAAATATCCGCAGTTTTTGATAGAATTTCCCGCTTTTAAAAATGTTTTTTGTTTAAATTTTTGCAATTTTTTTTATTTTGGCGATTTTTTTAAAGTTTTACGACTTCTTCGCGATTTCTTATAAGCGATTTTTTAATCTATTTTATCGATCTTTTCGATTTCTTAAAATACTTTTTAAATTTTGGGGAGTAATTTTAAAGTTTAGCCACTTTTTTAATTTGTAATTTTTTTTTTTTCAATTTATTATATTTTTTTTCTTCTAATTAAGCTATTTTTTTTTCTAAGTTTGAGCAGATTTTTTTTTAAACAATTATTATAAAAGGTTTATGAGTTTTTCAACTTTAAATATAGCGCTGGTAAATATCTGCATTTTTTGGTGGAATTTCCCGCCTTTAAAAATGCTTTTTAGGCATTTTACACACACTCAGTAATTTTTTTTAGACATAATGTGTTTTCAATTAAACACTTTAAGCTTAAAATTAGTATTTTTCTGTTAATTTAAAATTTTTGCCATTTTATGTGGTTATTACTCTAAAAAAGTAGTAAATTTACAAGTTAATTTTAAAATTTTCTTTTACTTTTACACAATTTTAATGCAAATTTACACATTATGAACGTGCTAAATTTAAAAATTTATTATTAAAGTTCATTTAATTTATACATACTCTTAATGTAAATTTGCACATTTTGTGTGTCCACCTATTTACGCATAATGTGTGTATTTTTATTTCGTTTACACACAAGTAAATTTACCCAATTTATAAAAGAAGTACTATTTCCTACTGAGTAAATTTCAACATAAATTAATTAGAGTGTATATAACAAAAAAACATTCTGTGGTCATTCTAACAAATTACACTAAAAACAAATCTGTAATTTAAACGCCCATTTTATAAACAAAAAAATATATCAGCTGTAAATTTAAGGTAGTAATTTTAAATTATTACACTTCTTTACTTTTTATTATATATTAGAAAACCAAGTAATTTTTCTCAAGAAAAAAATAATACAACTTGCTGCTTAAAACCCAAACAAATAATGACAGTAAATGTGTTAAAACTCC
Organism: Eustalomyia histrio; assembly: GCA_949748255.1. Lineage (NCBI taxonomy): Eukaryota > Metazoa > Arthropoda > Insecta > Diptera > Anthomyiidae > Eustalomyia > Eustalomyia histrio. The sequence continues at coordinate 120,458,692 of OX456527.1, forward strand.
AGCTGTGTTTTTGGTAAAACATTTGTCAGTTTAGGCGTCAACTCTGCGCCGTATGAGCCCACATCCTTTTTCATTCTATTCACTTATTATTTATCCTCTTTCCCTGCTGCACATGGTTTACTAACTGCATTTTTTCTATTTTATTTTGGTTTTCATGTTAACCTCAACATATTTTTAAAGAAACTAAATTTTAATTGTTGTGAAAAATTTACAACAATTGTTCTTTTTACATATTTTCTTTATTTTGTATTGGTTTTACTTGATTGGTTTAACAAAAAAAAAAAAAATGTTGGCACAAAAATGTTTTGTAAAGATTATTTAAAAGAAAAACAAAGGATCTTTTGTTTTATGTTGCGGCTAAAGGTCAAGCATCCTGAGGGAATAATTATATAAATCAAATGTTATTGTTAAAAATCATTAGAATCTAAGTAAAAGTTTTTTTTTGAAAAAAATTGAAATAATTTAAAAATACTAATTTTTATATAATTGACCGGAAATTTAAAGAATATTTATGAAATATTGTTAAGAGTCCAAAAGGGAGTGAATAAATATGTATTGAAGTGAAATTTGTCCTTACAATTTTACAGTATTAAATTTTCCAAAATTATTTAACATTTTTAAATTAAGTATTAATGTTATTAAAGTAAATATGATTGTAGTTAAAATAGACTTTTTTGTATTTAAATTAATATATCAACAATTAAAATTTTGTTAAGGCCTTTTGCTTTTTTAAAGCTGTTTAATTTAACGTTATTTCTGCTTGATTTTAATATGTGTTTATCTGTGTGTATTTCTTGATGAAAGTTTAATTTGAAATTACTGTGTCATTTGCATTTTTAATTTTATTTCTATTGTCTTTCTTTCTTAATAGAAACTAGAATAACTATGAATAATTTTTAAGTTCTTTCACCTTTTGTATAACAATTGACGAGTCCTTTATATATTGTAGCATAAGCAAATTAGCTTTATTTTTTTTTGCAATTTCATGATGACATAACATTGTGACATACATTTTTATCATTACAAGCACAATTTTCTTTTTTTTTTATTTATTTTTTTTTTTGCCTCATTAACGTTGTTGGCCTTTTGTCTCTCTCAACCATGTCCTTTTTAACATTTTTAACAAAGTGAGCTTGATTGTCACTAGCACACAACCAACACATATACACACATAACCAATAAAGCCAGACTTTTTTTTTGGCCAAAAATCGTCAAAAGTTTAAATAAAACCCGTCAATGATATTATGAAGAACTAGCGGAAAAAGCCCGCTATATTGTTAGCGCAGATCAGAAGTCTGTAACTTTTTTTTGAAATAAAAAAATTATTTTTCAACATAATCTCCTTTTAGTTCAATACACCTAGTCCAACGTTTCTCCAATGTTTGTATCACTTCCAAAAAATAGTAGTGGTTGAGCAATAATTTCATCGTTGGAGCTAAATCTCTTTCCACCGAACCATTTCTTTAGGTTTGAAAATAGGAAACAGTCACTGGGGGCGGATGAGGTACCAATTTGTAGCCGAATTAACGGAATTTTGCCATTGAGACTACACACGTCACACGATTACGTTATGGTGGCACCTATCTTGCAGACAGCTTTCTTAAATCCAACTAATCATTTAAAATCGAAACCACACTCCCATAAGAAATGCCTATTTTTCAATATTTTCGGGTGTATTGACCTCAATTGGCCGTCCAGAATGTTCAGCGTCATTTGTACTTGTGCGACCACAACGAAAGTCAGTAAACCACTTTTTACCATTAAAATTGATGGTGCAGAGTCCCCATAGTATTTATCAAGCTTTTTCTTGGTTTGATTGACGGTTTTTTTTCGCCAAAAAAATGTTTAATGCGCACCAGAGAACTGCAAAATCAACTTTTTTCTTGATTTAATCATACACGAAAATTCTTGTTCACATTTAATAATTCAACAAAATTCACTGTAGAATAAAATCAGCATCATGTTACTGAACGCGTAACTCGGATCAGTTTGAATCATATGTCGATTATGTTTACTGCAAATTTAATCACTCAACAAAAAATCAGCGTTGAATAAATCAGAAAAAAAAACAACAAACAACGCGTATGAGTGTATTCATAAATAAAACAAAATAGAAACACATTTCATAAATGATATTGTTTACATTAGGGTGGGATTAAAATCCGCTTTTTTAGAATATTTATTAGTAATAAAAATATTCTTCTTTGTAAAATATAAATATTTTTTTGGAAAAAAAATTTAAGTCGATATCTCAGGCTTGCCTAATCCGGAAAAATTTAAATATTGTCTAAATTTTTTTTTCATCTATTTTGATTGGAAAATAAGGCAATATTTAACTTTAACCGGATTGGGCGAGCCTGAGATGTCGACCTAAATTAAAAAAAAAAAAAAAAAATTCACAAAGAACAATATTTTTGGTATTCCTAATAAAAATTCTAAAGAAACGTATTTTAGACCCACCCTAATATACATATAACATTTATGAAATGTGTTTCTACAAAACCACGCCCTTTTTATAGATAAGAAACTATTTTGTTTTAATTATGATTACACTCATACACGTTGTTTGTTGTTTTTTCTGATTTATTCTACATCAAAATAATTATTGTTGGCTCGAATGAACATTATAAAATCAATGGTTTAACAACGACCAATGATTATAAATCAGTGACAAAACAATTTGCACGTCGTTTGATTGATTTAAAATCATCAACAAATATGTGTGTTGGAGTTTATTCAGCGTTTGAACGCAAACACATATTTTTTCTTGTGTTGATTGCGTATGATAGTTTTGCAATCAGCAAATGCAGTTCTCTGATGCGCAATCGAAATTCACTTTATTCCATTTTTAAAAAATTCACGAGGTTGTATGTTTTAAACAGCTGTTAAACGCAAAGGAAATGACGTAACTTGCTCTAAATTTGACAGTAGTGTATTAACAGGTGGTACTTGATGGGAGCATTTCTTATAACTACGAGGGAAGTTCAAAAAGTCACGGACTTATTTATCTGTCCTCGTATGTTGCTTGGGCTTAAGGCTGGGATTGCCCGTAATCCCCCTTTATTATCCTGTTCCTGGCCAAAATTCTAAGGTGTACCTTATCAATTAATTAGCCATTAACGTTTTTGTACATGTGATGATTTCTTTACGGACATTTTAGGAAACTACGTGGAAACTTCAATTTCAGCAACTGTGATACTACTATTAAAGCAAATACTCACCCAACCATAGTTTGAAAGAAACAACTGCATGACAAATAAAACTGTCTCCCCTCTTTGCGTCTGATTTTGCTCCTCGTCAGTTTATAATAGGTTTGGTCTTCCCGATTGCTATAATCCCGTCTAAAGTACAGTACACTAAAGGTAGTGTACGTACAGTACAGTACACTAAAGATTGCGTACCTACAATTCACTTAAGATAGTGTACGTACACTAAAGGTAGTGTACGTACAGTACACTAAAGGTAGTGTACGTACAGTACGCTAAAGGTAGTGTGCGTACACTAAGGTAGTGTACGTATAGTACACTAAAGGTAGTGTACGTACAGTACACTACAAGTAGTGTACGTACAGTACACTAAGGTAGTGTACGTACAGTACACTAACGGTACTGGACATACATTACACTAAGATAGTGTACCTACAGTACACTAACGGTAGTGTACGTACAGTACACTAAAAGGTAGTATACGTACAGTACTCTAAAAGGTAGTGTAGGTAAAGTACACTGAAGTGTACTTACCTTAGTGTACTATACGTGCACTACGTACGTATAGTACACTAAGGGTTGTGTACGCACAGTACGCCAAAAGGTAGTGTATGTACAGTACACTAAAAGTAGTGTACGTACAGTACACAAAGGTAGTGTACGTACAGTACACTAAAGGTAGTGTACGTATAGTACACTAAAGGTACATATATTTCGATTTTACATGGGTTGGCAAAATTTCACACATAAAATTTCAATCCATAAAATAACGTAAAATCGTTACATCTGGCAGGACTTTACATACCCAGCGAATGGTTACAAGAATAGCAATAACCACTTGTATATATGTATATACATTCAAATAACTTTTATATCTTACATACACCTTAGAGAGAGAGTCCACCTAGATTGAAAACAAAAATCGTTAGGTTTCAGGAAAATAAATCAAGGAGAATGTAGTAGCAAAAAAAAAGCACATTCATAAACATGTAAATCAGGTCAAAACAATGCATTTGATAATGAATTTTACCTTTTCAGTAGTTAAATGGAAAAATATAACAAACAAAATAAAAAATATCCCTAGACAGACAAACAGCGGTTGTCTTTTCTGTTGTACTACAGACACAGAAGCAAAAGTAGAAGAGGGCAGGCACCAATAGAAAAGATAAGTTGCCTTTTTTTTGTTTCAATATTGGTTATTCAGCAAATCATTTGTTAAGGTTTTAACCTGTTTCACTTTTAACCATCAAACCAAACAATTCAACCATCCATCTATCCAATCTATGCCAGAGTTAAGTAAGAGATGACTCTGCTGTATATAAAACTGTTCTGGATGGGCTTTTATTTAGCCTCTATTGCTATTGCTAAAACATTGAAGAAATGTTATGTAAAAGATATATAAAATGGAATAATGTGTGTCTCCTGCAGAGGTGATATGATGACAAAACTGTCAATGAACAATGTTGCTAGGTTGAATTGTCCTTTTTTTTATCCTTTTAATGGTGATGGTTTTTGTAGGTACATTATGTCAGGAGGCATTATTTATAAAATGTTGGTTATGTAGGAACCATTAAAGAAAAATGCAGAATTTTATGTCTCCATTGCAGTGTGTAGCTTATTAAATCATAGTTTTTCCAACTTTTTATTTGGATATTCTTTAAAATTTTAGTATGTAGAATCTACCCATCCTCGAAAAACTCTTAATATATTCGTATATCCATAATATGAATAGAAACAAATTCTGCGATTATAATTTTTAAACAGTTCCTAAATTTAGCTTAACTTTTATTTTATGCAAGTTACATTGTAAACTAAAAATAGCAACAGCTCTTCCTTAGGTCTATATTATAAGGTATTCAATTTGTCATCATTGATCACCATCAATTTTCTTATTATTTATTTTTATTTTCCAATTTTCCTAGACTAATGACAATAATACATTGCCTACCATAATATAAATTGTGTCTTCATTAGGGCGATCGATCGGGCCGGTTTTTAACAACTGGCTGAAATCGGGTTTTAGTGTTTTTCCAATTTCGGGTTTCTGAAATATTAATTTTGTAAACATGGGGTTTTGTTATAAAATACCCGATTTTTTTTTCGGTTGACCCGCTCACTCACGTTGAATTGGGAACTGTGTACAGCAGTTAATTCAAGGACTATGTAACAATAGGATGTGAAGAGTTAAAATTATCGAGCCAATTATAAAGCTACCAAGCCAAAAAGCCACCGAGACAACTTGGCTCATATTATGTATATATTGCTCGCTAGCATTATGACTAGGTGGCTTTATGATTGCCTCGCTGATTTTAACCCAACACATCCTATTTTTACATAGCCCTTGGTTAATTCCGAATTTATCCATCAGCTTTTTTAAATTCCTTAGACTTGAATTGACTTTCCTTATTTAAAACATTAATTTCCGGGACACCATAGCAAAAGAAGATGTCATTTCACAAATGTTCGGCAATATGTTTGGCTATTAATTTTCTCAAGGACTGGCGAAAACGGATAACGGGATAATGTTGGTGCGATCACAAAGTGCTGTGGGTTGACTTGGCTGTGGACAGGACAGGGAGAATATTAAGGCTGGGGAAGAGGGAACTGGCCAACATGATGGGTATTCTCACAGGTCACTCCACCTCATCATACTTTCGAAATTGGGAAGGAGTGACTCTGCGGTGTGAAGGGCCTGTGGGGCGGACGATGAGACTCTGAAGCACTTCCTCTGTAAAGGGTTTTTAAATTTTAAGGGCCGATGTTGAATGTGAACCACACCTAAACGCCAAGCTTTTTTCTGCATTTCATTTGACATTTCTCAATTTCAGACTAACTCAATTTGAACCATGGAAAGATACACAATCGAGCAACGCGTTCAAGTTATTCAGGTTTTTTATGAAAATGTGCGTTCAAATCCAAATGCATTTCGTGATTTTTTTTTTGGTCAGCATAATCGACCAAGTGTCCACAATCGGAAGAATTGTGGGCAAATTTCAGCAAACCGGGTCGGTGAAAACACCTGTGCATGCTCGCCCAGTTCGTTCTGCCGAAAACATTGCTGTTGTTCGCGATAGTGTGTCATGAGGTCGGCCAAGCATTAACCGTGAATGCTGTTCGCTATCGCGAGATGTTAACGAACTGATTGTGGCCAAGAATTGAGGATATGACCCTAGACGATATGTGGTTTCAACAGGACGGTGCCACTTGCCACACAGCTAACGAAACAATGACTCTTTTGCGCGACAAATTCAATGGCCGTGTTATCTCACGTGATGGCGATGTCAATTGGCCGCCAGCGTCATCGAAAATTTGGACCATCGGATGGAGGTGTGCCGCCGAGGTCGCGGCGGCCATTTGGCCGATATTTTTTTCCATACATAATTGAACCATACCATATTATCATAATAAAAAGAAATGACAATAATTTCCTAAACAATTTGTGTTTTATTCAAAATCAAAATTTAACCACCCTTTATTTGTCCGGCTCTCGCAAGAAGCTGGCTTTGTATGACCTTTAATAGCAAGAAATTCCAATTCGGGAATCGAATAATTTCACCGGTAATTTTTTCGTTTTTGGGACATGAAAGCTATTAGTCTTTCATTTCATTCATCGTCTAGTTGGGCCAAACCAGCATCTCCCCTCTACGTGCATGCGTCGCATTGGAGCATTAATTGTTTATTAAAATTTGCGTGGACTAAAACGGCAGCTGTCTTCAACTTCTGTTTGATAATTTGAAAGAACCTTTCTGCTTCTTCTGACCAAGAATTTTTTTTGTTAACATAGTAACTCTGTAAGAGAGAATGTAATCGTAGCGTGATAATAGAGAAATCTTAGATACCAGATGGCTATTTTAGCCCTTAGACTAGCAGCTAGTTGAGCCGCTAAACTAGCGGTTAGACCAGCCTATTGGTTTACTCGCTGGATAATGCACTACATTAGTCGCAAGTTTAGTTTAGAGTAATCATTAGCTAAGCCGATAATTTAGACTAGCCGCTAGTTTAGGCTCTAGACTACTGCCTACAATAGGTTGATCGGGCTTTTCAAATTTCCTAAATCGAAGCCGGTTTTTTTTTTCAAATTTGAACTATTCGATAATAGAGAAAACCGGTCGGAAAAAGCGAAATGTCTAATAATCGTTCACCCTAGTGTTCATAAAAATTTGTGCGTGTGTTTGTTATATTTTGTCTTTTGCCATTCTGTGTAGGTTCATTATTATCATTTATCGTCTGTAGGTTTTGGTTTAGCTTCTGTATTCTTTACTTTTTCTATTTCTTGTATAACTTTCAGGCTATTGTTCTTTTTCATGGTTTACTTTTTCTGTTAATGTCGTGTTCTTAACAACATCTTTCATAGACTATTGTTGTTGTTGTTGTTTATGTGTCATTTTACAAAGCGAAAGTAATAAGAATTTTACTGTTTAACAAAAGGCATAAATTATCCTTTTTTTTTTCTCTCTCCCAATATTGCTGCCTGCTACACATCCTTTTGTCACTGTAGGTATTTGTTCTATGTGTAGGTAAATATTTTGAAAGGGACAGGAATAACAATGACAATTTCAATAAAAACCCTACATTGTGGCATGTGGGTGGCATTCCACCACTGCTCTATTGAGATTATTTACTTAATATAGAAAAAAAAACAAACATAATGAGATGAGCCTGATTAAGTGTAGATAATATAAATATTATTTAATATAGTTTTCATTGATTACAAAGGATAGAAGGTCTTTTTTTCTTCTTCTGTGAAAAGGAGAATTTAATAGAAAACAAACAAATTAATACTTAATGATGGCTATTTATTGAATGTAGATAGAAAATTTTTACATTTTTTGTTTGAAAGAATATTATAAAAATAGGATTATAAGGAAGAAACACCTGTAAATCAAATATCCAGGGGGTATTACGACCATTTTGTAATCGATCATTATTTTTATATTTCATTTAATGCACATATGGACCATTTTCCTTAGGTGTGGGTATATATCAGTTTGTCATTCGGTTTGTAACATTTAGAAATATAGGTTTAAGACCCCAAAAAATATATATATTCTTAATTCTTATGCAATTTTAAGTTCATTTAGCAATCTCCATCTGTCTGTTGAAATGGCGATCACGGCGCGAAGACGCAAGTGGGGGTACTAATTTTTACATCCTCCCGAGCAGTCTGCTATTGAAAATGTGCAAAACCAGTCTAGCGATTAAAAAGTTATGAGTGAAATCGTGAAGGTACCTCCAAATTTTCCATACAAATTGTTGTATTTTAGTAAAATTTTATAGTAGCGACTGGTACATAATATATTTTTCACCAGTCACGTAGAAGTGAATAATATTTTGTATTCACCTCAAAAATTTTACACCCCAAAAATTTGTTCACCCCAAACAATTTTTATACCCTCCACCATATATGGTGAGGGTATATATCAGTTTGTCATTCCGTTTGTAATATGTCGAAATATAGGTTTAAGACCCCATAAAGTATATATATTCGTGATCCTTATGCAATTTTAAGTCGATTTAGCGATGTCCGTCTGTTTGTCCGTCTGTCTGTCTGTTGAAATCACGATCACGACGCGAAGACGCAAGCGGGGGTGCCTATTTCTACTCAGATTATTTAACATCCTCCCGAGCAGTTTGGTATTTAAAATGAGCAAAATCGGTCAAGCGGTTCAAAAGTTATGAGTGAAAATGTGAAGGTACCTCTAAATTTTCCATACAAATTTGTACAATTTTTCTGTATCTATTTTTTTTCTGTTAAGTAAGTAAAAATGTTAATAAGTCTTCTCATTGTTCGATTACATTTATTGTCTTACATACTATGATAACTAAGTTAACGTAAAAATGAACAATATTAAAGTCGCTAACAGAGCAGACCTCTGTAAATAACATTGCTAAAACTAAATAACAAAACTTTGTTACATAAATTGACAAAACATATTCATATTACAGTTCATGCAAAATTTAGTATATACGTATATCATCTTCATCCCCTTTGGTGGAGGGTATTCAAAGATTCGGCATAGCCGAATTTAGCCCTTTTTTACTTGTTTTACCTCAAAAAATTTTTTCCAACAAAAAATTTGTTTTCACATCCAAAAAAGTTTTTCACCTCCAAAATTTTTTTTCAACTCAATAATATTACTTCAAAAGTTTTTTAGATTATTTCCCAGCAAAACTTTGGTAATGGGTGCGATATTCTCATGCGTTACCTTGTAATGATAGCTCGTTACATTTTTCATTATTTGCAAGCATAAAGTAATAAGTTACTCATTATTGATTACGTAATATATGATTTATAAATGTAAAGTAATAATTGAAATAATTTTGAAAATCTATTTTTAGACACATTACTTTGTGTTTTTTGTAAGCAAAAGGGTAATGTATGTTTGTTTTGATAACACAAAAATTCATTTAAGTTTTAAGCAATCAAATACTATATGCGTCGATAGCTCAGTGGATAGAGTTCTTGGCTGGCAACCAGATTTCCCTGGTTCGATTCCTATCTTGAACACATTATTTTAAATTACAAATATTTTAAATAAAATATTTGTAATAATTTTTTTTAATTAAAATTCCTCTTTTTTTTAAATCTATTTTTAGACACATTACTTTTTCCATTCTCGTAACCATATAAGTAACCCCTTACATTATCACCTCTAAAGTAATGGGTATATACATTACTTTGAGGCTCATCGCCTATAAAATTCATGAATAAAGTAAGGTGTAAAGTAATCCATCTATACATTACTTTATTCATTATTTGGTAATGTGAGGTTTTTCTGGGTTGTATTAAAAACAGTATAAAACATTTTTTTAGGATATTGGTGGAGGGTATTTAAAGATTCGGCACAGCGGAATTTATGGCTTTGTTTTACTTGTTTTTACTCGCTTTTTATATAAAAAATAAAATAAAATGTCCGCTTATGTACTTGCTAATTTTTACTATTATAGTTTTTTTTATCTTCAATTCGTTTTTAAAGTGGAGTTTGTTTTTTTTTTATTTCAATCATTTCTATTAACTACTTTGAATAACATTTTCTTTCACTCCACTTCGAAATAAATCTTTCGTATTTTATAAGTTTACTATTTTTTTTTTCTAGAAATGTAAGCAAATAGACTTAAAATTTTCAAATACCTCTAACTCCACAAATAAATTTGCTACGGCGAAAAAGAAGAATTTTAATCAAAGATTAATCCACCTCAAAAATTTACTGAATGTAATTGCAATATGGATAGATTGGTGCCAGTAGTTCAAACTCACAACATAAATCAACCAGTTTTTAAATTAAAAATCTCCGGTGAACTAAAATTTAAATCGTTTGATGTCCTTTCTGCACTACACTACAAAAAAAACCCTTATCATTAACATCCATTTGAATAATTTAAATTAGCTTTTTTTGTATGAAAAATTAACGTAAAACTCATTGATTTTTATCTCTCAAGCTATAATAAGTAATGCATTAAATGGTAACCTCCTCACCATTAATTTTCGCCACAACATCAAAAAGATTTACATAATACAATGTTGTGTTAAGCAAATGTGTAAATGACATGTCTGTCGGTCGTTCACAACGACGACGTTCATATATAAATTTTGATCTTTTCTGCTGGTCTCTAAAACATAAATGTTATAAATTATGCTGGAATTGGAGTTTGGTGTATAAAATAATACTTATATTGCTTTAAACAAGATTAAGTACTTGGGTGTTAAATTTCAACTTAAACCTGATAATGAATTCAAGTGCATTTCGCATGTATTTCAAAAAGGTAAGATGAACAAAAACAGCAACTACAACAAGGAAAAAAAAAATCATTAAACACTAACAACAAACACTAACACACATATTAATTGTATGTCAGGGCTATAACTAAATTTTGGCCCCAGCACCATGTGTCATTTTGGAGCAAAAAAACTTCAAAAAGGTGAAAATTTTTGTAAAGTTTTTCAGGAAAAAAAATTCTTCTATGATTTCTAAAGCAAATTGTTTAGTGGACAACACAGGAAAAATAATCTTCCGGCAACGGATTCTCGTAGAGGGGACCAAAAAAAAATAATGTATTAGCGTTTTGAAAATTTACATCTGAATTTTATTTCACACATTGTTATGGTGAATCGGGGTAAGAAACCATGTAAATCTTACATTTTAGCTAAAAAATTTGTTTAGCAAATTTATGTAAAAAATTACGAGGAACATCTTAACCCTCTAACTCCTAAATGTATGGGTCTTTTTTTGTCTCTTTCGTGAAAAAGGGGAGGGGGAATACCCTTAAAAACTTTTGCACATTCGTCATAAGAAACCATGTGTCGCTTACATTTTAGGTAAAAAAACTGTGTAGTAGACCGTTTATAGCATATGAGGCAGAAACTGAAAGTTGCTGCGTTCCTTGATTGCCGGGCCGAAAAATTTTCATTGGTGAAAAAAAGGTGAAAATTTTTGTAAAGTTTTTCAGGAAAAAAAATTCTTCTATGATTTCTAAAGCAAATTGTTTAGTGGACAACACAGGAAAAATAATCTTCCGGCAACGGATTCTCGTAGAGGGGACCAAAAAAAAAAATAATGTATTAGCGTTTTGAAAATTTACATCTGAATTTTATTTCACACATTGTTATGGTGAATCGGGGTAAGAAACCATGTAAATCTTACATTTTAGCTAAAAAATTTGTTTAGCAAATTTATGTAAAAAATTACGAGGAACATCTTAACCCTCTAACTCCTAAATGTATGGGTCTTTTTTTGTCTCTTTCGTGAAAAAGGGGAGGGGGAATACCCTTAAAAACTTTTGCACATTCGTCATAAGAAACCATGTGTCGCTTACATTTTAGGTAAAAAAACTGTGTAGTAGACCGTTTATAGCATAAACTGAAAGTTGCTGCGTTCCTTGATTGCCGGGCCGAAAAATTTTCATTTGCCCTACAAGCCTCAAATAAAAAATTTGGGCCCGATCGGATAACGCTAAGGTCTGCCCAAAGTTCATTGAAAAATTAAAACACACTTTATATGGTGGAATATGGGATTTTTAATCAAAATATGTATGTTTCAGCAACTAAAAATATCTTTTTATGGATAACTAGTCTTGACATCGATTTTAAATACAGTTTATATTCTAACAAGCCATAAATGATCAAAATCGTTAGAGAAACAAAAAAGTTACGACAATTTAAAGAATAAATTTGATCCGACTTGTTGTGTGATTCTGTTCTTTGTCTTTCGTAAGGATCCTGTTGTAGTCGTTCATAAGTTATACATCGCGTTCGGTAGCGCCGTTAACAACAAAAAGATCACGACAAACATCGAGAGCGTCTTGATAATCTTCTTTCTTTTTCCAAATGGATAGATCATGCTTCGATAAATCAGTGGTCAATCGGAAGGCATCGAAAAAATGTTTGGTTTTGTATGACACGAAATCGTTAAAATTGTTGTACACCAATAGTTTTGGGTCGGAGAATTTTCGATCATCATCCAATTTTACTATTGGTTATGTTGATTGCATGCGCCTAATCATGTTTCGTTTCTTTTCGTGTGAAACATCCGAATCGAAAAACGCTAAAGACATTGTTTTCGGTGCCAAATACCACAAATGACTTTTCCATTTACGTAAAACCGATTCAGACACGTCTGGGTCTGTTTCTGCATAAGCGATTGGGTCTTTAAAAAAATTTATATCTTGATTTGGGGCTCGTATGGCATTTGTGCGATTTTACCAAGTTACATGTGATGGCGACATGCGACCTTGATTAATTTCGATCGAGTTTGCGCAGCAGTGTTTTGGCCTGTATTTTATTAAGTGTTATCGAAACCTATGGCGGAAACTTTATTAAAAATATCCCATTTGATGGGTGCATCATGAAAGACCTTGGCCATATTTTCTGCAATGCGGGGACTTCGGGAGCGCCCAAAAATTTAGATGTCGCTTCATAACTGGCGAGAATTGCAATTTGATCAATTTTCCTTCTGCCAAACAGGTTCGGCAACAGTTTTCCGTCCCAGTACCCAATGACTGTACGCTATTGATCTACGTATTAAAAATAAAATAGAAATCTGTGAAAATTAACATTATTCGTATAACTTCGAATTAAATATAAGTTTTGAACTAATCTAAATTACCTTTGTAATGAATTCTGTTTGAGTCTCCTCCGCTTCTCGCTTACGATATTCTTTTCGTAACTCATAGATCGTTGCTCGATTGATCAAAAGCTCACCAACAAAGGTCAGAGGCGTCACAGCATTATTCATGACATTTATTACATTATCTGCGCATGCTATCAAAACAGCTAACTTTGGCCTAATCAAGTATTACAGTAAGACGTGGCGAGATCCAATGATGTCGTCCTCTTGAACGTTTGATGTGCTCATCGTGTACTCCCTGGGTGCTCCTAGGATTTTTAACGCCGCCACTGGGTGCTCCCCAAGTGCGTCCAGGTTGCTCCACAGGTGCTCCCCGTGTGCTCCCTGGGTGACGTTTGAATTTTTTGGTGACGACGCTTACAATTTTTTATATGGCGGCGTTGAATAATTTTAGGTGACGGCGTTGAAAATTTTTTGGGTGACGGCGTTGGATTTTTTTAGTGGCGACGTCAAAAAATTTTTGGGTGGCGGCGTTGGAAATTTTTGTGTGGCGGCGTTGGAAAATTTTTGAGTGGCGGCGTTGAAAATTTGTTGGGTGGCGGCGTTGGAAATTTTTGTGTGGCGGCGTTGGAAAATTTTTGAGTGGCGGCGTTGAAAATTTGTTGGGTGGCGGCGTTGGAAATTTTTGGGTGGCGGCGTTGGAAATTTTTTGAGTGGCGGCGTTGGAAATTTTTTGAGTGGCGGCGTTAGAAATTTTTTGGGTGGCGGCGTTGGAAATTTTTTGAGTGGCGGCGTTAGAAATTTTTTGGGTGGCGGCGTTGGAAATTTTTGGGTGGCGGCGTCAAAAATTTTTTGAGTGGCGGCGTTAGAAATTTTTTAAGTGGCGGCGTCAGAAATTTTTGAGTGGCGGCGCACGAGCACATGGGTAGCACCCGGGGAGCATCCAGGGAGCATCCAGGAACACCCAGGGAGCACCTGGAGAGTACCCGGGCGGCACCCGGGAAGCATCTAGGAAGCACCTGGGGAGCTTCTAGGGAGCACACGAGAAGCACCCGGGAGCACCCAGTGGCGGCGTTCGAAATCCAGGGAGCACCCAGGGAGCACACGGGAAGCACCTGGTGAGTATACAGTGGCTGCGTTCGAAATCCAGAGAGCACCCGGGTAGCATTATTAAGGTCGCGGCGTTCGAAATTTTTGATTGGTGCTCCCCGGGTGTTCCCTCTTTCAAATATCTCGTAATAGCTGTCAAATAAATCTAAACTAGTAAATTAGAGAGCAAGAAAGGGCTATATAGGGGTTTTTTTTATCACGAACCATCTACTCAAATATATGAGATCGTCAATACAATTAGCCAGAAGAACATATGTGTTGTTGTAGGCAAAAAAGTAACAGGACACAGTTGCAACAAAAAACCAAGAAAGAAAGAAAGAGATGTGCAAAAGTTGATAAGTTACTCAGCATGCATGTGCACATTGTGCATGCTCGGTCAGCTAAAACATTCAATTGACTTTTTTGTTTCTCTAACGATTTTGATCATTTATGACTTTTTAGAATAGAAACTGTATTTAAAATCAATGTTAAGTCTAGTTATCCACATAAAGTGTGTTTTAAATTTTCCTTAGCGTTATCCGATCGGCCCCAAATTTTTTATTGGAGGCGTGTAGGCCAAATGGAAACTTTTTCGGCCCGGCAATCAATACAAAAAAAAAAAAAAATAAATGATCTAGTGTGTAGCAGATTTATGTAAAAAATTACAAGGAACATTGTTGTGGAACATTTTAACCCTCTAGCTCCTCCATATGTGGGGGATTTTTGTCCCATTGTTTGAAAAGGGGCGGAAATACCCTTGAAATTGGGATATAACGGGTTAAAATGTGCCACAAAAATATTTTTCATAAAATTCTGCTATAAATCTCTGAATACACCAAAGCTAAAGATTTAACTTGAATGCGTGAAATAAGTCAAAATTTAAAATGCGTTTAAGGGTTAAATTCGTATTTATTTAGAGTTGGTGCTAAAATGTCCCACAAATCCGTATTTTAGGGGGATAGTTTGTATGAAAAAGTAGTGTTACATAAAATTTAACTATGTCTTCATACAAAAGAAATCTCTAGCTGTAATATCCATTAACAAAAAGATGAGATCAAATTTGAGTATTTAAGAAAGTATTTATTTATTACATTTTTCGTTTAGCTCTAGGCAATTCTATCCTGCAATGCCCAACATAGTTCAGCTATAAGAGAATGTATACTCTTGCCTTTATGGCGTTCTTCAATAGCTGCACATGTCTGATAAAATTGAAGGTGCAATTCGGCAAGGCTTGTACTGATAAAAAGTTATAACCCTATTGTACATATTTCATTGAACCAGACCTAAAAAAGGGGGAATACATCAGTAAGAAGTAGATAAAACATTACTATAGAGAATTACTATAATTAAATTCAAAATTATTGCTTAGCAGCAATTGCAATTGTCCACCTCGTTGAATACCTACCTCCTTTCCATTTTTTTTTCTTTTGCCTTTTACTCGACTCTAGACAATAGTTAAATTTATACATTTTCCTACTATAACAATTTTAATCATATGTATGTTGTACATACACTCAAGGAAATTATGTTGGTAAATTAAATAAATTTAACTATGCAGTGTCTGAATTTTTGTTTGCAATGAAATTAAAAAAAAAAAATTAAGAAAGAAAATGTTTTCATTTTGTTATGAAAATAAAGGAGGAACAATGTTGCCAATGAAACTAAAAAAATAATTTTTAATGGTTATGGAATTGGTCCACAAAATACGATTTTTAACAATATTTATTTCTCAAGCATTCAAATTTTACAGGGAAAGATTTCGGGAAGTGGAAGTTAAGCATTTTTTGTAACTTTTCTATTTATATTGCAGAATTTAATTTTGGGTAAGGAAATGTCTCAATTTACCTACCCCTGGATCTAATATAAAAAAAGCCTATAAAATTATTTGTTAAAACTACTAAAAATTGGTTAAAAAGGGTCCTGCAGCAAAAAAACTGTTGAAATCAGCAGAATATTTTTCCTAAATATTCTGTAACATTAAAACACCAAGTAAAAATTTTGGATCTGTTTTAGTTAATTGCAAATGTCAATTTACCCTGCTGAGATTAGCAAAAATTTTTGCTGACTTCAACTAGCTAGCTTGGCATTTGCAATTAAATAATTAAAATTTTGTTGGCTTAACTGTTTTTTTTTTTTTCGTTTTTCCTATTAAAAAACTGCTAATTTCAACAGTTGTTTTCTGCTGTCCCTTCTAAATTTAATTTTTAGTAAATTCTTTTGTTCTTTGTACATATCTTTTACAAAGGGTGGTTAAATTTTAAGGGCCGATGTTGATTTTGAATAACATAAAACACACAAATTTTTTAAGAAATTATTGTCATTTCATTTTATTATGATAATATGGTATGGTTCAATTATGTATGGAACAAAATATCGGCCAAATGGCCGCCGCGACCTCGGCGGCACACCTCCATCCGATGGTCCAAATTTTCGATGGCGCTGAGGCATAATTGAGGTTCTATGCCGTTAATGTGCCGAATTATCTCATCCTTTAGATCTTGAATTGTACACATTTTCTTTTAAATAACCCCAAAGAAAGAAGTCTAACGGTGTCAAATCACATGATCTTGGCGGCCAATTGACATCGCCACCACCTGAGATAATACGGCCATTGAATTCGTCGCGAAAAAGAGCCATTGTTTCGATAGCTGTGTGGCAAGTGGCACCGTCCTGTTAAAACCACATAAAGTCCAGGGTCATATCCTCGATTCCTGGCCACAATAAGGTCGTTATCATCTCGCGACAGCGAACACCATTTACGGTAAATGCTTGGCCGACCTCATGACACTACCGCAGAACGAACTGGGCGAGCACGCACAGGTGTTTTCACAGACCCGGTTTGCTGAAATTTGCCCACAAATTTCCCGATCGTGGACACATTTAGTCGATTATGCTGATCAAAAAAATCACGAAGTGCACGAAATGCATTTTGATTTGAACGCCCATTTTCATAATAAGCCTGAATAACTTTAACGCGTTGCTCGATTGTGTATCTTTCCATGGTTCAAATTGAGTTAGTCTGAAATTGAGAAATGTCAAATGCATTCCAGAAAAAAACTTGACGTTTAGGTGTGGTTCACATGATTATTTATCGATTATTGCCATAATTATCATACTTTTTTCATAGTCAGAATTTTCGTTACTCCAGTATGGTTACAGCTAATCATGTTATAAAATAGAAAGTGGCAATCATAAAATAATTAATTATTTACTAAAATAATGATGGTAGCGACCATATTAATGGCTAGAAATATTTATATATCATTAACTTGACTGTGACAACCATAGCCGTATGCAGCAAGCATAATATAGTAGCAGTGATCATAGTGCAATTATGCTTTTTCTCGGCATGCATTTCCTACCATAAATATTTGCTTGTGTAACTTCTATTAATTTTTTTGTTTGAGTGGATTTAATTCACTATGTGTCTATGGGTTTAATAACACCCCATTTGTATGTTGTTGTACATCCTGACTTTTCATATATTATGCATTTAATGAATGAATTTGACCACTGGTACTTCTTGTACTTGGTCAGTCTTGATATTTCTTCCCTTTTTGCCAATTTTTGCATTTTATACTCGCTCTCTCTCTTTTGATTTTTAAAACATTTATCATCGCTTAAAGGTGGTTGCAATTTTACTTTACTGATTGCAAAACTCATGTTATTTGCCTTTAATTTACTATTTAAAGGTTAAAAATGTCAGATTTACATTTTGCAAATGTATTTAGAATATTCAATATAATATTGCAAGTTAAATTTTACAGTAGTAGGTACTATCGGTCGTACTGGTCGGTCAGCCGTTCAACCGTCTGTCTTGTTTGTCCCTCTGTATTTGTATTTTAATGTGAGGTCCTTAATTGCTATGATACCATTGTTAATTTTACATATTTGTAAATTTGCATTATTTGCATTTTGAATGTTGTTAATATTGTTGTTGTTGTTATTGTTGGTGCTTTTATTATTGTTATTTTGTTGTCTATGTTGCCAGCTATTATTACAAAATGTTATTTTGTCAATTTTCGGTTACATTATTATTAACGATATTAAGATTAATGGGGTGGTGAAATACATTTGACTTATCAAATTAATTTAGATGTAATAAATAAATTTATTGTTTAGAATTTAAGTGCAAAATTGTTTAATATCGTTGCAGAAGGTTTCAAAGTGGAGTTTTTTTTTTACTTTAACGCGGAAGGAACTTGATGAAATCTTTAGGAATTTGCATATAAAATTATTTTAGAATTTGGCTGAATTCCTCCCGGTTCTCTTTTTACAGCGTTTTGTAGGCAGCAGACGAGATCGAAAAATTCCAAAGATTTTATTGCTTTTTTCTGGTTTCTTTATTCCTTGGTATAAAAATAATAAATAAGATTAGGCACCTGATTTAATTAGAAAGCCAATAGTTTGACATATAAAGCTTCAATACCTCTTAAAAATCCGGAATCACCAAAAAATATAATTTTGGATTTATCCCGGAAACTGTCGAGCCGATATTTATTTGACTTGTAAATTCGGAAACTAGAATACCAATCTTAATATACATAATATATATTCCGGAGTCATAGTATATCCCGATATTGAAGAAATCGGGATTTGAACTTTTTAAATGCGTTTTTACCGAAGTAACTTACTGTAATTTATTTAAAAAGTCAACCGAACACTTCTTTTTAAATAATAAAAAAAGTTAAACACACAAACAAATGTATTTTCAACCCATTTTTATATTTATTTAAAAAATAAATTACATATAAATACGCATTTTCTGTTACAGTTAATTGTTCATTAAAAAGGATTTGTTAAAAAAAATTGACAGTCAAAAAAAAAATAATGAAAAGTTGTTTATTTTCACAGACTTTGTAGTTAATTTTTATGATATTAAAAAAAAATAAATGTATCATTTATTTTTATTATTTTTGTTCGTTAATTTTTTAACAGTTAAATATAGAAATAATAGATAAACAATTACTTTTAATAGATTTTTTAGTTAATTAGTTGACAGTTAAAAGAAATAAATACAGGAAATATCATTTGTTTTTACGAATTTGTAGTTAGTTTATTAACAGTTAAAATAAATGAAAAATCATTTACTATTAACGGATATTGTAAGTTCACTTATTAACATTAAAAATTAATTAAAATTTCTTTTGATTAAAATGAAAAGTTAGAAGACCGTTTTTTAAGTGATTTTTCATTTATTTTAAATTATATTTGCGTTAATTATTACGGATTTTGTTAGTTTATATGTTTAACAGTTAAATATGGAAATAATATATAAACAATTGCTTTTTATAGATTTTGTAGTTAATTAGTTGACAGTTAAAAGAAATAAATACAGGCAATATAATTTGTTTTTACGAATTTGTAGTTAGTTTTTTAACAGTTAAAATAAAGAAAAATCATGTACTTTTTACGGATATTGTAAATAATATAAAACATTAAAAATAAATTATAATTAATTTAAAATAAATTAAAAGTTCTTTTGATTTAAATGAAAAGTTAGTAGACCGGTTTTTAAGTGATTTTACATTTATTTTAAATTATATTTGCGTTTATTTTTTACAAAATTTTGTTAGTTTATCTGTTTGCCAGTTAAATATGGAAATAATAGATAAAAGATTACTTTTTATAGATTTTGTAGTAAATTAGTTTGCAGTTTAAAGAAATAAATACAGGAAATATCATTTATTTTTACGAAATTGTAGTTAGTTTATTAACAGTTAAAATAAATGAAAAATCATTATTATTATTTACGAATATTGTAAATAATAAAAAACATTAAAAATAAATTAAAATTAATTAAAAATAAATTAAAATTTCTTTTATTTCAAATGCAAAGCTAGTAGACGTTTTTTAAGTGATTTTTCATTTATTTTAAATTATATTTGCGTTTATGTTTTACGGATTTTGTTAGTTTATCTGTTTGCCAGTTAAATAATAAAATAAAAGATAAATCATTACTTTTTATAGATTTTGTAGTTAACTAGTTTGCAGTTTAAATAAATAAATACAGGAAATATGATTTGTTTTTATGAATTAACTATAAATAATTAAAAGTTAAAATAAATGATAAATCATTTATTATTTACGGATATTTGTAAGTTAACTTATTAGCATTAAAAATAAATTAAAAATTCTTTTAATTCAAATGAAAAGTTAGTAGACCGGATTTTAAGTGATTTTTTATATAAAATCACTTCATTTAAATTATATTTGCAGTTAATTTAAACTACAATTTATTTAAAGTGTGTTTAAAGCAGTAATTTACTGGATAATAAGTTTTTGGAATTTCTAATATGAATGCGAAAAAGGGAAAATAGCCCCAGCTCAAACTGTTCGTACTCGAAACTTTAAATTTCTCACATACACTAAAAAAAAGACATGAACTAAAATGTAATAAAAAATTTCCTTCAAAATAGTTTGTAAATTGTCTTTAAGTAAAATTTTATTAAAACTTAGAAAAATTTTCTTAAAACGAATTAAGTTTGAGGGATAACGAAATAGTTTATATACTCAGAAATTGTTCATATTTTTTCTAAGTAATATTTCTTGATTTTAGGAAAAAAAACAAGTCAATTAAATAAAAATTTATTAATTTTAAGAAAAAACATCTTAGTTTTAAGAAAATTGCATACCCAAATGCAATAAAATGAAGTTTAGTTAAAAAAAATTTAGGACATAATTTACTCCCATTTAGTTCAAAAAATGTGTCTAACTTAAATCGAGAAAGTACTTGAACTTAATGTGTGTTTATTTTTCGTTCGCAAGTAGTAAAATTAACTAAATTTTAGAAAGTCATTTTCAAATTCAGTTTTTAAGTATACCACTTTCTAATTTTGAAGAATTGTTTTCTAAAAATTAGTTCAGATAATTAAAAACAAAAAGTAATAAACTTTTTCCTATGTAATAATAAACATTTACTTGATTTTAGAAACTGATGAACTATTTCTAAGGAAAATTTTAAAAATTTTAATAAAATATTTTTTTTCAAGTAAAAGTTTTCTAATTTTTAAAAAATAATAAAATTTGGTATTGGATTTTTTTGTTGTTGAAAAACGTTTAAATTATTTTCAATATTCTATTCCAAAAAAACAATCAATTAAAAACAAACCAGTTAGTTTTCCTAATTTTCATGAAAAAATATTATTAAATGAAAGAAATTAAAATAACCATTTAAAAAAACTATCGTGCATGATTGTAATTTTTGGTTCGTGATCGTGCGTGAGTCAAAAATCTCTCACGTGCCCATCTCTAATCTTAACAGTCTTCAATATTGAACTTAAAGTAGCTTAAAATATATTTTAAAATTTCGTTAGCAAAGGGTAAAAAATTTCGAATTTGCGCTTTTATGTAAAAATTTTGTTTGTTGACTACAATACAAAATATCGCAGGCACATTTTATACATTACGGCATAATGGCTTTCCTATAATTGACGTAGCGCTTATTAAACTTTATATTTATCGAACCATTTTTTTCACTTAATAATAAAAAAGTTTAAATTTGTATATGTCAAATAAAGTTGTAAGCTAAAAATCCCATAAAATAAACTTATGACTTTTCCATTTTCCAATAATAACAAGAAATGTAACGGTGATATTTTGTATTTTTGCAACATTTTCCTTAAATTACTTAATTTAAGAAGACAAAGGACCCCCAGTGTTCCTTAGCCATAGATGCCGTGTGTGACACACGGGCGTCCCTTTTTGTAGTTCTCTCAAGCAGAACCGTTAATTAACTACGAAAAGGATCTGACTATCACAATTTATTACGTTTCAGGATATCCTGCAGTACATTTTTTTAATTTGTTTACCTTTTTACTAATGAAATTTGATTAATATTTTAAATACATGAGTTTAGTATAATTCAATTTAATTTAAAGACAAAATTGTATAGCAAAAAGCTTGTTAAGAGCAGTGTCCTCACAAAGCGGAAGTCTTCCGAAAGTGGGAAAATACTCAATGAGTGTAAAGTACTTAAAAATATATGGTAAACTATATTACCTTTACCATAGAAGCAGGATAAGGATGATTTTCACTTTAAATTTTAGGGAGTTAAGTCCTTGTTTTTAGTAAAAAAAAATATCTAATGAACTTAAATAAAAAAAAAATTTTTTTAAATTTCAGATGATGTATGAACCCAGCAAAAAAAAGTAGCAAAAGAAGAGAAAAAGAAGCAGTGATTTTGATTCCAGTGTTGTGAAAATTTGGATCGGAACCAATGATTTTTACATAGGGGTGTCATAGGGTGGAAGTTTTCTTTTATGATCCTTTTTCATTGCATCTAAAGCCCTTCTTATGGTTTAGTGAAAAATTAAATCTTTTGTTCTTGCCAAATAAATTTTGAATTTGTAATTTAGATTTCTACAGGATATCAGTAATCGGGCCTTAGCCTCATTTTCACAATCTCCCGTTAGCTTCTACCTGGGAATTTAACTCACACATATGTTGTTGTTTCCTATACAAAGTTTGAGTTTTACTGTTCGTTAAATTTTAGCGGGAAATTCAGCAATCGGGCCTTATTTATCTCTATTCAAAATCCTTGCAATTTTTACTACAATAAATTTTTTACTTTTTGTAGCGTCATAGATTTCATTAAAAATCACATTTTTATTAGTTGTGAAAAAGAACTTCCTTAGAAGGGAAAAATCAGAACTAAACGATACTTTAGAATCAATGAAAAATTAATTCTTTAAGAATCACTTCCATTTATTTTTGCTGGGAAATAATTAGGAGGAAATTTTACTGTTTTCTAATAAAAATTTACTTCTCAGTAGTAAAATTTTTCTATAATTTAGAAATGTTGACCAAATTTTAAGTAAAATTTGTTTCTTAATTTCAAGGAAAATATTATTAAATATTGGTAAAAAAAGTCTTTGGCGCCGTTTTCATTTCAATTTTTCCTCTACTTTTTGTTTGTTTTTTTTTTGATAAAAACGTGAAGTTAAAAGAGTGAAATCTTTCACTTAATATATTCACTTCAAAAAATTCTTAAAAGAAAACAAAAATCTTAAATGAAATAATCCAATTTTCTTATAAATAATATATTCCGGTATTTAAAATTATTGATAACAAAATAGTTGAATGAACTTCTCTGACAAACTAATTTACTATAATATTTAGAAAAAATAAAAAATTTGTCATATTATAAAAACTTTATATTAAAGATTTTTATCAATTCTTAAAAAAAAATTTCTTTGAATTTTAAATATGTTGTAATAATAACACGACAACCTGTTGCCGGTATAGACAATTTAAACTTGTCTATTGTTAATAATATTTTATACAAAACTTCAAGCTTAGTTTTTAAAATCGTTTATCTTTTTTCTTCAATCATTTGTCTTTTACAATATTTTTGTTTCATTGTTATGTTTATAATAATAATTTTCTTTATCAAGATAATTAAAAACCGTTTAGAATTAAACACACAACCAATCCTTTATAGCAGAGTTTTCTTACTTTAAATAAAAATATTTTTAAACATATTCTATGACTACTTTAAACAATCTGTGGAAAATCTTAAGCAACAAATCTAACAAATTTGGGTAATAAATCATTTTACATAAGAGTGACATGAATGAAATCGATAAAGGTTAACTACGAACAAACGTTAAAAAACGAGTGTGGCATTGTAAGAATGTATAATAATTGAGAAAATGCAGCTCTATCACAAATATGCCCAGACCCTTATTGTTTTTGGTGTTGTAACTGCTATTAGTAAAGGTAGGGCCTTAAAATATTGTAATGCATCTCATATTTAGAAACATCTATAAATCACTTTATGTAAAAAAAAATCAAGTTCATTGGCCTTCAGACAGGTTGACAATTCTTTGAAAAACTCAATAACAACCCAAAATGTAGTAACTTCTTCTTTTTTGTTTTCCTACCAGATAACAAGCATCAAGATCAACATTTTTGTACTTTATCTTATTTATATACCAGAAAATAAAAAAAAGGAAAAAAACCCTTTTTTGTATCATTATTTTGAACTTCATCATATTCATCAGCATCTGTAAAGAGGCAGCAAAGACAAATACCAAAATATAAGAAGAAAAACTTCACAAAAAAAAAAAAAACTTTAGCTACTTTGCATTGAAAGGTCATTGTATATAATCTTAGTTTTTGTATGTATTTTGAATACCAAATCATCAATGATGTATTGAAATCCGCCATGATAACAAACAACAGAAAACACTTGATCTCACTCACTTCCCTTTAACAAAGAATTGGTGAAAGAATACCATGAATCTCCTCTATAAAAATCTTGAATTCTCAATGTCTCTACAATATGCAAAGTTACATTGGGGAAAAAAAATACTCTACACTCTATAACTGACTGACTGATGAAGAAAGTTTTTTTGTAAGACATTCATTTCAAAACTAACCATCATCCATACAACCAACCATCATATATAGAAATATCCAACCTTACACAGCCAGAAGTTGAAGAGAAAATATCACATGAATGATGGAATGCAATCGTTTTGAAAAGTGTCACTTGAGTTATGGTTTCATTGTTTCCCTTTAGTAGTGAATATTTAGTATAGAATGTTTTTTGTTTTTTTTTTTTTTTTTTTTCAAAGAAAACACAAGAAAATATTGTTTTATTGTTATACCCTCCACACATATATGGTGAAGGTATATATCAGTTGGTCATTCCGTTTGTAACATATCGAAATATAGGTGTAAGACCCCATTAAGTATATATAAACATATAATTACAAAGTATATCTTAATACCCTTAACGAGCACTAGCAACAAAGGCTTTCGGCTCGTTGTAACGAAAACAGACCAGAGCCTCTGGTGGGAATCGAACCCACGACCCCCGCACTGATAAGCTAGCACGCTACCAACTAGCCTACCGAATTTGTTTGATATTTGGTTTTTCAGTGTAAAAAAAATATTTGTAACAAGTGGCAATGCCAAAAATGTCATTTCTACATGAATAGACTAACAACCGCACAACGATTGCAAATCTGTGAATTTTATTAACAAAAATCGTGTTGCGGAAGAAATGTGTTTCGTAAATTACATCCATTTTATGATCGTCATAATTGACCCCCTGAACAGGCTATTTAAGCTGTAATGAGCAGTTTCACTTTATTGGACATTAATTCACCAACCCGTATGCGAAGAGCGCGTTCCGAGAAAAATATTTCTGCTGTATCGGCCAGTGCCAATAAAGATCGCGATATGTCAATTAGTCGCCGTTGTCAATAAGTGGGCTTGTATTATTCGATCACCTGGAAGATTTTACGTAGGGATCTCGGTATGAAACCATACAAAATACAGCTGCTGCAAGAACTGAAGCCAGGTGACGTACCACAACGTCATTTGTTTGGTCAATGGGCCATAGAAGATTTGTTTTTCTGCCAAAAAATTAATTTTAGCGACGAGCAAAAACATGGTATCAACTACTTACCAGCCTATTTACTCGCGTAATTACTTTTGTTCTTACTTTTGGGCTCATCGCGAACAAAAGTAATTAAGCGAGTAAATAGTCTGGTAAGTAGTTGATACCATGTTTTTGCTGGGTTTTTTTGGCTCAATGGGTACGTCAACAAACAGAATTGCCGAATCTAGTGTAAAGAGCAGCCAGAGGCAGTTCAAGAACTGCCAATGCACTCTGAATGATGCACTGCTTAGTGCGGTTTGTGGGCAGGCAACATCATTACAGTCAATGGAGAAAGGTACCGAGCGATGATTACCATTTTTTTTGACTTGGTTGACAGGTGGTTTCAACAAGACGATGCCACATGCCAAACGGCACGCGATGCCATGAACCTATTATGACGCGAGTTTGGAGAGCAATTAATATAACTTTTTTTAAGCAGTCCATTGGCCGCCAAGATCATGTGACTTATCCCCACTAAACAGAGAAAGCAGATTCTTGCTGACAACCGAATTTATAGCCAACCGAATGGTTTGGTTGTGGTAGAGAAATTTTTCGGTTGTGACAACAGAAAACCAATTGAGACATGAGTAGTTTGTTTATGACAACAGTATTTCCGTTGCCTTAATAACAATGCGATAGTCGCAACCCATAAATTTGGTTATTGCAACTGAACCATTCGATTGGCAACAAATTCGGTTGTCAGCACGAATCTGTTTTTTGGGTGTATACTATAAGGATAAGCCAGCCACAATTCCAGCCCTGAATTGCAACATTACAGGTGAGATACCGGCCAAAATGCAGGAAAAAAGTACGCCAAAATTGGAGCTTACGGATATAACACCTACGGCGTAGCCGCGGGCAACATTTACATGATTCACTTTTGCAAATTTTCTGTTTGTTTTCAATTTTCAAAACCCAAACGGTTAAAAAATCACCCTTTATTCTTGATCATTGTGCAGTTTTAAGTCAAATTAGCAAAGTCTGTCTGTTGAAATGGCCATCATGGTGCAAAGAAGCAAGCGAGGGTGCTCATTTTTACCTATGAGCAAAATCGGTTCAGCGGTTAAAAAGTTATGGGGGAAATTTTCCATACAAATTGCTGTATTTTAGTACAATTTCATAGTAGCGATTAGTAAATAAAATATTTTCACCAGTCGCTTAAAAAAAGGTAATAACATTTTATATTAACCTTAAAAATTTTTGTTCACAAAAATTTATTTCCACCACAATAATTTTTTTTCACCACAAAAATTTTTTTTCACCACAATAATTTTTTTTCACCACAAAAATTGTTTCCACATCAAAAAAATGCCAGGAATTTATTTATCACCCCAAATAAATATTTGATTCAAGTTTGCAAATTTTCTGTTTTTTTTTCAATTTTCAAAACCCAAACGGTTAAAAAATCACCCTTTATTCTTGATCCTTGTGCAATTTTAAGTCATATTAGCGATATATGTCTGTCTGTTAAAAGCGGGGGTCCTCATTTTAACATATGAGCAAAATCGGTTTAGCGGTTAAAAAGTTATGGGGGAAATGTAGAGGACTTCTTGATTTTTTATTGGTGTATCCAAGCAAGGACCCTATAAACTAGGATGAACAAACTACCAAATTTTTAGCCACCCATGATGCCAAATGGTGCAACTACAAAAAAAATCTTAGCCGAGACAACGAAATTCTTAGCCGATTTACAGAAACATATATCCGCTAGCAACGTTTGTAGCGCAAGTACAGCGATTGTGATGTGAGTATACATGTCTGAATTGGTACAACCCCAGCTAGAAGCTAAGTGTTTCTGTAAATCGGCTAAGAATTTAGTGGTCACGACTAAGAATTTTTTTGTAGTCGCACCATTTGGCATCATGGGTGGCTTAAAATTTGGTAGTTTGTTCATCCTGGTTTATAGAGTCCTTAATCTACAATTTCATAGCGATTAGTAAATAAAATATTTTCACCAGTCGCGCTTAAAAGATAATAATATTTTATATTCACCTTAAAATTTTTTTTCACCACAACAATTTTTTTTCAACATCAAAAAAAAATTTTCACCTCAAACAATTTTTTTTCAACACTATAATTTCAGTTCTAAATGTTTTTACATTATTTGTAACAAAAGCACTGTGTAGGGTATTCAAAGTGGTGGAGGGTATTTGAAGATTCGGCATAGTCGAATGTAAGTAATTTTTACTTGTTTTTTTTTTTCTTGTGTGTTTGTTCAAGTTTATTGGAAAATTTATAACAAAACATAAGGAATATTTATGACTTAAAGGGGCTGGTAAAGAAAAGGTCTAAAGAATTTGTTAATATTTGGTTTTAAATAAAGAATTAAATTGCTTACACAAAATTGGACAATAGTCCGTCCCCCTTAAAAATATACAAAATAAAGGTACCTTTATAATAATAAAGTACTCGAAGATACTAATTGGATTTTGGCTCCTTCCAACTTCACACTTTCTAGTACCAGTTAAATTTTTTTTCTTCAATACTATTTAAAGCGCAGAGTATTGTGATTGGAACTCAATCCGGTTAAGAAATTAAAAAAAAATATAAAAATAATTGATACCCATATTGCTTATAATTTGGATCCAAAAGTGCCATTTAGTTACAAAAAAAGCTTTGGAGATAAAACTTGCTTCCCTTACAGCCTTGTAAGGATTTTGGATTTTAAATTAAGTTAAATAATTTTCCGAAATTTATTCAGGCTTAAAAAATAATGTAAATGAAAATATAAATGAAAATTTAATGAAACCTTTTAAAGGTTTTTTGAAGTCTTGGCGTAGTAAAACTTTTGATGTTTAAAATATTATATTTCTTTCAACAAAAAGCTATAAACGGATAACTTGTTTTAATTTCTTAAGAGTATATTTATATCTATACCACACGTATTTATATATCATATTGTTTAAAGGTTGTTAGAATGATTTTGTTTTTTTTTTTTTTGTTGTTAAATAGTTATCAGATTCAAAGTGAGAAACTTTAAACGCCTTCTTTTTGTATTTGTCTTAATCTACCGCTGTCCTGATATTAAGTAGTAGTGGTAGTAGTTTCAAGTATGTAGTAGAAGATACACACTTGGATACTTATTATATCTTCTTATTTTTTATTACAGGCCAAAACCATTTGTTAACAACTCTTTCATAGAATATGAAAAAGTTCTTTATTATTTTTTTTTTTTGATAATGCATTAATGCTGTTGGGCTTATGAAAAAAAATATGATATTAACATGGTTTTAAGTTCTTTGCTGAAATTATCAAAATTCCGTGCCACTTGCATCACACGTACGTTTTGTTGGGATTCTAAGATTAGGTCAACAAGTAAAACAGGCAACCAACAAACCAACGAACCATTCATTTAGGCAACCAACCATATAGTCAGGCAACCAAAATTCAGTCAGCTCAATATACGAGCATAAAAAGTGTCGGCATTAGTTTGTAGCTTAACACCACGTCCCTATATGAGGCATGCACATGCATGGTATCAGCAAAGCTTTTTGGTTAGGCTTTCATAATCCTTACAGATGTAAAGAGATTTTTTTGTTGTTGTTGTAGCGCTTTTCTGTTGTATGTTTTGTGAGTGTAGAAAAGATATCACAACACGGACATCTTTTTATGTTTTAGAGCATAACAAATGTTGATGATGATAAAACGAAATATACATTTTAAAATGATATCGAGTAAATTAAGACAACGTTTGGACAAAAAAAAAAAACAGATGGAAAAAACCTTTTAAGTTTATAAACTTGGTTATAAATTTTATATCAAACAGAAACTTGTTTGCAAAGATCTTAAGTTTTTTAATAGTTATATCAAGGACTATGTAACTTTACAGGATGTTCAAAGTTTAAATCATCGAGCCAATCGTAACAACTAATTCAGTGATTTTTTTGAGAACTTATTTGAAAAAGTATTTTTTCAATTTAAAAAAAGTAAAAATTATGTGTACAGTACACTAAAAATTAGCTAATATCACAGGGAACTTATATTTAAAATTTCAGATTTCTAGCTAAAATGGTTTGGGTGGGCCCTTAAACGGAAGCCGTTAAAGCTTCTAAACTCCCATTTTGCCAACGTCCCTGGCGAAAAGTGATAAAAGTCGCTAAGCCATTATCCAGGGTACACATATTTTAGTTTTCTAGCCCAAGCGGATAGGGAAAGTTTTTCTCCTTGAAACCCTTATTTTTACGACACTCTTGTCGAAAATTCCGCGTAAAAAAATCAGATCTGAACAAGTCTCATTAGATCTAATTGTATCAGATCTACTTAGATCTCAAATTTGGGGACACATTAAAAGATCTACTTAGATCTAATTAAATCTAGACAGATCTGTGGTACCGTATAAAATCAGATTCAATTTGCTCTGGATGTTATGTTTATGTCCACCAGATTTAATAGGAAATGAATGAACACAATCTTGTACTAGATCTGATATTAGATATGAAGTGATCTGACATTAAATATGATCCCATATGACCAGAAATTTATAAGTTATTTAGATCTCTTTAGATATCAACAGACCTGGCACTAGATTTGATCAGATCTGCCCATAGAGTGTAAAAAAGATCAGATCTGAATAGATCTCATTAGGTCTACTTGCATCGGATCAAATTAGATCTTAAAATTGGGGACGAATTTGAGATCTACTTAGATTTGATCATATCATTACTTTTATATATATTTTTACTTCGTTGGCCTTGAAAATGGCTCAAATGTCTACAATCTTGTACTAGATCTGATACTAGATATGTAGTGATCTGACATCAGATATGATATCTGATTATATCTGTCCACCAAAATCAATTAACTTTCCACATCTCTTTAGATATGAACATATCAGTCTATAAAGTGTAATACATATGCCATATTTAAGCATATATAATCAGATCTGGCATCAGATCTAATTATATTCAATCATATTTAATTATATTAAGGCAGATCTGATCAGATCTAATCTTTTATATACGGGGGTACACATATTTTAAATTTCAGATGTCTAGCCAAAAAAAAATTTGGTAAGGGGAAGAATTTTCTCCTCTGAACCTCCCAGTTTTTTTTTGCCACCTTCCTGGCGGAAATTTAAAAAATTACCTCAATGGTAGTTTAGCTCGTATCCTCGGAATCACATATATTAAATTTAAGATTTCTAGTGAAAGTGGTTTGGGCAGGCCGCCAAAGGGGGAGACTTTCCCTCTCTCCATAATCTCTTTAGTGAATTTACTCACATATTTTAGAAATTATACTTTGAGCCAAAAGGGTTTGGGAAGAATTTTCCCTTTGGACAACCCCCTTATTTTTACCACGTTCCACAGAAGAGTAGCCCATACCAGGGGGAACGTATATTTTTTAGTTTCAGGTATATATTTTAAGATGTTTTGGCAGGCCGTCGTGGGGAAAACTTTTTCTTTAATTTAAAGTCCTCATTTTTACTACGTTGACGTTTCCCTGTTTGCTGGAATTTTCAAAAATCCGTCTTAGTTGATATCTACTAGGGATTTCGTTGATTTATTTCCTTTAAATAAATCTTGATCTTTTTATATTGCAAATAACAAACATCGTTGAAATTTTTTATTATCAACTGACTTGCCCTTCCACATTGCTGGCGTTTTTATATGTGCGGGTTAAAAAACTAGAATGTGGCAACACTGTCCCAAAGCTGCATACTGGCAACTTTGAGAATGTTCTTTTGAAGTTTGACAAAAGAAACATAAGTTACCCAGCAAAACTTTGGTAATGGGTGCGATATTCTCATGCGTTACCTTGTAATGATAGCTCGTTACCTTTTTCATTATTTGCAAACAGAAACAAATAAGTTACTGATTATTGATTACGTAATATATGATTTACAAATGTAAAGTAATAATTGAAATATTTTTAAAAATCAATTTTTAGATACATTACTTTGTGTTTTTTTTTTGTAAGCAAAAGGGTAATGAATGTTTGTTCTGAAAACACCAGCGAAAAAATGAAGCGCAACAATTCATTTAAGTTTAAAGCAATCAAATACTATATGCGTCGATAGCTCAGTGGGTAGAGTTCTTGGCTGGCAACCAGAGTTCCCTAGTTCGATTCCCATCTTGACCACATTATTTTTAATTTTAAAATATTTGTAATAATTTTTTTTAATAAAAATTCCTTTTTTTTAAATATACAGTACTGTTTAAAACATATGGAACTGAGACCGTATTTGAGCTTTTAATTGATAAACTTTTTTTAAATGACTCTTGGTTACTATTTATTATTTTTTTACATTTATTTATTGCTTTTGTTAAACAATTAAGAAAAAAAAAAAACAGATTCCGTTAAATTACAACAACAAAAAATATATATTTTAAGAGATTGTCGAAATTTAAGAGTTCAAAACATTTGCAACTGCAATTTCTTCTACTCTTAGCGAATTAATTAACACTAAAAAATGCTTGGAAATAACGGTAATTGCATTCTTTTTAAATTATTTATATTCTTGTCTTTACATTTTTACAAAAAAAAAATTTAAAACTATTGCGCTTCAGTAGTTTTCATTACATGGTGAAAGGGTAATATTCATTATAATAATTTTTGTGAAAAATGGCTGGAAAGAAATATAATTCAGTTTTTAAGACCAAAATTTTAAAAGATTATCAAAATGGACTTTCTCAAAAAGAAATTACCCCGTATTACAACTAAAAGAGAAGATAGAAAAATAAAGAATTTTTTTTCAAATATCCGAAAGCAATCCCTAGAGAAGCAAAAACGGAAATTCCGATAGATGCCAGTCTTTCCACTATCAAACGAAGAGCCGTAGAATGTGGTCTTAGAAGCTTTAGATGCACAAAAAAACCATATGTATCAGAAAAAAACAGAAAAGCTCGACTTGAATTTGCTCGCGCCCACCTAAATTGGACTCCACATCAATGGAAAAACATTTTATGGTCGGATGAGTCTAAATTTAACCTCCGGAGTTCAGATGGAAGAACCTACGTTCGACGACCTCAAGGTGAAAAGTTTAATCCCAGGTACACAACAGCCACAGTAAAGCACGGAGGTGGAAATATTATGGTATGGGGGTGTTTTTCTGGGAATGGAATTGGTCCGATTCACCGCATAACAGATACAATGACAGCCCCAATCTGTAGAGACCTACTTAGCTCAGTTATGCTTCCGTATGCTGAATGGGATATGCCACTTTCGTGGACATTCCAGCATGATAACGACCCTAAACACACGGCAAGGATAGTTAAAGCTTGGTTAGAGGAAAATAAAATTAATGTCATGTCGTGGCCACCTCAATCTCCCGATCTCAACCCGATTGAGAACATGTGGATGATTGTTAAACGCAACATCGGCAATAAAGTATTCCGAAATGGTGATGAACTTTTCGTCGAATTGGAAATGCAGTGGAATGCAATTTCTAACGAATATATAGATAAGCTCATAGCCTCCATGCCTAAGAGATGCTCTGAAGTTATAAAACATCGTGGATATGCAACAAAATACTAAACATTTTGAGTTTTTTTTTATTTTTATTTTTAATTTCGTTAAGAGTTGCAAATGTTTTGAACACCTGAATTTCGACAAATTTTGCTAAAAGTTATTTGTTTATTGTTGTAAGTTAATAAATATATTTTTTTGTTTTTGTAAGATAATATACTATAATTGAATTAAATAAAACAAAATAAGAAACTAAGTGTAGAAGTGTTTTTATTATAAAAAACAGTATTTACTTTCAGTTGCAAATGTTTTGACCAGCACTGTATTTTTAGACACATTACTTTTTCCATTCTCGTAACCATGTATGTAACCCCTTACATTATCACCTCTGAAGAAATGGGTCTATACATTACTTTGAGGCTCATCGCCATTACTTGGTAATGTGTGGTTTTGCTGGGTATGGTAAAGGGTTGCCATTTATATTTCAGGGCTAACATATGAGGATTTGTGTTTCTACGAGTGAATGGAAATTGATGAATTGAATTTCCGTAACAATATATATATATAGAAGAAGATGAAATTTTAAATATTATTTAAAAATTTTTGTAAAGAAGTTGCCAAAATTACTAATTTTTAACTGAAAAATTTTAAGATAGAAGCAATTTAAGTTAAATCACAGACATATTATTTCGAGTGTACTCTTGTATATCTTTCAAAGACATTTTAAAGTATACACTTAAGTATTAAAAATATCCTGTTTTCTTTTAAAATTTCGTAATCCTTTTTTAAATGATATGTTTGCTATGTTTAAGACAAAATATTACAAAATTGTTTAAACATGATCCAGCAGTTTTGCGTTTTGTAATCTACACTTTCAAAAAACTATATGAAATTCAATAATTTTTTTTTTTTGTGTGTTATAATATTGATGATACTTTCACACCAACCCTAGCTGCATCGTTTAATGTTTTTTTTTTTTTTTTTTGTTAAGATATCAGTAAGAAAATCTTTTGTACTACAAAAATAATAAAAAGTAGAAAGATAAATGAGGCAATCATGCCACATACTTAAATCATAATAATGCATTCATTTCTTATACCACTTGATGTTGCTGTTATAATGACCGCTGGGTATCCATTACATTTCCAACTACAAAAAAAAAAAAAAAAAAATACAGAAACAAAATTAAACAATTTTTCACGTCATGACTTTAAACATCCACATACAAGGCTAATTTTGGGAAGAAAATTGTTAAAGATAAAAAAAAAAATAAAATAAAAAACAATTTAATGGAAAAACAATAAAAGGGATCATATGCATTATTTTTTAACACATTATTACCT
The DNA here is from genome assembly GCA_949748255.1 of Eustalomyia histrio. Lineage (NCBI taxonomy): Eukaryota > Metazoa > Arthropoda > Insecta > Diptera > Anthomyiidae > Eustalomyia > Eustalomyia histrio. The sequence goes on from OX456527.1 coordinate 120,493,190, forward strand.
AGATAATGGTTAGATTCACATAGAAAATCACGTTTGAAAAGAAATGAAAAAAAAGAGAAATACAATAAAGCCTACAGTTATGGCGTTAAAACTTCAAAAGGGTTTAAAATCATTCAAACCTTTAATTAATTGTTCAGAGTATTAAGTACTTTTGGTAACTACTGTTGTGTTTCATGATTATTTTTGTGGGATATAAAAATAAAGAATTTTAAACTTTTTTTTAACGATTCTGTATCTTAAAAAAAAACAAATTTACAGAGACATCAATTAGTTTTAATAGTATATTGGTCACTTAACCCATTTCAAATAATTAATTAAAATTTAAAAGAATTAAAATTGTATGAAGATATGATTAAAATAAGTCTTTTAAAAAAGCGGCCTTAATTTGTAAAATCTGCTCTTTTTATAATTAAGCGTTAAACAAAGTATTTTGTTCAGAGGGTTTTTAAATAAGAAAAGGGAACATTTTTCAGATAAAATACCCAAATTTGCTCTCATCATTTTATTAATAGATATTAACAGCTAGAGATTTATTTTGTATGGTAACTTATAGTAAAATTTTATGTAACACATTTTTTTCATACAAACTAACCCCCTAAAATATGATTTGTGGGACATTTTAGCGCCAATTCTAAATACACGCAGAGAAAAAACATGGTTGGGACAATCATATTCGAAGAGAATCATATATTTTTGAGTTTATGATTGTGTGAACCATAGTATAATATATAATATGGTTGTTTTATTTTTTGATAAAATAACCATAATTTTGCCATAATATGATCCCTACAGTTATATTATGATTCAAAAATTTACCATATTATGATTCTAAAGAAAAATATTATGATCTTGAATTTATCATAATATGATCACATGTAATAATAGTATGCTCAAAATGTTATCATATTATGGTCCTCACAACTATATTATGATTCCTGGATTATCATTATATGATTCCTTCAATAATATATATATGTATATATATACATGATCCTTCTTATTATATTATGATTATTAATATACAATATCATATTATGGCATATTAATAATTAATATAAAATCCCAGCATTAAACAATATATGATTGTTTTTTAAGACATTTTGTAGTAAAAGCAAACTGACTGAACTGCTAAAATTTTGGTTTTTATGAAAACAAGAGAATATTATGACTGTAAATGTCAAAGTCATGTTTTATTTGATGTATAATTATTTATTGATTGTTGCCAGCCAGTCAGAGTTTAAATTACCACAGTATTGTTACAGCCAATCATGTTATGAAATAGAAAGTGGCAATAATGAAATAGTGAAATATTTACTATAACAATGATGGTAGTGACCAAGTTGATGGTTAGAAAACCAATAACATGGTTGTGACAATAATACCCGATTGCAGCAAGTACAATATATTAGCAGTGATCATTTTGCAACCATGTTCTTTCTCTGCGTGTAAGTACGAAATTAACCCTTAAACGTATTAACTTATTTCTCGCGTTCATCATGAGTATTAAGCTTTGGTGTATTCGGAGACATAGTGAAATTTTATGATAAATATTTTTGTGAAACTCTTTAACCCGTTATATGTACGTTTTAAGGGTATTTTCCCCCTTTTTCAAAAAAGGTACTGAAAAGACCCATATATTAAGGAGTTAGAGGGTTAAAATGTTCCACAAAAATGTTCCTTGTAGTTTTTTACAAAAGTCTGCTAAACACATTTTATACCTAAAATTTAAGGATCACATGATTTCTTATGCCAATTCACCGTAACAATGTGGTTTTATTGATTTGTCGTACCACAGAAAAAATATTTTAAAATCAAGTAGAAACAATATTAAATTAACTAGAAATAACTTTGAACTTACACCCAGATCATTTTCAATTTAATTTAGATGTGTTTCTACTTATATTTAAAATGCTAAAATAAAATCTGAAATGTGGATATGTTAATTTAAATGCGAAATAAAGGGTGCTTAAATTTTAAGGGCCGCTGTTGAATGTGAACCACACCTAAACGTCAAGTTTTTTTTTACATTTCATTTGACATATCTCAATTTCAGACTAACTCAATTTGAACCATGGAAAGATACACAATCGAGCAACGCGTTAAAGTTATTCAGGCTTATTATGAAAATGGGCGTTCAAATCAAAATGCATTCGTGCACCTTGTGATTTTTTTTGGTCAGCATAATCGAACAAATGTGTCCACGATCGGGAGAATTGTGGGCAAAATTCAGCAAACCGGGTCTGTGAAAACACCTGTGCATGCTCGCCCAGTTCGTTCTGCGGAAAACATTGCTGTTGTTCGCGATAGTTTGTCATGAGGTCGGCCAAGCATTTACCGTGAATGGTGTTCGTTATCGCGAGATGATAACGAACTTATTGTGGCCTGGAATTGAGGATATGACCCTGGACGATATGTGGTTTCAACAGGACGGTGCCACTTGCCACACAGCTAACGAAACAATAGCTCTTTTGCGCGACAAATTCAATCGCCGTGTTATCTCAGGTGGTGGCGATGTCAATTGGCCGCCAAGATCATGTGATTTAACACCGTTGGACTTCTTTTTTTGGGGTTATTTGAAAGAAAAGGTGTACAATTCAAGAGCTAAAGGATGAGATAATTCGGCACAATAACGGCATAGAACCTCAATTATGCCTCAGCGTCATCGAAAATTTGGACCATCGGATGGAGGTGTGCCGCCGAGGTCGCGGCGGCCATTTGGCCGATATTTTGTTCCATACATAATTAAACCATACCATATTATCATAATAAAAAGAAATTACAATAATTTTCTAAAAAATTTGTGTTTTATTCAAAATCAACATCGGCCCTTAAAATTTAAGCACCCTTTATATTTATTTTAACTAGAAACATATTTACTTTAATAAGATTCATACTTAATGTAAAAATGTTTGTAAAAAATTAGATGTTTATTTAAATATAATATAATAATTAATTTAACTATGATTTTTTTTGCTCTGTGAACATTTATTTTCAAATAAAGGCTATAGAAAATAATATAAATTTCTATTTTCTTTTAAAGTCATAATTTTATATTTCTAATCAATTCTAAATAAAATTTCATTCATTTCGTCATATATTACAAAAGTGTGTGTGAAAATAGACAAATGTTTTTGAGATGTTTTGCCTAAAGGCCAACAAACATTATTTGTACCATGTATTCCATTTTATTATTCGTTGTAGATTTTCATTTTTTTTTTCAAATAATTTTGTCATTCAAATAATATCGATTAAATAACAAAATTATGTTTTATACAACATGCAATTGACATTGATTTTAAAAGGATACGAACATTAATAACATGCAATCATACTTAAATGAATTTATTAAATAGAAAATATTTAGATTTTTGTAGCAAATAAATGTGTTGAGGTTGTTAAATAAAATTGTATAAATAAATTGTTAAATAAAACTGAGCCAAAAATGTTTAGGAACAATTTATATGTGGAGTTACGACAAAATAGCTTAAGTCAACTTAAGCTCTTTTGGCAAAAGAACATTTTCAGACACTATTGGTTAAAATAAACATTTTTCAATGGAGTATTTAAGACAACCTTGTAGTTTGAAATATAAGTTTTTTAAATCTCATTTCGTGGAAAAAGTCTTTATAAAGTTTTTTGACTAAAAAATTTTTTTTATTTGTCAAAAGTCCACAGACTTCAGAATGAGAGTATGGTTATTAAAACTGGTGATATGTCATAACCACCACGGACATCATACCCATATCCAATATGGATATTATGATCGAAAATTTTGGGATATAAACCCTAAACAGAAAATGGTTACAACTTGAATATGGGTACAACATGATCACTGCTACTATATAATACTTGCTGCATTCGCGTATGGTTGTCACAATCAAGTAATTAGTTTATAAATAGGTTCTATCCATCAATATGATCGCTACCATCATTATTGTAGTAAATATTTTATTATTTCATGATTGCAGCTTTCTATTTTATAACATGATTGGCTGTAACCATACAGGAGTAAAAAAAATACTAACTGTGAATAAAATATGATAATTATGTAAATAAAAAATGTTGAAAGCAATCAATAAGTGAATCAATGAATGTCGAAAGGAATCTATATAAATATTTTATATTTTTTTAAAATTTTTTTCAATAAATACAATTATATATTTTTTTAAAATATGAGTATTAAAAAAATAATTTTTTATAAGAAAATGTCTGTAGAACCCAATAGTTGTTTTTATGAAAAGGATTTTTATACAAAATACTAGATTTTTAGAAATTTTTTGCATAGAAAGATTTTTAGATTCTATGGACTTTTCCTGTAAAATTCTCAGATTCTGCAATCTGTATCTTAGATTAAAATTCTAATATTCTTAAAATAAAAACTTAAATTCTAAGACCCTTCTTTAAATAAAAAATTCTTAGATTCTGATCATAAATAATACTTATGTAGATTCTAATGACTTTTTCTAAAAGAAAAATTCTTAGATTCAAGGACTTTTTCTAAAAGAAAAATTCTGAGACTCTAACTATCTAAAAAAAAATCTTAAAAATGTCATTAGAATGCAAAAATTTTTCTATTAGAAAGTCCATAAAATCTATGTTTTTCTTATTTTAACATTTCTTAGAATTTTAATTTTTTTTTATTTTGCTTAAAAAAATGCCGTTGAATCATTAAAGTTTTCTTTAAAAAGTTCTTAATATCAAATTTTTTCTTTAAGAAAAACATTCATAAAGAAATATTCTTAATTTTATAAAACTATTTTATAGTTTCGAATCATGATATTTCTGTAGGAAGCATATTATGGTAAAATTATGGCTATTTTATTATCATAATATGATAATTATGTTATAGTACAAATATGGTCATTAGAGCGTACCACCTTACAGGCAAAAAAAGGTGCACCGTACACCTTCAAATATAAAGCATTGTTGCAAGGCCATTTAAAAAAAAAATTTTTTTTGCCGATCGTAGGGGTCGCCTTTTTGAGATTTTCGTTATATATTCAATATTTACAGTCCGATCGTAAAGTGTGATATATCGATTGTGTTTGTTTTGGGGATAACAATATTTTTGGTCTAAGGTGCATTGACCTCAAGTGTCCCGTTTTAGAACTTACCCAACATATCTCATTTCCTACCATCCTAATGTGCCACCCTAATGTCAGAAAATTAAAGCGCGCAAAAAATCATAAAACGTTTGCTAAGGAAATATTTCGATAATTCCAGCACAACTGTTGTAAAAATGTTTTTTATATTTTTTATTGCGGAATGTAGGGGTCACATTTTTAAATGTTTCCTAATATGTTCTTGTGTCAAAATACTTCCTCATCAAAAGTTTTATGGTTCTTTGCGAGATTTAATTTTCTGACATTTGGATGGCATATTAGGATGGTAGGAACTGAAATTTAGGGGGTAACTTCTAGAACGGAATCCTTGAGGTCTCCCTGAGACAAAAAAAAAATCGACATATCACGCTTTAAGATCGCACTGTAAATACGGAAGATATAACGAAAAATTTAAAAAGACGACCCCTACGTTCGGCAAAAAAAAATATAAATTTTTTTTGAAATTGCCTTGCAAAAACACTTTAGATTCGCTGGTGTACGATGAACTTTTTTCTGGTATGGTCTAATGGTCATACTGCCTATGTCGAGTGATGCCGATTTGCCGTAGAGATTATGAAAATAAAGTTTTAGTTCTAATCCTCATATATCGGCCTTATTGAATCCATCTTTGGATATTCTGTAAAACCTCTATTTGGCGAAGCTGGATTCAGCTACGCAAAAAAACTGTTCCCGAGCTTTTCCCCAACGGACCTTATCGCAATATCTGCTTTTGGGATTGTGTCCAAAAAACTTTCGGTTATAATCCTAACAATGGAATGGACCGTTTTTATAGGGATTATGGCCGCTTTTTTATTATATTTTTTTTATACCCAGCAAAAATGAAGCTGCCAAAGAAGCAATAAAAATAATGATTAAATATTTTGATGCATGAATGGAAAATGGTTATATACTTTGTAATATTTAAGATTTGATGAAAATTAAATTCATAAGAATGCATAAAAATAAGATTAAAAAAGTGAAATTTATGCATTGATATACAAATACTCCTTATTAAAACAAATAAATAATTCTGCATTAGTGAAAAATAATTTTTGAAACATTTTTCAAAAATTTTAATGAATTTTTTAAACAAATTTTAAAATATTTTTGGATAATTTAAAAACTGGTTGTACAATTTTGAAACATTTTTAGACAATTTTAAATAATTTTTGCACAATTTTAAAACATTTTTGGGCAATTTGAAATAATTTTTACACAATTTTAAAATTATTTTTGTAAATTCTGAATTAAAACTGGAAATGGTGTAGTGTTAAATAATAAACATAATGCAAAAATGCAGAGATTGCGTCGTCATAAATATTTAAGGCAGAAAAAATGCAAATGACAGGCCAGTTGGTTTCAATTAAAGGTCAAAAAATCAGTTTTTCCTGATTTTTCAAAACTTTTATAAAAATTGCAAAACTGCATAAATTCTAACCCTCATGAAAGTTTTAAACTAAAATATAAAAAAAATAAAAAAGTTCATCAGAACTATTTTCTCAATTTTAATAAATGCTTTAGATTCAAAAAAAAAAATATATACGATATACTATAACTTATGCTTTAGAAGTAATGAAGAGTGATATTTTAAGATATACATCGGGTTTATATCCAGATCACTGCATTTCCAATATGAACACATGAATTTCTTGGAAGTACCTTAAAATAACACCAAAAAATTATAAAAGAATGCCAACTGAAGTTTAAAAAGCAATGAAAAAAGTTATAGTCACAGAATGACTACCATTTTTTTTGCTGGGTATATAGGAAAGCTTTAGTTAGCGAAGCCGAAATTAAATATATTCCAGTGGAGAAAATTCTTATGCCCGACAGAAAGCCGGCCACACAAAACATCTTCTATCAGCGAAGCCGGCCCGGTGTAGAAAATAACATTATTCCAAAATATGAGGATAATCAGCTTAATTCTAGGGCTGGGGATTAAGACGGAAAATAATATGGTAATTTTCCCAACTTCATTTTCCAAAATATTCGGAAATACACCCAAAACCGGAAATTGAGATATTGTCTGTTGGGTCTATGTCAGTCTGAAAAACAATGATATTCATAGTCCCCATTTAGGTTTGGGGGTTATGACCGACAAATGTTCGGTCATAATATTAAAAATGTGAATATTGTCCGTGGGGGTTGTGACATGTCACCATTGCAACTACCAGTAAAGGGTACAATACCCACCCATCTAAAAATCGAAATATATATGAGCATACATGATCATACATGGGCCTGTATATGATCATACATGGGCATACATGGTCATATACGTCTATACATGATCTCATATATGACCATATATCTTCGGATCCGAAATTTGAGGGTATATGGCGATATATGTGCATATATTATCATACATGCTCATATATTATTCATGTATGCTCGTATATGATCATACACGTCCATATACCCTCAAATTTCGGATCCGAAGGTATATGATCATATATGAGATCATGTATGGTCATATATTGAACAATGTATGGACGTATATGACCATGTATGATCATATACAGCCCATGTATGATCATGTATGCTCATATATATTTCGATTTTTAGATGGGCAGTTTGTGTTATCATAATAACTCTCTGATTCGATTAAACGATACTTGATTTGTACTCAGATTTGTACAAACAGTTTGTCATTTTAAATTCAATTCTGAGTTCTTCAGCGTTTGTAAAATTTTTCCTCTTTCCTGTTTCCCTACTTGCGCTTATTTTGTCTTTAGTTGAAAATGAAAAAAAAAATTCTCAAAGCAACAAAGTACGCTGAATAAAAATAATTAACGCTCCATCAAATCAATGTCACGTCCATGTACGTGAGAATCATTTAGTTCACCTTGATTTTTAATATATGAGTGTAGGTATGATTGCAGCAAATGTATTGGTGCTGGGGAATCAAAACATGGCTAACAGATTTTGTTTTTCTTTTTTTTTTTGTTAACCACAAATATCATCTACATTAAAAGCCCGACAATATATAAAAAGCATACAAGAACCGAGTCTTTAAAGCTATGAAATCATGACTATGACGGTGTTGAAGATAATGATGAAATTACGCTAGCTACAGTTTAAGCTCTTGCTTGTTTTTGTGGTTTTCCGCAAATAATTCTTGCTTAAGACAGACTAACTGACTGATAGGTAGACGTATTTATAGATGGATGGATGGATGAACAGACGGACATACAGACAAAAACAATCATTCACTTAAATAACAGTGGCTTATAACTTTACTAAACTTTAGCACTTCCAGTTTGTGAGTTAATATACCACACCAAAATTACACACGAACTATAAACAACGAATAACAACAACAACATCATCATCGTCATCATCTTCCTTATATTTTTTATTATTATTATAATTTTTTTTTTTGTATTTTAAACAATGTATTAAAAACAATAAACATTTTTCATACTCATATCAAAAAGGAATGAATAACTAAAGATGAAGAAAAACAAGACTACACACTTTACTGGCAATAATACCTACGGAAAATTGTATCGTACTTGATCAAAATGATGAGCACATTTCAACATTCCAATTATATCTAAACTATGGCATCAGCAAGTAGCTTTTCATAGTTACAAACTCATACAATTTAAAACAGGCAGACTCACTCGTACTCACTCAAATTGTTTCAGAGTCTTTCTTATATTATAGCAGTTACATTTTGTTGCAATTTCTTAACTTATTTTTTTTTATTATTGTCATCATTATCAGCATCATCAGCATCATCATCATCATCGTCTACTCTACAATTGATGGATTACTTTATACGCTTAACGCCAACCATTGTTTTTTCTTTTTTTTTTTTGAGTGTTTCTATCATAAAATTGTTTTCCTGGTCCATGTAGTGAATATGTGTATCATTGAAATTTAATAGAAACAATTTATTTAAATACTCTACTTTACAAATATGGTATTGGATAAGGGCTTTGTTACACAGACAAATTTTTCAAAAATAGTTCTACAGTTATCGAATAAGGAATAAGTAGCTTTATTATTACTCCTACAAAGGACGTTTGATACTCAATCCTAAAAATACCGCTAAGAATAGATACAAAAACTAATTATTAGAAATGTCCTAGATCCGCCATTATGTCATCAGAAATTCTTCAGAATTGGCTCTCATGCTTAAACTGATTCTACTAGAACATATTTTCATGATAAACGTTTCGAAACTCTTTTCACATATTCTAAATTTAAGATAAAGCTGACAAAGAACTAGTTCTAGAGTTGCAGCTAGAAACTCCAACTTCAGTTTAAAGTAAGCGAACTGGTAGCTTTTGAAATACTTTTAGATGAAAATCATCTATGAAATATCTGAGAGTACAACAAGTTCTGAAGGAAAAAGTGTTAATTCAATCGGTTTTTGGGAACAAGAAAAAATCGTCTGGAAAATGTCAAGAATTTTCAATGTGTACCGAATTTTTATTAAAATATTTTTCAAAAATGGATTAAAAAGTCATAGAGCCCAGTCAACAGGGTCCTCATCTTCTTATGCCAGATATTCCTGATCCTGTTGAAATATCACTAGAGAAATTTAGAGCCATTTCTCGTACATTTAAAATGCAACCCCTTTCTGGGTATTAGAGACGCATGTAGATACGAGGACGCGTCAGTAAGTCCTTGAAAAGGCAACACTGCTCCTGTCAGCAAGCATCTGTCAGTTTACTTCTGTCAAATTTTGAGGAGAAAATGGAAGTTTCCATGGCAAAAATCCATTAATTGCTCTCTCAAACGCCCTATTCTCTGGATATAGCATCGAGTTACTTTTCTTGCTTCCAAACCTGTGGAAATGACTCGGCGGTAAGAGAGAAAGAACATCTCACACACATACCAATTTTGATGTCCTCAACAAATCTTATTTTTTGGAAGGGATAAAAAAATGGGGAAACGATGGACAAAGTACAGAGTGTCCGCCGGGAAGGTATACTACTTTGTTTGTTTATAATTTTTGATTAAATGAAAGAGAATGAATCTTATATTGATTGTTTTATTTAATGTCGGCAATTATGTATGGAATACAATATCAGATAAATGTCCGCCTCTGTTAGCCTCACAAATACTTTTGAGCACATTTTTCACACATTTCACGCGGTGTTTCATTAATTTCAAAACGAATATTTTGTTTGAGTCTCAAGCGTTTCTGGTTTGATTGCATAAACCTTGCTTTTCAGATATCCCCAGTCAAATCAGGCGACCGTGGAGGCCAATTAACATCACCATTTCCTGAAATAACTTGTTGTGAAAAGAGGTCTCGCAGTAATTCCATTGTAATCCTGGCTGAATGCCATGTGGCACTGTCTTGTTGATACCACATGTTAATCAAGCCCAAAGCATGCAGTTGTGGCGTTAAAAAGTTTTCAATCATACCACGATATCGCTCCCTATTCACAGTTACCGTAACACCGTTTTCATTTTTAAAGAAGTAAGGTCTAACGATTCCTCCTGACCAAATTGCACACCTGAATGTCACTTTTAATGGATGCAAGGGTGACTGATGAATAATTTGAGGGTTTTCCATTGCCCAGTGCTTCGTCACTCATTATGATTTTTTCATGAAAATCGAGGTTGTCATGGGCCAAAGTTGTTCTTTGAAGACCAAGCTCCTGAGCACGGCGTCGAATTGAGGTTGATGGATTGTTTTGAATACTTTCTTGAGCAGCAGTAATGTTTTCAGCCGAGCTTGCATGTCGATGTGGTCCATGCTTGGGCCTATCACCTACAGATCCTCTTTTTTCGAAATCATTCACTACACGATAAATAGTGCGTTTTGTTGGCACGTTGTTTCTCCCAAAAATTTAACGTAACTTTCTCATCGTCACAGTAATCGATGATTGATTTTGATAAAATATTTTAACGATTAAAACACGTTGATTTATCGAATATTTTTCCATTATAAATTTGCAACGTGTCTACTTCACGACTGCCAAATATGAACTGTCAAGACTTATGTTTACCAAAATGGCGGCAAAACGAAGTAGCATACCTTCCCGCGGACACCCTGTATATGGAGCTCAAAAGTTTTTATCCAAAAACCTGTGCTTAATTCAAAAAGTCACCCTCGTGTTATGTATTAATTAATTTTTTTTTTCAAAATCCATGGTAGTTGTGTGGCCCTACGCTCCTTGCAGGAGTAAAAAGATTATAAATAGATTTCTTGCTGAAAAACGTTCGGCAACTTAAATATCAGTGAACCGTTCATGAAAACTGAGACCTTTTAAATAGTAAAATTTTCCTCTTAGTCTTTCCTAGTCCCTCAAAAGTCCTCATCCCAGAGTTGCACAAACCATCTATCTCAGGCAGTATAGTACGGTTACCAAAAAGAGATCGCATCTTCTTTAATTTAACATCTGCCCTGGCTTTCGTTCTCCAGATCCGTTTGGGGTGCTGATAGGGCAAACATTTTTATTTCGACCACCACTAAGAAGATAGGAAACTAATGCAATTCATTGTATTTTTATTAGGAGTCCAAAGTTTGTAAAGAAATGTCATCAGGTCATCCGTAGAATTACTTCTAGGAAATTCATTCTGTTGATTTTTGGGAAGTGGTAGGTCGCCAGATAATTAACAAGATAGATGTTAATCGTGCTCTCCATCACCTTCGAGAGCTCAGGCAGTGGTTAATTGCTTTCTATCAAGAACAAATTTGCTGCAATAATTCTCTGCGAAGATTAACTTTATCAGCGGGCTTAGTAAATATTTCATTTTTACTTTTTAAGATTTGAGATGGAAAAACTAGCATTATCCCTTTCCTTTATTTAACGAAAACTAAACTGTCTTGCAGTTGCGAGGATCATCAGGAAACATTCGCATGAAGACGTTGTTGTGGAGAGGATTTTGACATCTAGCAGGAAAATTATTCTAAGCTAAACTTTAAAATTTGTTAGAAATTTTGGTATCTCATAAAGGAAAGAAATCTCAGAATAACTTATCGCATTTTGTTGGTCACCTCGGGTACCAAAAAGATAAAACGGGGGGAAGAAAATCCACAACTTTTTGTTCGTGAGCATGGTAAAACCTTAAGAATTTCTGAATAAAAACCGCATAGCAATAATGCAGTTTAGAAATCAAATTTAAAGAAAACGTTTGGCGTAGCTTAACATTTATCCTCAACAATATAGGGTTTCATAAGATCCATCTTAACCACCTGTAATTTTCTTATTAATTTTTTTTTTGTTAAAAGAATTCCTGCTTATTCCTTATAGTCTCTAATAAAAAGATTACTTCAAACTTGGCGGGTTGGTTGTTATAACTAAAAAAATATATTAAAGTGTATTCATCATTTTCCTCATCATCAACATTGACGTCGTCCTCGTCGTCGTCGTCGTCGTCGTAGTAGTCATTATCATTATCAACCAGAGCATCATCATAGCAAAGTCGCCGGTATCATCATGTCATAAGTATTTTATTGTGGTATTATCAAGTATGTATTTCATTTTGTATTTTCTAAGTACTCGTACTTCTCTCCTTATGCAATATAAGAAGTATTTAGTTTCATTTGAGGTTTATTCTTGCAAACTATTTTTTTTTTCTATTATTAACATTACATGTATTTGCCAGAGCTGTGTTTATCTGTTTAGTTCTAAGGTGATACTCGTTTTGCTGTAACTTTGTGGTTGGTTTATGGATTTGATGTGAAAAATAGCTGTAAACAAAGTGGTTTTCAAATTGTGGTTTTCCAGTTTTATCTAAAAAGGATGAAGTGATTAAGAAGGAAAAAGAATAATTACAATTGACAACTTTAACTGATACGATATGATACAATTTAGTATTCTTAGTAATGAATTTATTAACTATAGTGTTCAATTATTACACATAGATTCTTTAAACGGACTACAAAATTGAACATTAAAGTTTCATAATTGAAAATATGAATTAAATACTCGATTCTCACACAAATCAATAGAGGAGTAATTATTGTCAGGAAATAATACTGAGAGCAGTATATCGAGAGCAGCATCACTAAGACCTACCGTGGGTTGGCTTCATGTAGAAGAGTTGACACACTGGCTCTACAGAAGCGAAGTGCAATATAAGCCACTTCAGAAAATGCAGCATCATTAGCGGTTCCATCAGAAGCACATCCACTATGGCATTGAAGACAATTTTGTCTACATTAAGATTCGTTGTTTACCACCTTGGCTATTCTTGGTCTGAATGAAATTGGTAAATGGAGTTGTGTCGATCAGAAAACTAACCAGCAGAAAATCTTAGACAAATTACCGGAAAACAACATCACATAATTGAATTGTAATAGGATCTCCGAGAGGTAAAAAACTGCAAGTTTGTACTAAACCTTTCGACTTCTAATCCCCAGAAGAGAATTCTGGCTAGAGGGTACCTTTTTAGGGGATAATCTAGGCATTCACTTTTATACGGATGGTTCGAAAATGGATGTGGTTTCTATAGCTACTATATTTCCGTTGGAAAATACTTTCGCCTTCTGGATCATAATACCGTCTTTCAAGCGGAAATCAGGAATGCATTAAATTTACTAATATTAAAGGGATCACCAGAAATCCATGGACCTTTACCGATAGTCAAGGGGCCATCTGGGAAATTTCTTTGAACTCTACAACATGAACCACTATCCTTGGGTGTAAGTAGGAAATCAATAAATTCTGAACCAGGGGCGTATTTAGATTTTATGGGCTCCGCAGTATTGCAACATCGCAGGAAACGAGATGACTGACAAATTAAATGTTCTTCTCTAACCGCAGTCAACTTGGAGAATGAACTGAACATTGTGAATGGAATGTTATTATTGATAGAACAATATGGGAGACCGCATATACCAATATGATTCTTTGGGAGGATCCTTATAGGGGAGAAACTAAGAGACTTAAAACTTTGTTAAAGGGAAATTTACAGGATAATAGGTATTCTCACCGGGCACAGGGTGCACCTATTTCGAATGGGCTGTGCGAACTCGGTGACTTGTAATGCCTGTGGGGAAGATGGCAATACCTTAGACCATTATTGCAGTTTGGCCTTTGCAAGGATTAGGGGTCAACATCTATCTGGCAACAATATTCCACCTTTGGGTGTCTTAAGAAGAATAAGCTAGTGGAGATTGCGGAATTTAATCCACTATACGGAGTTTCTGTATTAGTTAGGGTAGGGAACCATCACGACTTTCGTTCTATTTTTTGACATCAGTCACTTGTGAAGAGTATCTTCACTTCCGATTCCTCAAGCTCAACCGAACCTAAAAATTAATAGAGGGCCATAGGATTTAGTGGTTAAACTATTTGGATTTTTCTGAAACGTAAAACTCAGAATTAACATCTTTATGAAATGGATCTGTAAAAGGAAGCTACAAGAATATTCTTTAGTGATGATATTCTAGAGTGATGTGGGAAGATCATCTGGCTTCTTTTGAGGCTTCCATTCCAGATGCTCGTGATCTAAATTTCAACGTTAAAGAAATATGAATTTAAAAACGAATAAGAAATATAATTAAGTCAACATTTAGGGCGATTTTTCGAACGTGTTCATTTTACCGCATTAATCCATGCTCTTTTACAAATTTCGGAGCCAAATGGGTTTGCCACTTTACCTCACATTATCCCATATTAAGCCTCCATTAATACCACTTTAAATTAAAAATGTGAGTACTGAAAAATACAGAGAGATCATAAATTCGTTATTCTAAAGCAGGGGTGCCCAAAAGTTCCTTATGGAAGAGCAAACACCAATACATTAAAGAATAACTAATTTTGATTCAATATTTTTTATTGTAAAAACCAATACATACAAAAAAAAAATTTTTTATAACATACCCATCAAAACTTTGGTAATGGGTGCGATATTCTCATGCGTTACCTTGTAATGATAGCCCGTTACCTTTTTCATTATTTGCAAGCATAAAGTAATAAGTTAATCATTATTGATTACGTAATATATGATTTATAAATGTAAAGTAATAATTAAAATATTTTTGAAAATCTATTTTTAGATACATTACTTTGTATTTTTTTGTAAGCATAAGGGTAATGTATGTTTGTTTTGATAACACTAGCGAAAAACGAAGCGCAACAATTCATTTAAGTTTAAAGCAATCAAATACTATATGCGTCGATAGCTCAGTGGGTAGAGTTCTTGGATGGCAACCAGATTTCCCTGGTTCGATTCCCATCTTCACCACATTATTTTTAATTACAAATAATTTAAATAAAATAATTGTAATATTTTTTTTTAATAAAAATTCCTCTTTTTTAAAAATCTATTTTTAGACACATTACTTTTTCCATTCTCGTAACCATATAAGTAACCCCTTACATTATTTCCTCTAAAGTAATGGGTTTATACATTACTTTGAGCCTCATCGCCTATAAAATTCATCAATGAAGTAAGGTGCAAAGTAATCCATCGACCCCTATGGCTATACATTACTTTACCCATTATTTGGTAATGTGTGGTTTTGTTGGGTACGTTAAACAAAAACAAAATCTACATTAATGATCGCTGTCGTCAATGTTTACCAGCAAATCATACGAAAGTGTTGTTGCTTTGCACTTTCGGAGTATACAGTGAAGAACGATAAAAAAAACTATTAAGACAAAGTTGTTTGTGTATTTCGTATTGCTAGTGCTGAGTGCTCTAGGTGTATTAAAACACACAGCCTATAGATAAGTGATTTTACTAAAACAAATGAGCACCAAGCGCATATGTCTTCGGCACCCTTGTTCTAAAGGGTAAACTTCTGTATAAAGGAAAGTTTATACAGAACTGCATAGATTCTAACCTAAAGGAGAAGTGAATAAGGATGAATTTTGAGAATCACTTATAAGCAAAAATCCTTAAAAAAAAAGTAAAGTCCACCGGATTTAATGAATTAAAAAAGCACAGCGTAAATATTTTATTAAAACATTTTCAATGGCGGAAATCCGCATGCACTTTCTACTGAAAATTCATCAGTCTGAGAATTTTCTAAGAAAAAGTTGTTCATATTTCCATAATTTCTAAAGGAATACATAAGTTTCCATTCAGAAAGATAAATAGGTACATTAAAAGCCCACATTCTTTGCAATACATTTTAATTGTAGTAATTCCTATAAGGATTTTCATTTAAAGCCTTAAATTCTTCTCAATTTCCTTATAATCATATCAGAATATAAAAATCTCAACATTTGTTAAATTAATGCATATTTCTATTGTTTACATTGCAACAAAATCCCAGTTAATTTGTCACACTAAATCTTATCAATAAAATCAGATGGTACTGTGACAAATTTTCTATACCAAAATACATGTATTAAGGAAGGAAAGGACAATAAACCACCCTCAACTTCAAATGCAATTAAAATACAAAATGAATAAAAATGCACAACAAGAATTTTAGATTATTTATTACAAAAAAAAAAAGTAAAATGTGCATTGAAATCACACACACACACACATACAAAGGGTGCTGTGCCATACGAGCTGGCACATTTTTAATAGGAAACGTGTTTTGGCATATATTTAGGAAATGTAAAACATACACAAAAGGATATAGAACAGGAGTTTTTGTTTTTTTTTTTGATTTCAATTCTCTAAACAATTAACAAGAGTAAGTGTGAAACTTCAAAACCAATTATGAAAACTATTGTGAATTTACTATTTATAATAATGGAAAAAATATAGAGAGAAACTTTGGGAATAAAACTAAAAACGACATGAGGCCAATTGTAGCAAATAGTTGCTGGTTGTTGTTGTTGTTGTGTTATATTTTGTTGTCAATGGGAATTAAATTGAAATTGTTTAGAATGAACCACCACCACTACCACGAACGGATATCACCAAACCAACATCACTAATATCAACCATTCATTATAGCTAAACAATTGTAATACATTACAACAACTGTCCCGAAAGAAGTTAAAAAATCATTATTTAATGGTCCTCTCTCTCTTGTATTCGTGGTTGGTACATTTTCACAATACAATATCGAACAGAAAGCTGTTGTTGTAGATGAATTGGAAAAATGCTTTTTTTTTTATAATAAAACTAAGTAAAAATTGTATGAATGACCATTGATTCCCATCATTAGTTGGTGTCGAACGTGTCAAATTGTTGTCAGGCATTAATGTCCATCGTCTGTCTGTCTGTTCGTCCGTCCGTCCATCTGTGCCATCCTGTGCGTACATTTAAATGAATGTAGCTTAAAACCAATTGACATTTAGCTTAGCCGCGGGTGACAAATTTTAAATGGATGCAGCGTAGCTTCATTACACTCCCTAAATAATACATCCTGGTTATGTGACTATTTATCTACATTTGTATGCTTGAGAGTGTATGTGTGTGGCTTTGTATTTATATTATATCGACATAATGTTGATATTTGTTATAAAGATCTAATCATATTGTACTATTTTTTGTCAATAATTTATGAGAAAATAAACACTGTTAGAATGAAAATAATAACTCAAAAGAACGTTATTTTTAAGTAAATGTTTTTGAAGGACTACAGTAGTTTCCGTTTAAATGTGCCACTCTTAAGTGTAATCCTTACTTAAATGGGCAAAAATTACTGCCAAAAACATCTTTTATCTCTTCACAGAGAGAACAAATCATAGTTCCATCAATTTTTATATCATATTTTTGTTAATATCTTATATTTTTGTGAAAATTTTTAAATTAAGTATGAATTTTATTAAAGTAAATATGATTCTAGTTAAAATAAACTTTTTCGCATTTAAATTAAAATGTAAGATCTTCGATTAAGCATTTTGAATAAAAGTAGAAACATATTTAAATCAAAAAACAATACAAACTTAGTTTGATTTTAAAGTTGTTACTATTTAATTTAATCTTGTTTTTGTTTGATTTCAAAATATTTTCTTATGTGTTTGTTTAAGTCAGTAAAAGTTCATGCAGTTATTTTAACTCTTCGTGCAATATCAATTATTTCGCTGCAATATAAACTATTTAAAAATCTTATTCAATTACAAATTACAAATTATATCTTAATATCCTAACCGAGCACTAGCAACGAAGGCTTTGGCGAAAACAGACCAGAGCCTCTGGTGGGAATCGAACCCACGACCCCCGCACTGATCAGTTTTAGTTCATTTTACCAAGAAGTATAGCAATCTCAACCACTGTTAACTAGCTTTGGCCGTCATTTCAAGAAGTCTTAATAGCATATTATATGCTTGGTTTTATGGCTATGGCCAGAGCCCGTGAGAAGGTTTTTAACAGTAGTTGGGGGAATTGCATAGAATCTGAATTTTCCGCCATAACTATCTTAGTGAATTCGATTAATAACTTCATAGATTTTTGTTTGATTATAACGATCCCCTGTAGGAAGCCTGGGGTTAAGTGTCATTTTTGTCGACTATTTTGGGTGACTTTTTGGTGACATGTCCACAAAGCGTCTATACTTTTTACATTCCTTTTTGCAGCTGCAAAGCTGTGCTTGTTCTTGATTTTTTTATTTTGTTGAAAATACATGTACATAGCTGCATTCAAAATTAAAGTTTTTTTATAATAATATAAAGAAAAATTTATTTAAAAGTTAAAAATACAAATTTGAACAAAATATATAATGAACAAAAGAAATAACAAAAAACTTGTAAAAAAAAAAACAATCAATTTTGTATAAAAATAAAAATAACAAGAAAGAGGCAACAATTTTTAGTAAAAATTGCAGCTCTAGAGATTTTGTGGAGCCTGATGAAGATTTTACGGAGCCTGTGGATGATTTTGTTCATAGCCTGTTCCTCGATCTCGAACGATAAACTAGTCGAACGACAGCAAGTCACTCGAATTCGAATCAATTTGGGTTTCTCTATTTCGAAAGTCTTCGATCGACTTGACTTACGTGTGTCAATTTTTGTTTCTTACGCATTTACAAATCACAGAGATGCCAGATCATACATTTTGAGTAATTGTTAGAATTTTCATTAAAAGTAGAAAAAATACTACTAAACTGCTTAAAGACAAAAACAACCCTGTTTAACAGTGATCAGCTGTATATGACAAATGAAATAAAAAAATAACAATAAACAAATCAATTTTTATTTGAGAATGTGTTTATTTTTGAAAATGTTTGTTATCGATTGGTTGTAAGATTGTTAATCGGAAAGCTTTTCTGTTGCCTGTTGCTGTTGTCTGTTCGGTGCGGTCACTGCTCTTGTAAAATAAAAGATGTAAAATAAAAAAATGTAAATATGCGCTGCTTGGGGCAAACTTAAGTCACAAACAATACACACTTACCTTTTACCACTCAGCAACAGCGTAATAGGGGGTGAAACGGAGTTTAGTTTTCTGGTCAAATTTTCCTCCTCTGCAGAAAATTTGTTTGCTCCGAACACCAGAGTCCCTTTGGCAAAATCAGGCCTTTCTTCCATATAAAATACATGCGTCTTCGGCTGGTCAATTGTTGATTTTTTTTTAACTAAAATGTAAAATTGTTAATAAACTATAAATAATTTTATTATTCTGTACTAGCCTTTTGTTATCCATTGCTTTTTTACTTCATTTTGCTTTTAAAAATATCAAATATTTATTTTCACTCGACAAAAAAATAGCAAGTTACTGATTTTGACATTTGCGTTCGAGCTGTTCGAAATAGAGAAACCAAATTTTGTATGAAAACAGTTACGTTTTCAATCGACTTGTCGTTCGAGTCATCGTTCGCATAGAACTAGAGTTAGTGAAACCCAAATCAGTTTTCTTTCGACTAGAAAGCGAACGAACGTGTTCTTTCGAAATAGAGGAACAGGCTATCAGTCTTTTGAAGATTTGTCTACTCCAAAATTAAATTTTTTACTTTAATGAAGTTTATATAAAAAAAAAAATTATTAATAAAATATCTAATTTAAGAAAATATATGCACCTGTTTAATGTCTACAGCAGAAAGCGTTGGCTGGGGTATAATTAGTCAGTAGTACTGGTGACAAAGTCAATAGTGAATCAGTACAGTTTCACTATCGACATTTCCTACAGGAGAGATTTCATCCTCCATATATTTTTAAAAACAAAATAAATTAACTATTTTTTATTTCGATGCGGAAAAATATCGGATCAGAACGCAAAATTTTAGAAGAGCTAGAGCCTCAAGAGAAAGGTAGATTCTAAGCAAGAACATCTGTATATTTTGCTTCATTTAGAGTTAAAAAACCTTTTATATATATAAAAAAAAAAAATTTAGTTATACTCTGGCTCAAGTAATATATTTTACACTTATCTTTTTGTCTTCATTTAGCTGGTTTTTTTTTAACCAGTGTATTTACAAAAACAAAGTAACTTTAATTTTCTTTAGCCAGGCTGATATATTTAAAGTTTTGGAAAAGCTACAGCATCCAGAACTTAAACAAAAAGTCTAATAAAAATTAAAACATATATTTTTTCCATTCTTGTCTGCTTGGCTGCAATCAAACAGGTGTCTAAATTGTTCATAGATTTTAATCCAATGTAACATTTCGTAAATATGATGAAACTGTTACATAAAAATATTACATCACTCTCACCTAGTCCAATTTCATTATCGAAAAGTTTCGAAGTTATTATGTGACAGTTATTTGTACATTAAAGCAGTTGCAGTTATTCTAACTGCAATTACAGTTGGTTTGCTTTGGCAATTTTTTTTTTTTTATTTTAACAGCTGTTTTTTGGAAATAATCTACAAAAACTACTGCATTTTGGTAACATTTCAAATAATTTTGAACAAATATTGTTTTTTTTTTTTGGCATTTTTATTTCTTTACAATTCTCGTTTTTTTTTTGTAAAACAGTTTGTAGATTCTCCTAAATGTAATAAACATAAGAATTTCAAGTTGACAAAGTGAAAAATATTGTCTTTGAAAGTAAAATTTTAGAGAATTTAACTGTTTTTGTAGTTGTTTTTAACTAAATTTGTAGTTGTTTTTCTGTTCTTTTTAACTACATTTGTAGTTGTTTTTAATTACATTTGAAGTTATTTTTGACTATATTTGTAGTTATTTTTAACTACATTTGTAGTAATTTTTAACCACATTTGTAGTTGTTTTAACTACTTTTCTAATTGTTTACATACATCCACAAAAATAACTGCAGTACATCCGTTATTTATAACTACATTTATAGTTGTTTTTAACTACATTTGTAGTTGCTTTTAACTACATCTGTAGTTGATTTTAACTACAATTTCAGTTGTTTTCAGCTTAATTTGTAGTATTTTTAGGTGCATTAGTAGTTGTTTTAAGCAGCACTAATAAAAATATTTGCTAAACCTACTAAAAATTTGATCACGTCGGCCCTGCGGCAAAAACTGTTAAATCTAGCCTACAATTTTTTAGCTAACATTTCTGCTAATTTTAAGACGACACAGTATATCGTTCCATTCAACCAAATTTAACTAAAATGTAATTAAAATTTTATAGAAATGGCGATCACAGAACGAACAAGGGGTTTTGCTCGTTTTTAGTTTAGTTGTAGTCTTCGTAAGCAGTTTGGTAGTGCACATGAGTAAAATCCGCCTAGTAATAAAAAAAGGTATAAGTCTAAATATTCCATACAAATTTATCATATATTTTCACCAGTCGCTTAGAGGTAAATAATTATTTAAATTCACCTAAAAACTTTTTCACGTTAAAAATTTTTTCACTTTACAAATTTTTTCATCTTAAAAATGTATTCACCTTAAAAATTTTTTCACCTCAAAAAATGTTTTTCACCTCAAAAATTTTGTTTCACCACAATTTTTTTCACTTTAAACATTTTTTTTCACAAAAATTATTTTTACGACCAAAAACATTTTTCACCACAACTATTTTACCACCTCGAAAATGTTTTTTTAATTTAATATTTTTTCTTATCTAGCGAAAAAACTGTAGAGGAAGGTATAAAAAAATTGGTTAATCCTAATTTAATGTTTTTACTTATTTTAATTGTCATTACAAATTAGTTAAAATTATTTTAACAAATTTTTTTAGGTGTACTCTATTTTCTTTCTTGTAATCACCTGTTATGACAGAATCATATATTGATTTATAATTCCAATTAACAAAAAAAATTATATATTATTTTTCATATTTATTATTGTATATTTTCGTTGTAACTGCTTTTGATCTTGTTATCGTTTGTCAGTTTATAAAACATCAATTAAATTTTCTTATTAAATCATTACATTATATGTGTACGTGTACCTTGCTTGATGTTAACCAGGTACACACATACAATTGCATTATACAATTTTTAATTAGTTTTTGCCAATAACAAACAACCACATACACAAACACACATGGTGTATGTATGCACTCACTTGTGTATATTCACCCATACATGTACAATAGTTTAACATAGAATATCTATACCTCGTCTTACATGACAAATTGCAGCAAAATCTTAATTTACCTGGTGTTTTAGATACAATATTTTTGATATCTCTTACGATCTTAGTATTTAAACGAATTGCAGTTAATCCTTCCCTGCGGGAAAAAAGGGGTCAGTTGGGAATTGGGACCTGTCCCGGAATAGGTGAAAACTTAACCGGTTTCGAAAAAACTTATCACTAGATAGGTGAAAAGAGCACCGTTTCCTAAAGTATCTATCACGTGACCGGTTTAAAAGTCACGACATGTCCTTTTAGAACAGTCCTGTGACATGTCACAGAAGGCAATTGTCCCCCTCCTAGGACAAGCCCATGTTAAAGTGATCGGTCCCGTGACCGGTCCCTATCACAATGAACCGGTCATGTAACGTGTCCTGGGATAGGTCTTTTTCCCGCAGGGTTTCATTACTTTGGCACACTGCAGTTAATTGTTTTTTAATCTGCCATAATCTCGCCGAAAAGTGGCATACACTGATAATAATCAATTCATAAGAATACAAAAAAATATAAAACTAACAAAAAAACAATTTTCGTTTATTTTACGAAAGTTGTTTGTTGTTTTGACAAAAATTTCGTATTTATATGTATGGATTATTATGAGTGTACAGCTTTTTTTGACTTTATATTTGGGGGTTTGTGGAGCAGTGATATCAATATTCACCTTCAGTCCCTCAAGTTTCTCAATTCGAGGTAAATGTATGATTCGGAAAATAATTCTTGGTATCTTAAATTGATTACCAAAAATATTTGTTGGATTTCATAAAATACTTTTAAATTAATCTATTATGTTCATGGAGGGACATTTGTAATAAGTAAACCTTTTCTGTAAACAGATAGGTAGAAGGTAGTGAGTCGAACAGTCAGTCAGTCATTCATTCATATGTTGCATATAGTATACTAGATATTTATATACAATGTTGTATTCAACATGTTTGTATGTATGTTGTATAAAATGAAACATTGACATAATTGAGTGTCAACATTCATATATGAAATGTCATATTAAAAGGTACATGGAGTGATATGAATAAAATGAAAGTTCTCTTTGTACACAATACTTAGACAATGTGAATAAAAGATCACACACGGACAGGCAGCTAGCTGGCAAAAAGCACCTACATAGTATGTCAGTTTTTTTTGTGGAATTGGTAAAATGTATGGTGTTTGCTTCCAAATGGTAACTTTAAAGGAATGTAATCATTTGTGTATAAATATTTTAAAGAAATTTCAATGCATTAGCAAGAGATATTTGGCGGGCCATCAAAGGAGACTCTTTAGTCTTTTTTAGAATTTAAAAATCTTACTTTTGCGACCACATGCCAAATTTTCTTTATAAAAAACTGTTTATAACGGTTTAATAATAATAATACATAATAATTGAATATAAAATTGTTATTTATCTCCAGAGAAGACAAATTTGCTTATTTTGCTGTTTTGCTTTTTACTTTTATTTGCTTTTTTATCCTCATTTATGGTCTATATTAGTTTGTAATTCCGTTTCTAACATGTTGATATATAGGTCTAAGATCCCATAAAGTATATAGGTGCTCCTTATGCGATCTTAAGTCGATTTAGAGATGTCCGTCTATCGAAATGGTGATCACGTCGTGAGGACGAAAGCAGGGGTGCTCATTTTTACCTAGATTAATGGAAATCCTTCTGAGCAGTTTGGTATTGAAAATAAGCAAAACCGGTCCAGCGGTTAAAATGTTAAGAGTAAAATTTCCCATTTAAATTGATGCATTTTAATACAATTTGAAAGTTACTAAATAATGTGCTAAAGTAATGTGTAGCCATAGGGGCTCATGGATTACTTTACACCTTACTTCATTGATGAATTTTACAGGCGATGAGCCTCAAAGTAATGTATATACCCATTACTTTAGAGGTGATAATATAAGGGGTTACTTATATGGCTACGAGAATGGAAGAAGTAATGTGTCTAAAAACAGATTTTCACAAAAGAGTAATTTTTATTTAAATAGAATATTACAAATATATTAAACGTTATTAAAAAATAATGTGGTCATGATGGGAATCGAGCCTGGGAACTCTGGTTGCCAGCCAAGAGCTCTACCCACTGAGCTATCGATGCATAAATTTTGATTGCTTTAAACCTAAGTGAATTGTTGCGCTTTGTTTTTGCGCTAGTGTTGTCAAAACAAACATACATTACCCTTTGGCTTACAAAAAAACACAAAGTAATGTATTTAAAAATGGATTTTCAAAAATATTTCAATTATTACTTTACATTTATAACTTATATATTACGTAATCAATAATCAGTAGCTTATTACTTTCTGCTTGCAAATAATGAAAAAAGTAACGAGCTATCATTACAAGGTAACGCATTTTTTCATCAACACACATTTTTTCGCCTCAAATATTTTTCACCTCAAATTTTGTTCACCATTAAATTTTTTTTCATCTCAAAAACTTTGCTGGGGGGTATTCAAAGTTTAAACGCAGCCTTTTTTACTTGTTTCTGCTCCTTTTTGGATTTTACAGATTTTAGCTTTAACGTAGGTTTTTCTTAAGATTTTTGAGCTTTAAATTGGTTTAACCAACAATATGATCGCTACCATCATTATTATAGTAAATATTTTATTATTTCATAGTTGCCACTTTCTATTTTATAACATGATTAGCTGTAACCATACTGTGGTAACAAAAAATCGGACTATGATAATTATGATACTATAAAATGCTCATCGCAATCAATGAATAATTATAAATCAATAAATAATTATAAATTAATGGATAATTATAAATCAATTTAAAAAAAAAAAATATTTTTATTAATTCAGTTCTTGTACAAAAACGACTTTCTTGTGAAAAAAGTACTTAAAATATTAATAAAATTGTTTTTTTTTTAAGAAAAATTCTCTAGAACTTAAGAGTTGTTTTACACGAAAAGTTTCTAAAGGTTTACAAAATACTAGATTTTTACTAATTTTTCTAGTAGAGACATTTTAAGATTCTATGGACTTTTCCTTAAAGTAAAATTCTCAAATTCTGCAAACTGTTTCATAGATAAAAGTACAAATATTCTAAAAAAAATTAGCTTCCAAAAAATTCTTAGATTCTGAGGACTTTTCATCATGCAAAGTACTTGGATTCTAAGAACTTTTTCTAGTAGAAATATTCTTAGATTCTAAAGACTTTTTATAAAAGAAAAATTCTGAGACTCTGAGGAATATCTAAAAAAAATTTAAAAATGTCCTAAGAATTTAAAAATTTTTCTACTAGAAAATGTCCATATGTTTTTTATACCCTTCACCACAGGTGGAAGGTTAAGTTTGTCATTCCGTTTGTAATTTCTACAATATTGATCTTAGACCCTATAAAGTATATATATTCTGGGTCCTTATGAAGACCGAAGTTGATTTAACGATGTCCGTCTGTCCGTCTATCCGTTTGTGTGTTGAAATGGGTTTTCCGAAGAACCCAGACATGATGAGGACTTGGTTGTTATTTATTTCTGTTACATGTGTTCCATTTCTGTTTGCTATTAAAAATCAGACAGATCGGTTAATAAATGGCTGAGATATTAGCAAAAAACCAGGACTACCTCTAATTTTTTCTGTAAAATCCCTTTGTTGAATATGTATATAGAATTTTACGCATAACAAACACATCCATTTGTTGAAATTCTTTTCTTTCATCTCCACCTTTTATACACAAACAACAAACACATACAAAGATTTGTCATTTAAATAAAAACCAAAGAAATCTTTAATGAACGAAGACTTTTTATATATGTACCTCTATTAACGATGATTTTGTGTGAGCTGCAATAGCTCAGTTGTCTAGACGCTATGTCACAAATACTTTTTTTTCTCTAAGGCCGCGGGTTCGAATCCCGGTCAATTCACTTTTTTTTATATTTATTTTTTTATTTTCTTACGACTTAATAATTAATTTATATAAAATTGTTTATTAATAATTAAATAATCCATAAATAGGCTATAAACATCAAAATTTTTATAAAAACCCTCTGATACAAACAAAATACAAACGTTTTTGTTTATATTTTTTGCTCCGATTTAAAAGAATTTATAAACAGATTTTTAAACCATTTTATTTCTTTTATATTAAGAAAATTTTATACATAATTTCCCTTTGAGTGCAACTATTTTAGGTCATAACTTATAATAATTTATAAAAAAAAACAAATTTATAAACTATTTTCCTTCAAATTTTTAAAATTAAGCTAAAGAAAATAAATTTTTTTTTTTAATAAAAAAGCGAAATAAAATCCCAAATGCAAATTTGCCAGCTAAATCAAACGTTTTTGTAGAAATAAAACACATGCAGTTCTAGTGATTTCTTTTAACGATTTGTTGAAATTCTTTTCTTTCACCTCTTCACCTTTTATACACAAAAAGCAAACACTATTCTAGAGCTGTAATATGACCTATGGATACGGCTTATATAGCAAAAGATCGAAAATCTTTAGTATTTATCGGTTCAGATACAAAAAAGTTATGCCCAAAACATAAATTTTTTTTAAATACCTATTTTCTAGAACCATAAATCTTCCCGAGTCCAAGTTTTATCACCAAACTAAATGGTTAATTTCCTCTTAAAGGCGTCCGTATATAAATCTGTCCATTCCATATATGTCCATATATAAACTTCAGTTTTTTCCCAACCATGGTGAAGGGTATATAAGATTCGGCATAGCCGAATTTAGCCGCCCTTACTTGTTTTTTATTAAAAAAGTTGTTAGAATTTAAATTGTTTTGGTATGTTTCTTTATGAAATTCCATCAAATTTTTTATTTCAGAAAAAAATTTCTTTAAGAAATATTCTTAAATTTGAAGCAAATTGTCATAGTTTCGAATCATAATATGACAGTTATATAGTATGATCACTATGACAGTTATATAGTATGATCACTATATTATAGTATGACTATGGTTGGCACAATCATAATCCCAAAAGTATATGATGCTCTTCGAATATGATTGCCTCAATTATGTTTTTTCTCTGCGTGCTCAGTGCTTTTTTGTAATAAATCAATTTTTTTCTGCTAGTTTTGTTCATTTTTAAAAAAGAGTTTTTCCCAAAATATTTTTTTTAAGTTTTTTTCCCCAACTTTTTACTTTTGCCAATACTTTTTTGCTTTAAATACATTGAATTTTACTTTTTTTGACTTCTCTGTTTTTAACATTTCTGTTCAATATGTATTATAAACCTCATCAAAGAATAAATTCTTTGCAATATTTCAAATATTAAAGAAGATTGGCAATGTTTGTCATATGATGTACTAAAAGTAGTTGTATAGTAAGTATAAATCGCTGTTATAATTGAATGTTGACAACAATATGTATTGTATATAAAATTTGTTGTTATTCATTGTAAAAATTAAAATAGAAAAAAAAACACCCAGAGAGACGTCAACATGTTATAATGGAAATCTGCTTATGGGCTTTTTCTGCATCATACTCAGAATCACACTGTTTTGTAATGATGTTCCAACATCTAACTAATTTATTTACACATGTTGTTTTATATATTTGGCCTTATGTAATTGTCTATGAAAGCTTTAAGGCTTTCAGTGTGTGTATATGAATTGCATTGAGACAACAAAATTAAAAGTCATCTGCCAGTTTATAACAAATGAATTTCATAAAGTTATTTTTCGAATTTGTTTTTTATACATAGTTTTTTTTTATTAATTTTTTTGTTTCAGTTTGGTTCCTACACTTGTAGAAAAATGCTTTAATAAATTGATGAAATGGTGTTATAAGTAAAAAAAATTAAAATATATTTATTTTCTTATATCTATAGAAATTTCTTGTATATGTGACCTTCTCCGAGAAAAGGGCCTAGTGTGTCAAAAAACGGGTTTGGACTTAAGAATAGATTCTGGATTCTAAAAGGATGCAGAATAAGATGAAATGAGTTAGATTTCTGATAAAAATTTATTTACCCGATAAAAACGCACAAAACGAACTTGGGAAAATCGATAAAAATGAGAAAAACATTAAAAATTTACTTTTTTTGATTTTTTTGTTTTAAACTGTTTTTATAAATTGTCACTATAAAAGCGAAAAAATACGTCACCAAAGTCGGCACCCAATCATAACTAACCATACCAAATCGCATCTCCCAACTGAAGCGTTTTTCTCAAAACTTCATTTTCCCACACTAGGTCCCTTTTCTCGGAGCAGGTCACATATGATGGAAATTTTTTCAAACTAGAAATATTGTTTATAAAAAACACATTTTTTCTATCCGTGTACAAGCATTTTTTTTATTTTCTATTAAATGTTATCACCCTGAAAAGTTATGAAAAAACAAAACTGAACAATAATGTACAGTATTTTGGATCGAATTCGGCTTATACAGAAATTTTGTTTACAAGGGAGATGCTCACCGCTTCTATGCCGATTTGGATTAAACCCGGATACTTGATAGAGTTTAAATTTTCATAAAAAACAAATGATTTTAATCCCAGCGATTGTCATCTCACATAAAATTTATACAGATACATAATAAACTTTTTTATAAAATCACACACACGGTACGGTGCAAAATTGTTTAATACATTGTATTTAGAATAATTATATTTAGAATAATTTGATTGAAAAACATTCGCACAACTCGTTTGGAAATTTTACAGCACATGTGAAACAGAAATACAAACATATGACTTTAAATATCAGCTGATAGCTGTTATTGACATTTTAAAGTCTTAATGTAGAAGGCCCTAACTTGATTTTATTATTCTTTAGAGGTAGGGGAAAAAATTCAATGAAATTTGGATAAAAAAGTTCTTTGAATGCAATATTTAAGCACAATAAAATTGAAAATGTCACTTAAGAAAATTTTATATTCAAAGTTTTTAAAATGAATGTGGATTATTGAATACATTTAGAGTTCGTAAGTAAGTTTCATGTTAATTTAATAAATCAAAGTGAATTAATTCTCATGTAGCTTCTTCCATTTAAATAAGTTATAATTACAATTAACACTATAAAACGTAAAGAATTTTTACGAAAGTTGTAGCTGATTAGAAAATCCACTCGATTCCTTATCATTACAATAATTATAATTTTTCATTTAGAAACATTTTCATGATCATATGAAATTCGTACAGATCAAAAATAAAATTAAGATCGACCTGTCTTGCCATTTGGGCCAGCTCGGAATTTTAAGAGAACGAAAAGGGGTGTAAATCTGTATATTTTTCGCTTTTTAAGGTATTTAAGCTGAAGGAAAGGGATTTTTTTTATTGGTACACTCACAATATACTGGTACACGACTGTAGTAAAACGTAGAGTATGTTTTTAAATGAAGAATAAATTGAAATTCATAGAAATATATTTTTAACTGTTTGAATAAGTCATTCAAAAAACAAACTATAAAAAAATGCAGACATTTAGTAGGAGTTGATATTCTCAGTTAAATGTAAAACTTTATGTTTTCAAATAATTCCTTTTTTGTTTTTTTGTTTAAATACAAAATTATTTCAATAAATCAAGAAATTATTAAAATATACATTCATACATAGAAAATAGAAATGTATACATCTGTGTGTGTGTGTTGTGTTTTGTAATTCCATACAAATAAAAAAAAATACAAAAATAGTTTTTTTCTTACGTTTTGTCAGTTAAAAATGTATGGTTATTTTTAACGAATTTCGATTGTTTTTACTACAATGATTCAAAATAAATAAAATGGGCTGAATATAATAAAAAAATCAGTAGTCCAATTTTTGATTAAATTTTCGAATAATTTAAAATGTATTTTAAATTGTTTTTTTTTAACGAAATAATACTTTAAGTGTACTGCTGAAAAGGAATTTTTAATTGCCTCATGTTTTTTTATTGCAATATTCGATTTTTTTAATATTCGTAATTTTTGATATTCGTGCTATTTTTTATTTTAACAATTTTTTCGCGAAGCCCCCTTTTGGTACTATTTGGATCAACTTGGCAGTCCTAATCTAAAAAATAAGCATTATGCATATATATATAATATTTCAATGAAGTACATATTTATATAAAATTTCGACATTTTCTGATATGCTGCCGATCATGCTGTAAGGGCTAAGCATGATAAATTAAATAAATTAATAAATAAATAAAAAAGTACCGAAAAATGCCCAAATTTTTCTCCCTTATTTTACGCCCTATCTCCCTGAGATGAACGAAACAGTGAATTCGGTTTTTTTTTCTTTCAATCGACATTTCTTTTCGAAAAATATTTCTTTAATAAATAAAAAAGTACCCAAAAATGCCCAAATTATTCTCCCTTATTTTACGCCCTATATCCCCGAGGTGACCGAAATAGTGAAATCTGTTTTTTTCTTTTTCAATCGAAATTTTTTTTTTTGAAAAATATTTCTTCAAGACTTCTTTTCGAAAAATATTTCTTTAAAACTGAAATTTTCGAACAGTGAATTTTTTTTCCTTTTCAATCGATATTTCTTTTCGAAAAATATTTCTTCAATCTTTCTTATACGGTCTCCGCAGCGTACTTTAGATTCAAAATTACTTAAACTTTTTTTTCAAAAACTCGCTATGGAAGCAGCAAATTTTATTTAAACGAAATTTGCGATTTGTTTCTGGTTAATTAGAGAGAAGGAAGAAATTCTTTTTGTAAAAAAAAAACGATTTAAAAAAAAACTTGTCAACTAGTTTGAAAGTTTAAATGAAAAGGACAAGTGAAGGATCAATACAACTTTTCTATCCCTAAGCGAAATTCATCTAAAGCTCGAATTCAATTCACGCTAATTTAATAATTAATGTTCAAAAATATACAGATTCATTTAAATTTTCCACATTTTCCACGACAGGAAACCCAGAAATTGTTTAACTTTAAAATTAGGAAAATTTTTCAAAATTTAGTGTTGCTTAAAATTTTAAGAAAATTACAGTTTTTTTTTATAAGAATTTATAAAAAAAAGAAAGATTTTTCTTTTAATTTATGAGTGATTCCAATTTTTTTTAGAAAGAGGAGCAGCAACACTTGGGTAATTCTTTCTACTAATTAATCTGTTGTTTTCTTTTAAACGGGGATAGAGAATAGATGGAAAGAGGTGAAAGATACAGGGCTTCAAAAATGGCAACACCGTAATTAAGATGATAATTCTTGGAACAGTTGTTGCCCGCCATCTGATGAAGAGTTGGCCGAATTGTTGAAGCTTTTTAGTTTATATCCCTGTTATGTTATTCTAATTCAATGTGGATAAGTGCTATGGAAACACCGAAGAAGGACGATGCGATATGTATGAGAGATAAAAACTCATACATATTATTTTTCTAATTGTTGTTGCCGTCTCTGGGGATCGAACCCGCAAACCTTCTGTTTAGCAGTCCAACGCGCTAACCAATACACCATAACCACAAATTAAACTTTTATTGCTGCTTATTTAACAAATAAAACTTTTATACAAAATTTTTTGATTGTAATTTATTTTAGAACAAATAACTTCTACTCGTACCACTGTGCAACATCAGTTAAAAAAAGGCCTTCTAGCAAATTGCATATCCTGTGTTTTACAATACAATTTACATATACTGCAACAGAAATAAAAAACAACAACATCAACAACAACAACAACAACAAAACTACTGTTAAAGGATTTCTACAAAACACTTCTAGTAGTAAAATCGTATTGTGTTCAACATTTGCAACATCCAAGCATACAATCAGACGGATAGAAATAAAATAAAAAAAGAACAACATCATGTTCTACTATCTCTTCAGTTATAGAGGTTATAGTAGCCAATCTCATATGCCATAGATAGTAGATGAATTGAACAAGAAATAACAGCAGCAGTAGTAGAAGTAGTAGGTAGTATTAGATGTTGTTATACAGCATCCGCTGTATTACGTAGAATATCTACGTTTTATTTTGTTGTGTGTGTGTTTTTTTTTTACATTTATTTAACATTGGCAATTGTAATCATATGTCATAATGCATTTGCCACACTTCCACTTGAATTACAATTTGTTGTTGCAACATACAACATGCCATACAATAACAAAAAGCTTCTTCTTTTGCTCATTCCCTGAAAAGAAAAAAGTTTTTATGCAACTTAACCTTTTTTTTTGTCCTATAGCCATCGACTAACATCTGCATATTGCTTAAAGTTTGTCTGTATGTATACTTTGATATTATTGCAGAAAATAGAAAATGTTGCCACTCTCTTGTATAATTATAAATGCTTCTGTTGCTGCTTACATATATGGTTGCAATATCATTCCAGTGCTTGTATGTTGCAAAGTTTTTCTCTACAAAATATTATTGGTCTTTTCATTGAGGTGAATTACAATGTTGTAAGCTTTTGCTATGTAGAAAAGCCTACAAGGCTTTTTTTATAAAAAAAAAAGTTTAAATAAATATTGTCAGTATTTTTATTATGAATAAATCAGGAAAAAAAACTGCTGATGTAAATAATAACTAATATGAAGTAAATATTTAGGGGTCAGTATGTAGAGGGCTGTCAAAACATAGCGGTTATAATCTTTTTTAAAGATTTACCGAACAGATAATAATTAATTTACTGAATTTCATTAAAATCTGTTTCGAGACTTTTTCTATTAAAGTGTAACAATAGCTTAGTTTTTTTATTTTAATTTAAAAATTTTATAGAAAAACTAACAAATTTAAACAAAAAAATGTGTCTTAAAACTTCAGTTCTCATAACTATGTATTATTAATTCTGATAACAAATCCAGTCTGTATTACTTTTTATACCTTTCACCACAGGTGGAAGGGTATATATAAGTTTGTCATTTCGGTTGTAATTTCTACAATATTGATATTAGACCCTATAAAGTATATATATTCTGGGTCCTTATGAAGAGCGAAGTTGATTTAACGATGTCCGTCTGTCCGTCTATCCGTTTGTGTGTTGAAATGGGTTTTCCGAAGAACCCAGACAAGATGAGGACTTGATTGTTATTTATTTCTGTTACATGTGATCCATTTCTGTTTGCTATTGAAAATCAGACAGATCGGTTAATAAATGGCTGAGATGTTATCAAAATCCTATTGTTTAATATGTATGTAGAATTTTACGCATAACAAACACATATGTACATTTGTTGAAATTCTTTTCTTTCATCTCCACCTTTTATACACAAACAACAAACACATACAAAGATTTGTCATTTAAATAAAAACTAAACAAATCTCTAATGAACGAAGACTTTTTATATATGTACCTCTATTAACGATGATTTTGTTTGAGCTTCAATAGCTCAGTTGTCTAGACGCTATGTCACAAATACTTTTTTTTTCTCTAAGGCCGCGGGTTCGAATCCCGGTCAATTCAATTTATTTTTTGTACATTTTTTTTTATTTTCTTAAGACTTTTTTTTGTTTATTTTTTGTTTTTTTTTTAACATTTAATAATTAATTTAAATAAAATTTTATATTAATAATTAAATAATTTATAAATAGGCTAAAAACATCAAAATTTTTATAAAAACCGTCTGGTACAAAAAAAATACACACGGTTTTATTTCTATTTTTTGCTCTGATTTAAAAGAATTTATAAACAGATTTTTAAACCATTTTATTTCTTATATATTAAGAAAATTTTATACATAATTTCCCTTTGAGTGCAAATATTTTAGGTCATATTTTATAATAATTTAAAAAAAAAATTATAAACTATTTTCCTTCAAATTTTTAAAATTAAGCTAAAGAAATTAAAAATATTTTTTAATAAAAAAGCAAAATTAAATCCCAAATGCAATTTTGCCAGCTAAATCAAACGTTTTTGTAGAAATAAAACACATGCAGTTCTAGTGATTTCTTTTAACGATTTGTTGAAATTCTTTTCTTTCACCTCTTCACATTTTATACACAAACAACAAACACTATTCTACTAGAGCTGTAATATGACCTATGGATTCGTCTTATATAGCAAAAGATCGAAAATCTTTAGTATAACATATTTGCTGAAAAAACTCGGAAATATCGGTTCAGATACAAAAAAGTTATGCCCAAAACATAAATTTTTTTAAATACCTATTTTCTGGAACCATAAATCTTCCTGAGTCCAAGTTTTATCACCAAACTAAATGGTTAATTTCCTCTTAAAGGCGTCCGTATATAAATCTGTCCATTCCATATATGTCCATATATAAACTTCAGTTTTTTTCCAACCATGGTGAAGGGTATATAAGATTCGGCATAGCCAAATTTAGCCGCTCTTACTTGTTAAATTACTAAGCAACTAAGAACTACTTTTATCTTTATTAACGTATGAGTAATATTAATATTACTAAATGTTAATCATACGCAACCAGTGCAGAATGGGGGAAAATTTAACTGTTTTTGAAAACAATTTATCTAGAGCCCACAGTATTTAAGGAATTTAAAAAAAAGTAAAATTAGCTGACTAAATTTTGAACCGATTTATAATATGGGCGATTTTTAAAAATCATTTATTTTCTTATCTCTTTCTATTTTTAATAAGTCGTCGAAGTCAGCGAAACTTAAAATTTGGTGGGTTATGGTTTTAAAAAATAAGAGAGAGGAGAAACAAAATGTATCTCATCTTAATAAAAATTTATTATAATTATTTATTTCGTCACCACATTGGGTGATTTCTTCAAAGGAAATTTTTATATTTTTTCCCCTGAAGAAGTCACCCAATGTGGTGACGAAATATTTAGATACATAAATAATTATAATAAATTTTTTATAAAAAAAGTTCTTACGCTGATTTTAAACGAAAATATTATAAATTGAAAATCTCCCATAAATTAAAATTTTTTTTAAAGCCATTACCTCCCAAATTTGAAATTTCACTGAATTTGCCGATTTATTAAAAATAGAAAATAAATGTTTTTCAAAAATTGGCCATTATAAATCTATCAAAAATTTAGTCAGCTAATTTAAGTTTTTTAAATTCGGCCGTAGATAAATAATTTTCAAAACAGTTCAATTTTCCCCATTCTTCTCTGGTTGCGTTTTAGATTAAAAAAGTCACACCCAGCAAGACTTTGGTAATGGGTGCGATATTATCATGCGTTACCTTGTAATCATGATAGAAGTAATAAGTTACTCAATTTTTAAATTTTAAATAAAACACAGATATTTAAAAAAAAATCGTGAAACTTTATTATATCGTAAAGTAGACAGAATGAGGTTATGTATGGAACAATATATCGTGCAGATGGCCGCCACGGCTTTGCTAGCATGCACGCGATCTTTTAATGAAATTTTCAATGACCGTTTTGCATGAATGCTGCGGTATTTCATTAATGCAGCGTCCAATTTCCTCTTTTAAGGCTTGAGTCGTCGTCGGCTTATTCGCGTAAACCATCGACTTCAAAAAACCCCAAAGAAAAAAATCTAATGGTGTTAAATCGCACGATCTAAGCGGCCAATTCTGATCAATTCTGATCTCCAAAACGCGAAATAACACAACCGGGAAATGACTGATGCAGCAATTGAATTGTTTCTCTGGCTGTATGACATGTGGCGCCGTCTTGTTGGAACTACATGCCCTCCACATTCATTTCTTCAATTCTAGGCAAGAAAAAACTGGTTATCATTTCACGATACCGAACACCATTGACTGTTTGCGCTTGACCTGCCTCATTTTCATAAAAAAAAGGTCCAATGATTCCTCCAGCCCAAAAACCACACCACACAGTGACACGTTGAGGATGCATTTGCTTCTCGTGAATCACTCGAGGATTTTCCTCACCCCAAATGCGACAATTCTGCCTATTGACGAAGCCATCAAGATGAAAATGGGCCTCGTCACTGAAGATGATTTTATCGGCAAAATCAGCATTTTCATGTCTCCAATACCCAATTAACGAACTCCCTTCGCTGTCCATGGTCAGCTGGCTTCAGTTCCTGAGTCAATTGAACGTTGTATGCATGAAGATGCAAATATTTCGTCAAAATTCGCTGCAAAGTGGATTTGGAGACACCAATTTGCTGAGCTCGGTGTCGAATTGAGGTGGATGGAGTTTGAGCGACATCATCACGTACAGCTGCGACATTTTCGGTCGATCGACCTGGTCGATGGCGCGTTGTTGTCTTTACATCACTAACAGACCCAGTTTCGGCAAATTTATCCATTAATCTCTTTACAGTTGACTCTTTTGGAGCATTATTGTGACCCCAAATTGATCGCAATTTGCGAACTGTAGCCGCAAAACTTTCACCATTTTGGTAAAACAATTTCACAATGAGAATGCGTTGTTCATTCATGTAGCGCTCCATTTTTACTAACCTCGTACCTTCTACTAGCAAACAATAACAATTGTTCAAATGTCAAACAATGAAACTTCGAATGTTGCCAGATTTAAAAATTGCGTTCTTCTTGGGACACCCTTTATAAAGTAATAATTGAAATATTTTTGAAAATCTATTTTTATATACATTACTTTGTTTTTTTTTTGTAAGCATAAAGGTAATGTATGTTTGTTAGGATAACACTAGCAAAACAAATGAAGCGCAACAATTCATTTAAGTTTAAAGCAATCAAATACTATATGCGTCGATAGCTCAGTGGGTAGAGTTCTTGGCTGGCAACCAGATTTCCCTGGTTCGATTCCCATCTTGACCACATTATTTTTAATAACAAATATTTTAAATAAAATATTTGCAATAATTTTTTTGAATAAAAATTCCTCTTTTTAAAAATCTATTTTTAGACACATTACTTTTTCCATTCTCTTAACCATATAAGTAACCCCTTACATTATCACCTCTAAAGTAATGGGTATATACATTACTTTTAAGGCTCATCGCCTATAAAGTTCATCAATGAAGTAAGGTCCCTATGGCTATACATTACTTTACCCATTATTTGGTAATGTGTGGTTTTGCTGGGTATACAAATAATCACCATAAAAACCTAAAACAATATAAAACCTTACAAATGTCATTATTTTGTTGGTAAATAAATAAATATATTTATTTTTTTTTCTTCTTTCTAGTAAACCTTTTACAATATTATTTTGGCCAACAGCAATGTAAATTGATGATGATGGCGATAATAATGATGATGGAAAATATACATCGACACTTACATACATAAAGGTATGATTTTTTAATTTAACATTAACTTAACCGTAACATATTTCGCGTCAAAACCAACACTTATTTGATGTACAATACACTGAGGGGAGTTGGACCCTAAACACATAAATTGTAAAGCGATAGATAACAGGGGCTAGGAGAGAAAATACGGGAATACATTTTATTTTTTGTATATTGTGTATTGTTATAAACATAGTATATACTGCACACATGTATTAATGGTTTAGTAATTATTTTCAATCAGAAAATTCCTAAGTGCATGTAATTACATGTCAGTGGTAAACTGGGTTTCAACAACCATAACAAACCAAAAAAAAAAAAAAAATATGTATTAGATTTAAAAATTAAACAAATATTTTATGTTTAAAACTGAATGTATACTGCATATATTTAAACAAAGTAATGGTTGTTAGATTTTGTTTTTATGCACAGTGCACAGTGGAGTGAAATTTTTAACTTTTATATATGATGTGGTTATTTAGGCCACTAATACTCTTTATAAAATAAACCACAAGCGAAATAAAGAGCTCTGTGTTGTAGTAACCAGCTAAACTTTCAGTCTGGCCTAAACATTTATTTCAACGTAAGGCATCATTATGTGGTGGTAAACTTATTTATTCGATTTTAATTGAATACTAAATGAACACACAAATTACCACACATAATTATTGGAAAAGTGCAGTTTTTGTTTAAAGCAAAATTGTTGTATTAACTATTGCCATAAAGAGATTATTTAAATGTTGAAGTAAAAAATATGAACATTAGTGAAATCTATAAAAATAATTAAAATTATTGGCAGTTAAGTTAAAAAAAATAAGAGAAAAATTTTGCTATTTGTTGAAATTTTTTCAAAGCTTGTACAGAAAGCAAAACTCTAATCTACTTAATAGTTAAGATGTGATATGAATTATCTTTACACTCGCCAAAAAACGTCTGTAATGGCAACTGAAAATGTTGCTGTTACTACGGGAAATTCTGCTAATTTGAGCCCAGCGGTATTTTTTGCTAATCTTAGCAACACATGTCTGCTGACGTGTAGTACAATCAAGTAGCCGCTACTAAATTTTAGTAGACTTTTTGTAAAGTGGAATTTAAAATCTGTTTGCTAAAATCTGCAAAAAAAAATTACTAAATACTAATAATATTAGTACAAAGTTTTAGATTAATTTTTTTTATCGAGCATCAAAAATTTTGATTATATTTAAAAAAAAAATATTTTATACAAAATGAAAAAAAAAAAAAATCAAAGGCTTACAAATCTTAAAAATTGTTAAAACATAAACGAATTTATTATTTTGTTTTAATTTGGTAATTTCCTTTTTGAAAATATTTTAGTCAATTCCTTTTTTTTACTTTTAAGGGTAAATTTAATTGTTTTTAGGGCTGATTTTTAGAACTAAAAAACCCTTTTTAGTGATATTTTAAGTGGATGTCCTATTTTCAGACATGAGTCGTTATCTTCACTTTCGATCCCTTTTTTAATCCTATGTAACATTTTAGGGCAATTTAAGTTTGTATGTATAAGTTTTAATTAGAAATAACATTTCCTTCAATATCGA
The DNA here is from genome assembly GCA_949748255.1 of Eustalomyia histrio. Taxonomy (NCBI): domain Eukaryota; kingdom Metazoa; phylum Arthropoda; class Insecta; order Diptera; family Anthomyiidae; genus Eustalomyia; species Eustalomyia histrio. The sequence continues at coordinate 120,532,202 of OX456527.1, forward strand.
CTTTTTAAAATTAGTAATTTTTTTTTGCTAATTTTAGCAAATCGGTTTTCAAAAATTTATAAAATGATTTCTGAAATTAGCAACGAAAATTTGTAAATATTCTGTAAAAATTCTGTAATTTGTAAAATGTAAATAGCAAAAAGATTTGCTAAATAATAATTTTTTTACCAAAAATCAGTACGAAAATAGTAAAGTGGGATAGAAAACCGTTTACAAATTTTTCTACTAACTTTTTTTTCTGAGTGTATTAGTATGCAGCTGTTTTATTTTAATTATAAAATTTTAACATTCAAATAATCACTTTAAGTTAACTTTTTAAACTTAGTTTAATACAATAATGAACATTATTTTTTTTTTTATAAAACTGCTTACTATCAAGTTGTTATATTACCAACGATCCATAAAATAAGCCTAGAATTTTAATTGATCATTTATAAGCTAATTTTTATTTCTACTATTTTAACTTTTTTCTTAAACTAACAAGGAAGCTCTTCCCATGTGTTAAATATGATCTTAGTCATATTTACAGGGTGCCCGCCGGGAAGGTATACTACTTTATTTTGCCGCCATTTTGGTAAAAATTAGTCTTGACAGTTCACATTTGGCAGTCGTGAAGTAGACACGTGGCAAATTTATTAAGGAAAAATATTCGATAAACCAACGTATTTTAATCGTTAAAACATTTTATCAAAATCAATCATCGATTAATGTGACGGTGAGAAAGTTACGTGAAATTTTTGGAAGAAACAACGTGCCAACAAAACGCACTATATATCGTGTAGTAAATGATTTCGAAGAAAGATGGTCTGTAGGTGATAGGGCAAAGCATGGACCACAACGTACTGCAAGATCGGATGAAGAAATTACTGCTGCACGCAGAGAAAAAACATGGTTGTAATATGATCACGGCTACTATATTGTGCTTGCTGCAATCGGGTATGGTTGTCACAAACAGGTTTTTGGTTTTCTAATCATTAACATGGTCGCTACCATCATTATTTAGTAAATATCTGTCTATTTTATGATTGTCACCTTCTATTTTATATCATGATTGGCTGTAATCATACTGTGGTTACATTCTGACTGTGAAAAAATATGATAATTATGCAACGATAAAATGCAATAAATAATTATAAATCAAATAAAACATTTACAGTCAAAATATTGTCTTGTTTTCATAAAAACCAAAATTTGATCAGTTAAGTCAGTTTGTTTTTACTACAAAATGTCTTAAAAAACAATCATATATTGTTTACTAAATCTGGAAAAATCTGGAAAATATCTTTCACATGTCATTAAAATATTTCATCAATTGACCCATTAAGATCCATTTAATTTTTTTTAGCTTTAGAACATTTTTTTTTAAAGAGGTTTTTCGAAAATTCCTTATACATATAATATTATTTACACAATTCATTGTCAAAAAATCTATTAAAAAATTTTTTAATTTTTTTTAATAAAAACAATTAGATTTTTTTTGAATATCTTTATTAATTAATTTCTGGTAAAAAGTTCCCAAAATAATAATTAAATATGTTTTATAAGAAAAAGTCCGTAGAACACATGATTTTTTTTTTGGATGAAAAGCTTACTTACACAAAATAATAGATATTTATAAATTTATCTCATAAAATCATTTTAAAATTCTATGGACTTTTCCTTAAACTAAAATTCTCAGATTCTCCAGATAAAAGTTTATATATTCCAAACAAACTTAGATTCTAAGGCCTTTCTTTGAAAGAAAAACTCATTGATTCTGAAGAAAATACTTAGATTCTAAGGACTTTCTCTAGTAGAAATATTTCTAGATTCTAAAGACTTTTTCTTAAAGAAAAATTTTTATTACAAAAAGTCATTAGAATTTAAAAAAAAGTTTTAAGTATTTTTCTTAAAAAAAGTCCATAGAATCAAAGTTTTCTTGATAGAAAAGTTCTTAGAATCTATGATATTTTCCTTAACAATTTTTCTTCAAAAAGTCCTTAATATATTTTTTTTTTAGAAAAAAGTTTCTAAAGGAAATATTCCTAAATTTAAAGAGCTTTTTCATAGTTTCTAATAACTTTTTCTTTAAGAATTTTTCTTAGATTATGGAACATATAATGATAATCCAGGAATCATAATATAGTTATAAGGAACAATAATATGATAAAATTTTGAAAATACTATAATTACGTGCAATTATATTATGATAAATTTAAATTAACATGTTTACTCAGGACCATAACATGGTACATTTTGAATCATTATATAACTGTAGGGATCATATTATGGTAAAAATATGGTTAGTTTATTATCATAATATGATAACCATATTATAGTACGACCATGGTTGGCACAACCATAAACCCAAAAATATATGATGCTCTTCGAATATGATTGCCCCAACCATGATTTTTCTTTGCGTGTGCTCAAGAAAGTGTTCAAAACAATCCATCAACCTCAATTCGACGCCGTCCTCTGGAGCTTGGTCTTCAAAAAACAACTTTGGCCACAATTTTACACAATGATTTGCATTTGTTTCCATTTAAGATTCAGTTGACACAAGAGCTTCTTCCACAAGACCATTTACGCCGCCGTAGGATGTTACAGCTCGCCCATAACAACTCCGATTTTCATGAAAAAATCATAATGAGTGACGAGGCACATTTTCATTTGAATGGATATGTGCATAAACAGAATAGTCAGTTCTGGGCAATGGAAAACCTTCAAATTATTCATCAGTCACCTTTGCATCCATTAAAAGTAACATTCTGGTGTGCAATTTGGTCAGTAGGAATCATTGGACCTTATTTCTTTAAAAATGAAAACGGCATGAACGGTAACTGTGAATGGGAAGCGATATCGTGATATGATTAAAAACTTTGTAACACCACAACTGCATGATTTGGGCTTGATTAACATGTGGTATCAACAAGACAGTGCCACATGGCATACAGCCAGGATTACAATGGATTACCTGCGAGACCTCCTTCCACAACAAGTTATTTCAAGAAATGGTGATGTTGATTGGACTCCACGGTCGCCTGATTTGACTGTTCCGGACTTCTTTTTGTGGGGATATCTGAAAAGCGAGGTTTATGCAAACAAACCAGAAACGCTTGAGCAAACAAACTATTCGTGATGAAATTAAAGAAATACCGCGTGAAATGTGTGAGAATTTAATGTGAAAAAAATGTGCTCAAAAGGGCTCGCATTTGTGAGGCTAACAGAGGCGGACATTTATCTGATATTGTATTCCATACATAATTTCCGACATAAAATAAAACATTTATCAATATAAGATCCATTCTCTTTCATTTAATCAAAAATTATAAACAAACAAAGTAGTATACCTTCCCCGCAGACTTCCTGTACTTTCCATTTCATAACATCTGCCCTTCTTACATAAAAGTTAACTTATTTGAGGTACATATATGATCCTACATGGTCATAATTGATCATATACATCCATGAATGGTTCAATATATGACCGTACATGTTCTGATATATGACCATATATCTTCGCATCCGAAATTTGAGGGCCGTATATGGCTATATGTTATCATATATTCATTTATGTATGCTCATATATGACCATGTACGGCCATATTTCCTCGAATTCTGGATCCGAAGATATATGGCCATATATGAGATTGTGTTTAGTCATATATGATAATATACAAGCCCATGTTCCATTATGTATGTTCATATATATTTCGATTTTTTTATGCAATATTAATTTTTTAAGATATAAATACATTTTCAACATACTTTGACCTTTTCATTACATTTTAGATTATAAAAATTTTCAACTTAAAAAACATCGTCATCTTTGTCAATTTTAGCAACTCGATTTTTTAAATATTAGTAAAATATTTTGCTACACTCAGCAATGACAATTTGAAAACAAATTTTGTAAATTGAGAATAGCAAGAATTTTTAATAAAAAATTATTTTGTACTAAAAACTACTACAAAAAATATAAAGTAGCTTATAGAAAGTTTTACTAAATTTCCTACCAACTTTTTTATTTGAGTGTAGTACCTTACGGTTGTATACAAGTATAAATCCATTTTTTTAAATTTCAAATGTAGGTATCAAAATAGTAGTATTTTTTGACCCAACATTTTAACCCCTAAAAAGAATATTTATCTGCTTAAAAATTGGTTCTCTTATTTTGTTTCCATATGCAACATTTTCCAATTTTATAAAATTCTTAGAGTCCGGTCTGGCAGACCTTCCTTGTTAGCAATAATAATAAAATTTTACTTTTGTTTTTGTAAAAGAATAAAATGGAAAAATAAAGTGTTAAACTTTTGCACATATAACTTCACACTACCTTTGCTACATGCTTTAAAAATTCCTTAATTCTTCTTGTATCTGCTCAGGTAAGAAGGGCTAAGAGGTGCCAGCCCTTTTATGTAACTGGTTTGTTGTTTAAAACCATAAAAGTCATAACAAGCTCATTACTTTTGATAATCATGTTGATGAATAAATTTGTTATATTGTATTCGCCGTACAATTATTTTGAGATTGCAAAATATAAAGAGTTGCCAATGTGAATTTTTCACTGAAGGGAGAATAACGGAGGAAATTTTGAAAATTGCGGTTATGGAAATGGTGTTGAAAATAAAAACGGTTGTTCTAAATTTTTTCTCATTTTCTCTAAATTTCTTTACACATAAATGTTACAATGTTGGCAAGGGATTTTTAACTGTACTTCACAAAGTCATAATGTTAACGGACAGATTATAAGTTTTTCGTTATTATAAGTATACTTTAACCTAAAAGTGATCGATAAGCTAAAGGCAAGTTCATCTTATCTTGAACTTTTAACGTAAGATTTATTCAGTTGAAGTATCCATATTCTCTGCTATGTATTGTAGTTGCCGTGTAGTTTTTTTTTTTTGTCGGTTTCCTTGCTGATTGGTTTATTTTTATGTTCGGCGTCAACATTGTAAATTTTTTACAACAAACATTTTGTTTTTCGTTTGTATTTTTTGTTTGTTGTAAGTTAATAAATAAAAGTAAGTCGTTGCCACTACGTATTTTTTTGCTCTGGTAATGCCATATTTTCAAAAAACCTAATTTTATTTTATAAGGAAGTTGTAATAACCAAAAAAAGGTCACTTTACTCCTCACTTTAGCTAAAGTTACCTTTAACTAACACGCACCTTAAAGGCAAGTTATAATAATGGACCTTATTCTGTTTTCCATATTTCCGCCAGTTTGTACTTAAAATAATTTTTGCCTGGCAACTGTATGCAAGATTATTTGTGTATTTTTAAACCCACTTTTTTGTTCGAATTTATGTCTTTTTCTAAGCCACTGTTGTTACCCGAAGTTGTGTCTTTTTAAACCCATTGTTGCGACCTGAAATTTTGTGTTTTTAACCCCATTATTTTTGTTCGGATTTGTGTCTATTTAAACCCACTGTTGCTACCCGAATTTATGTATTATTAAACCCACTCTTTTTGTACAAATGTTTGTCTTTTTAACCCGCTGTCGATATCCGAATTTGTGAATTTTTAAACTCACGATTGTTGTTCGAATTCGTGACTTTTTATATCCATGATTTTTGTTTGAATTTCTGCCTTTTTAAACCCATGATATTTGTTTGAAGTACTGTTCGAATTTGCAGCTTCTTAAGCTGCCTTGTAAACCCACGATTGTTATTCGAAATTATACACTCACCAAAAAAAGTCTGTAATGGCAACTGAAAATTTTGCTGTTATTACGGGAAATTTTGCTAATTTCAGCCCAGCGGTATTTTTTGCTAATTTTAGCAACACATGTCTGCTGACGTGTAGTACAATGAAATTAGTAGAAAAAATTAGTAGCAGCTACTAAATTTTAGTAAACTATTTGTAAAGTGAAATTTAAAATTAGCAAAAAATTTAATAAATATTATTAATATTAGTAAAAGGAATGAAAAAATAAATGAATCTAAAAAAAATCGATAAATGATAGTAAATTATTTCGAATAAATGTATAATAAAGTTAATATAGATATTTCTTTGAAAAATAAATGTATGTTTCTTTATTTTTAAATAGAACGGAAAACTTTTTTATTAAACTACAAACAGTTAACTACATTATATTCTAAGTGTAATATTAAAATGCACAAGTTAACTCAATTATTTTTAGATACACCTGTTTAAAGCTGCCAATTTCTTTTGAAATTTCCTTACGAATTCGAATATAAATATTTATATTTTTTTGTCGAGCAATATTTTTTATTTTATTTATTTTTTTTTTCAAAAAATATTATAGACAAAATTTAAAAGCTTAAAAAATAGCAAAAACATATACGAATTTATAATTTTTTTTTTAATTTGCTAATTTTTATTTTAAAAAATATTTTTAATACATTTTTGGATCTTAAAACCAAATTTTAATTTTTTAAGGGCTGATTTTTAGAACTAAAAAGTTTTTAGGGGTATTTTATGTCCTATTTTTGCACATGAGTCGGTTGTGAAAATTATCTTCACTTCTCAGCACTTTTTTCAACCTATGTAATTATTTTAATTATTAAAAATAACATTTCCTTCAATATCCACTTTTTTAAAATTAGTAAAATGATTTCAAATGTTAGCAACAAAAATTTTTAAATATTTGTAAAATTTCTGTAATTTGTAAAATGTAAATAGCAAAAAAAATTTACTAAATAATATTTTTCTTTACTAAAAATTAGTAGAAAAATAGTAAAGTGGGATTGAAATCCGTTTACAAAATTTTTCTACTAACTTTTTTTTTTCTGGGTGTTAATTTAAAAAACTATATTCATCAGCCGTTTTTACATTTCGATACCTTTTTATACCCGTTTGTAACATGTCGAAATATAGGTCTAAGACCCCATAAAGTATATATATTCGTGATCCTTATGCAATTTTAAGTCGATTTTGCGATATCCATCTGTCTGTCCGTCTGTCTGTTGAAATGGCGATCACGACGCGAAGACGCTAGCGGGTGTGCCTATTTCTACCCAGATTATTGTACATCCTCCCGTATTGAAAATGAGCAAAATCGGTCCAGCGGTTAAAAAGTTATGTGAAGATACCTCTAAGTTTTCCATACAAATTGGTGTATTTTAGTACAATTTCATAGTAGCGACTGGTATATAATATATTTTCTCATATTTTTTCAACAATCGCTTAGAAATTAATAATATTTTGTACACCTTAAATATTTTTCACCTCAAAAAATTTTTTTCATCACTAAAATTTTTTTTTCACCACAAAAAATTTTTTTCACTTAAAAAAATTTTTTCACCTTAAAATTTTTTTGACGTAAAAAAATTCGCATCCAAAAAAGTTTTTCACCTCAAAAAATTTTTTTCAACTCCATAATACGTCAAAAGTTTTTTACATTGTTTGCATCAAAAACAATAGAGAACATTGGTGGAGGGTATTCAAAGATTCGGCACAGCCGAATTTAAGCCTTTTTTACTTGTTTATAGAGTAGACCTCTGTTTCGGTAATCTCCTGCAACTTCACTTTACGGTCTGTCAAAACAAATTTGTAATGTTATTCGGTTTCACCACATCTTTTGGCGTTCGGCGTCATCGGTGTGTGTACGACCTCGTACACACCAGGAAACCACTTTTTTTTATCATTTGTCTCGATGCAGCAGAGTACGAATAACACTTATAAAGCCAAGCTTTTGCTTAAACGGTGTTTTTTCCAAAGCAATGATAAATCATCACACGAAATTGCTTTGAATCCATTGTTTTCAACATCGCAAAAGTAGCTTGACTTAACAGCTCTAACTTGTTCAGTAATGAACGAGTTGTCATTAAATTTTGACAGGTATCATCTGAAGGTAGTTCCAAAAAATCATATGGATTTTTCAGCCGACATGTTATGAGGCTTTCCATAAAAACTACCCTGCTACAGAAAAAAGTATCATATTATTAATTATAAATAAAAGCATAGATGTTTTCCTATCGATTCAAAAAATTCCAGTGTGTTACTCGGCTTCCTAGAAAAAATGTTCGAATTTGTAATGAATCTGAATCAACAGTTAAAACATCTGAACTTTTTTAAAAAGTAAAAAAATTTTGCTTCATGCCTTAATAGATTCCTCAGTGCTCTGTCTTTGAAATCTAATGTAGAGAAAAAAAAAATTTTTTTGCACAGGGTGTCCGCCGGAAAGGTATACTACTTTGTTTGTTTATAATTTTTGATTAAATGAAAGAGAATGGATCTTATATTGTTAATGTTTTATTTAATGTCGGCAATTATTTATGGAATACAATATCAGATAAATGTCCGCCAAAAGCACATTTTTCATTACATTCTCACACATTTCACGCGATATTTCATTAATTTCATCACGAATATTTTGCTTGAGTTGCTCAAGCGTTTCTGGTTTGTTTGCATAAATCTTGCTTTTCAGATATCCCCACAAAAAGAAGTCCGGAGCAGTCAAATCAGGCGACCGTGGAGGCCAATCAAGATCACCATTTCTTACAATATCCTGTTATGGAAAGGGGTCTCGCAGTAATTCCACTGTAATCCTGGCTTTATGCGATGTGGCACCGTCTTATTGATACCACATGTTAATCAAGCCCAAAGCATGCAGTTGTGGCGTTAAAAAGTTTTCAATCTTATCACGATATCGCTCCCCATTCACAGTTGCCGTTACGCCGTTTTCATTTTTAAAGAAATAATGTCAAATGATTCTTCCTGACAAAATCTTATACCAGACTGTCACTTTTAATGGATGCAAAGGTGACTGATGAATAATTTGAGGGTTTTCCATTGCCCAGAACTGACAGAAATGAAAATGTGCCTCGTCACTCATTATGATTTTTTCATGAAAATCGGAGTTGTTATGGGCGAGCTGTAACACCCTACGTAAATTTTCTTGTGGAAGAAGCTTTTGTGTCAACTGAATTTTTAATGGAAACCAATGCAAATCCTTGTGTAAAATTGTGGCCAAAGTTGTTTTTTGAAGACCAAGCTCTTGAGCACGGCGTCGAATTGAGGTTGATGGATTGTTTTGAACATGCTTGGGCCTACCACCTACAGACCCTCTTTCTTCGAAATCATTCACTACACGATAAATAGTGCGTTTTGTTGGCAGGTTGTTTCTTCCAAAAATTTCACATAACTTTCTCATCGTCACAGTAATCGATGATTGATTTTGATAAAATGTTTTAACGATTAAAACAAGTTGGTTTATCGAATATTTTTCCATAATAAATTTGCCATGTGTCTACTTCACGACTGCCAAATATTAACTGTCAAGGCTAATGTTTACCAAAATGGCAGCAAAACAAAGAAGTATACCTTCCCGGTGGACACCCTGTGTTAGTTAAAAAAACATTAATTCTATTTTAAAATTGCGGAAAATTCAATTAATTTTTTTGTCAATATTACAAATTTGTTTTTATAGAAACCGGATACCAAATTATTGCAAATAATTTTTCCTAGGTAGATGGTGGAAAAACTTTGCTTGTTTTATAGAAATATATTTTAACATCCTGGAGAAATTTTTTTCATGGCAACAGATAGCGTACATTATTTCAAAATTATGTGTTAAAAATTATGGCATCTCTAGTTTTTTTGTAAAAACTTACTTACCCTTTTCGCTAAAACTAAAAAAAATATCATCGAACAAGTGGCGTTTAGTTTGACCACTATCATCATTATAGAAAAATATTCAGCTTTGTTTTTGTTTGCACATAAAAAAACTAATTTTCAAGGTGGTATAATTCATTTTTTTTTTTTGTAAGTTTATTTTATGTTTTTTTTTTTTTGCCAAGAACATTGTTAAGAAAAACATAGAGTTTTAAAAATAAAATCACTAAACTGGTTTGACCACAAAACACTTCCCCACATATTTAACTACTTACATATTACAAAATCTGCCATCCTTCTTCGTTGCCATTCCTGGCTACTCACCTTTAGATCTGTGTAAGAGTGTTTTGTTTTTTTTTTTTTGTTCAATCTTAAACCAAGTGTGTATGGTTACTAATTTCAAGCTAAATTACCCTGACGCCTGATGGGTAACCATCAGTTACTTTACTTACGTTACATACCTACTACTTGTTTCTGCACCTTTTATTGTATATGGACTACGGCACTTCATCATCAGCATTGTCGTAGTCATCGTCATCGTCGTCTTCATCATCATCATCGCCATCATCATGGATGGCAGTAGGTTCGCTTGCCATTTGTTTGTTTGTTTGTAAGTACCTACACTACTTTTGTGGGTATGTATAAAAAAAGTATGTATGTACTTATTTAGTTTTCATAACACCAATTTAAGTAGAGGTTTTAAGAAGGCATGTTTTTAAGAAGGAAAAAAATCCAAAAAAGGTGTGCACCATGTTCACGTGTTAATTCCGGCTGGTCAGTTATTCATTCACTCACACACTATCAGACACCAACAAAACTAAGAATTGGTGTAAACATATGATCTTCACTTAATGATCTTGATAGTGTATTATTTTGAAAAAATAAGGTAATATAACAATTTCTTAAGGGTACTCCGTTATAATATTCGTACCTACTCAGGGATGGCAAGACTTTATTGCTAGCTAGCATGCTAACAAACAGTCTAAGGCTGATTTATTTTGGGAATAAGATCAACAATTTTTTGGGCATAATCCCCAGCTGGATATTTCACAGAGGAGAATCTTCCTAAGATCGGCCAAAGCCGCTATGCCAATAACATTTCCTAGCCCGACCATGGACCGGCTATACAGAAGAACTTTACTCAGTGTATTCGGCTTCGGACATATCACATAGTAGAAATCCACGCAGAAGTACTTTACTAAGATTATGGCTATCGCTATAAAAGGGATAATGTCCTTTTAAAAAACTTTTAAAAGCTCACGAGGACTATATTTTTAACTGGGGATTGTAACAACAATCATATTGATCATAGTTCCTATTTTGGTTTAATTATGATCATAAATTTGTTTGTCATAATCCCCAAAACGAAAAAATGAATAATCTTGGTAGAGGTTGTTGGTTGATTTTGGGCATAATCCCCAGTTAAAAATGGATATATTTTCCATGGTGATTAATACCATTTTTCAAAAATACATAATCCCTTTTTTGGAGCTAGACATTACCCTAGTTATATTTTTATATTGGGTATACAAGTTTATAATGTCGATTTGGACAACAGATGGCATAACTATCACATATGGTTTGTGCCAATAATAACAAATATAGTATTTTTGAGGGCAAACATCTGTCATTATAATTCATTATTCGATAGACGCCAAAGTGTGAACACACATTTTTTTGCAATCGCTGTAATAATGCTGAATTTCGTGCCTAAAAAAGATGTTTTGCGGCGAAGTCTGATAATGTTCTTTCATTTAAAGTAAACGGCTGCTGAAAATTATCGATTGTTGGTAGAAGCTTACGATCAACATGTACCAACTCAAAAAACTTGTGAACGTTGGTTTGCGAGATTTAAAAGCGGTGATTTCGACACACAACACAAGGAGAGGCCTGGTAAGCCGAAAAAGTTTGAAGATGAGGAATTGGAAGCATTACTCGATGAAGATTATTGTCAAACGCAAGAAGAACTTGCATTATCATTGGGAGTCAGACAACAAGCCATTTTCCTACGTTTAAAAGCATTGGGATGCATTCAAAAGCGAAGAAATTGGGTCCCATATGAATTAAAGCCGAGAGACGTTGAAAGGCGATTTTGCATGTCGGAAATGCTGCTTGAACGCTTCAAAAATAAGTAATTTTTGCATCGTATTGTTAATGGTGATGAAAAATGGATACAGTACGATAACGCTAAGCGCAAAAAGTCATATATATGTAAAGCCCGGCCAACCAACCAAATCAACGCCGAAGCTGAATATCTATGGCGGCAAGGTAATGCTCTATATTTGGTGGGATCAGAAGGATGTTTTGTATTATGAGCTGTTGAAATCGGGTCAGACGATCACAGGGGCCCTGTACCGAACACAATTGATTCGTTTGAGAGAGCAATCAACGAAAAACGACCAGAATATTCAACCATACACGAGGCCATAATTTTCCATCATGACAACGCTCGGCCACATGTTGCAAGACCGTTCAAAACCAATTTGAAAAACAGTGGATGGAAGCTTTGACTCACCCGCCTTATAGCCCAGACCCTGCCCTTTCAGACTACCATTGTTTTCGATCGATGCAGAACGCCCTTATTGGAATACGCTTCACTTCAGAACAGGGTATCAGAAATTGGCGTGATTCAAAACTGGAGCAGTTCTTTTGGCCGGAATCCATATGCTACCAGAAAGATGGGAAAAAATTAGTGGCTAACGATGGACAATACTTTGAATAATTAATCAATTTATTTGTTATTATAATAAATGCATTTTCCAGCAAAAAAATCGTCATTATTAACTTGTATACCCAATATATAGGGAATTCTATATTCTGATGTGTGACCATTTTTAAACGATCGTATACCCCACTTTTTCTTAGGGGATTATATCCGAAAATTTTCGGCCAAAATCCTTTAAAATTAAAAGGAATTAACGTTCGTGGGAGTTATCGCCCGTCACTAAGACAGTTTTTTCTTTAGTTACAGATCATAATACCCACGAACATTTTCACTTTTTCTATTTTAGGGATTATGGCCGAAAATTCTCGAACCACAGTTATGTTCTTTTGAGAAACGGTATTGATGTACATTTTTTACTGGGTATTTGGTGCTCATAATCTCAACTTAGGTTTGGGGACTATGACCGAAATTTTTTTTATAACTTTAAATCTTTCGTCCTGTGTGGATGTTCTAAAGCTTCGAGAGAAGTCTTGTCATCAAAATATTAAATTCTTCCTTATTTATAACACGGTGAGTCATATAATATCAAATTTGAATGTGACATCGTGCACGCAAAGAAAAAACATGGTTGGGGCAATCATATTCGAAGAACATTATATATTTTTGGGTTTATGGTTGTGTCAACCATAGTCGTAATATAATATGGTTATCATATTATGATAATAAAATAACAATATTTTTACCATAAAATTTTCCCTACAGTTATATTATGATTAAAAAAAAACCATATTATGGGCCTAAATAAACATGTTATATTATGATTTAAAAATAAGTATTTGTCATGATGAAAAGTCTTCAGAATCTATGAATTTTTCTTTCAAAGAAAGGCCTTCGAATCTAAGTTTTTTTTAATATATGAACCTTTATCTAAGAAACAGTTTGCAGAATTTGAGAATTTTAGTTTAAAGAAAAGTCCATAGAATCTAAAAATGTTTTTATTAGATAAATTTATAAATATCTATTATTTTGTGTAAGAAACTTTTTGTACAAAAGAAAATCATGGGTTCTACACACTTTTTCTTATAAAAAAATATTTTATTAATATTTTAAGAACTTTTTACAAGAAATTAATTAATTAAAAATATTTCAAAAATAAAATCTAATTATTTTTATTGAAAAGAATTAAAAAATATAAAATCTTTCAATAGAATCTTTTTGTCAATGAATTGATTAGTGCAAATAATATTATATGTATAACGAATTTTCGAAAAACCCCTTTAAAAAAATCTTCTAAAACTAAAAAAAATTAACTGGATCTAATGGGTCAATTGATGAAATGTTTTAATGACATGTGAAAGGTATTTTCTACTCATCTCATATTTGTCCAGTTTTAGTGAACAATATATGATTGTTTTTAACACATTTTGTAGTAAAAACAAACAAAAATTTTGATTTTTATGAAAACAAGACAATATTATGACTGTTAAATTTAAAGTCATGTTTTATTTATTGATTGTTGCCACCATTTTATCGTTGCATAACTATCATATTTTTTTCACAGTCAGAATTTTTGTTGCCACAGTATAATTACAGCCAACCATAATATAAAATAGAAGGTGCCAATCATAAAATAGTAAAATATTTACTAAATAATGATGGCAGCGACCATGTTGATGGTTAAAAAACCAATAACTTGGTTGTGACAACCATACCCGATTGCAGCAAGTACAATATAGTAGCAATGATCATATTCATGCCATGTTTTGTCTCTGCGTGTGTGATTTACCCTTGTGTGAAAAATTATCACACACTTATAGAACCATCTTCACTGTACGCTAAATTCAAAACCGCATTTTTTCAAAATTTTCCAAGTGTTTATTTTTAGATTGAATCTACTCCTGTTCCTTGGAATTAATTCCAATTAACCCTAAGTTTTTCTAAAAATTTTCTTTTTTGATTTTTTCTTTATACAAAATGTTACATAAATTCGTAAAAGCCAAGGATTAACTTAAAAAATCTTTTAATCTCTTTAATTTTCAATATGTAGCCAGGGTATCATTTGATAAATCTTGTTTGCTCAAAAAACCTGGTTGTTGTTAGCAAGAATATCTTTTTTTTTTTGGATAACTGATGAACTGTCTTCTTGTCTTTTCTCTACTTTTAGTTAAAAGAAGTAAAAAAACAAAATTTTGTTAGTTTGTTGCATTGCATTTACTCTAAAAATGGTGTGGTCAGTAATGTGAAGATAATGATGGTTTGATGATCAAATTGATAACAACACTTGGTTGTTGTTGCTGCAGCTTTCAATGTTGCTGTTATTGTTTTATTACACACACACAACCACTCTGCTTAAATCCTTCTAATGTTTTCTTGTTACCAAACTGCCACATTGTTTCGTTGCATTCTCAATAAGAACCAGCAAAATTTATATAAAAGTTTTCCTACATTTCAGTTGTTGCTTAGTTTGACTTGATGATCTGTTTATGTTAACTGGTTTATTGTTTTGTTTTTGATGTTGTTGTTGTTTTTAACTGATATTGCTGCTGCTGCTGATGTTGTTGCTGTTGTCGAGTGTAAGCGTGCGCATTAGGGATATACATTTTTTTCATTTGTGTAGACCTTGGAAAAAATATAAAAATAGGAAATATCAGCTTAAAAGCTCGATGCTTAGTTGCCGGTAATTTTAAATATTGAAAAATATAAAGAAGAAAATTGTGTTAATTTTTTTTAGAATTTTCCTCTTTAAATCAATTTGTTTAATAGATCTTTACACGATCATAACACTCAGAAAAATGTATGAATTATAATTTAATTTTACTTAAATAAAATCTACACTGACAATATGTTTTCCGTTACCGACTGTAGTTTGTTTTTAAATGAAGAATCAATTGAAATTTATAGAAATATTAAAATTTACAGACATTCAGTAGGAGTTGATATTTTCTGTTAAATGTAAAATTTTATATTTTCTGTTTCTAAAAATATAAATTCATATAATTCCTTTTTGTTTTTTTTTTTCACCAAAATAATTTGTTTATATACAAAATTATTTCAATAAAAATTACAAGAAATTATTAAAATATAGATACAAACATAGAAAATAAAAATATATACATCTGTGTATGTTGTGTTTTGTAAAATTAACATACAAATAAATAGAAAAATAAATTTGAAAAACAAACAACAAAAATCGTTTTTTCTACATTTTGTCAGTTAAAAATTGATGGTTATTTTAAACGACTTTCGATTGCTTTTACTACTTTTGTCGATTATTTAACAATGATTGAAAATAAACAGTAAAATGGGCTGAATGAAATGAAATTATTAGTCCTCTTTTTGATTGTATTTTTGATTCATTTAATATGTATTTTAAATTATTTTTAACGAAATAATATTTTGAGTGTATGAGTTTTTCTTTAAAATTTCTCAAAATGTTTTAAAACTAATAAAGACAGTTTCCTTTTTTGCCTCAGCCCGCAAAAGTTTTCAAAATTGGTATCTAAGCCATGGGAGGAGATCACATGCTCTACTTTTTCCTCATTTCAGTCCCATTTTTAACGGGTTATTATTAGAAATTTCAGAAAGTATATCCTTAGTAAATAAGTTTATAAGCCAAAGAACACATTTTATAAATTTCAGATTTCTAGACAAGGCGGTGTGGGCAGGCCGCTAAGGGGGAGACTTTTCCCCTTTTGAGCCTCCATTTTTAATGTATGCCTGCCAGAAATTTCACAAACTACTTTATCAGTGAATTTGTTTTTTCCCCAGAAAACCTATTTCATTTCTATCAATATCCCATATTATGGTTCCAGGTAAGTTTTTCCCTTAAAAAAAGTTATACCCCTAATGTGCATGCGTTTGCCTTAGTGCTGTATTTTAAGTACATTCGCTTGTCTGAGGCGATCTTTTAGATCGTTAATTAAAAATTGTTCAAGTGTGTAATACTAGCGTACAAGCATAAAACTCGTAATTCATTTCTTCACTTTATATATCCCATGGATGGTCTTGAAAGAATGCATTCGTTGAAACAATTTTCTATTTCCAATTGTAAATCAATTAATAAATGGAAAAATTTCCATTTATTAATTAAAACGTTTTATTGGCTGTATTCCCGCTTCCTTGATTTTATCCGAAAATTCTATAATATCATTTATTAAGTGTGTAAGCAGAGTAATCAAGAAGATAAAGAACACTTGTAATGTCAATAGTCTATTGAAAGGCAAAGATAAAGTCAAATGGGGGTAATTTGGCAAAAAAAAAGAATTCATTCTTTAAAGCTTCTGTTTCCTCTATTAAAGGTATTAAACATTGAGCATCAGCATTGTCGGCTTTTGATATTTCTTTGGTGTTAGTGATGTATGTTGTATGTGCTCCTCCTGTATGTGGAGTATGTTGTTTCAATGTTGTTGGATCTTTTTTGTTCTTCAGATTTTTTTTCTTTTCATTTTATACATTTGTGTTCACTCTTGATGATTTTGTTTTATTTTAACTCATGTTGATGCAATTTTTAAATTACCTTTTAATGGCATGTACTTTAGACCCGCTTTTAATGCCATATCTGTGTTAAGGTTCATCACTATTGAGTATGAGATTGATGAGTTTGTATTTTGTCTGATGTCTTGGGGTATTTTGTATTGTTGTTGTTATTTATATAAGTTCTTGTTTAATATGTAATTCCATCAGATTCGCTTTTCTTCAAAACAAGATTTTTTTTTGTATGTATGTATGTGTGTGTGTGTGTTTTTTTTTTATTATTAATTGGAAAAATTGATGTTTATGTGATTAAGATGAAGTAGTTAAGTTTTTCAATATAGATTTTCAATAAATAAAATAACAATTTTATCTATTTTAAGGCGAGAAAAACTGTGTAAATTCTTGTATTTTATAAAACTTTTTATAAAGAAAATAATTGCTTTTGTAAATGAACTTAAAAACCAACGATTTTCAATTGAAAAAATATCACAAATATGAGAAAAAATACAAAATTAAAAATATCACTAATGTTAAAAATCATATAATCTGAAAAAGACACCAAAATTTGAAGAAAAAAAATTATTTGAAAAAATATAGTAAAAATTAAAAAATTGTTTTAATTTAAAAAATCGCTAAATTTGAAAAAATAGCTTTATTTGGTATATATCACCCCTATCTCGAAAACTAAGTGAGATAAATTAAAACGAAAAACCTTTTGGTCAGTTTTTTTTTTTAATTTTGGCGATTTTTTTATATAGAAAATTTTTTCATTGCGGTGTTTTTTTTTCCAAGTTCTTGCGATTTTTTACAACTTTGTCATTTCTAACGATTTTTTAAAATAAGTATTACATATAATAAATCTGGCGATTTTTCTTTGTGGATTTAATTTTGTTTTTTAATTTTAGCGATTTTTTTTAAATTAATATTAGCGATCTCTTTTAATTTTAAATGATGGCAATTTTTTTTCTTTAATTTTGGCAAATTTTCATTTTGTCAATTTTTTTAATTTTAGCGATTATTTTAAATTTTGTCAATTTTTTAATTCTGTCAATTTTTAATTTGGTAAAATTTTTTAAATTTAGCGCTTTTTTCACTTTTGGAAATATTTTTTTAAAATTCTGGCGGTTTTTTGATGGTGACTATATTTTTTTTTTTTTTCTAATTTAACCCAATACCGTTCAGGGATCGAACTACGGCAGTCGTGATCGTACACTCAGAATATTATGTAGTTAACTGTTTGTAGTTTAATAAAAAGTTTTCCGTTTTTTTTTAAAATAAAGGAACATACATTTATTTTTCAAAGAAATATCTATATTAACTTTTTTATACATTTATTCGAAATAATTTACTATCATTAACCATTTTTTTCCAGTTTCATTTATTTTTTTCATTTGTTTGAAATTTAATAAAAATTTACCCACAAAACGGAAACTTGTGGTTTATTTGTGTCCGTAACAGTTATTACAAATTTAAATTTTGTTTGCTGTCTGTTTCAAAAAAAAATATTCAAAAAATTTCAATTTGTTTTTTTATTTAAATTGGTTGTATATATACAAAATTTTTCAATACAAATTACAAGAACTTCATAAACACACATACATACACAAAAACATTCACAAAAAAAGTGTTTATAGCTTCATATGCATACATACATTTTGTATTATACGAGTATATTAAAAAAAAAAAAATACAAAAACGGAAATAATTTCAAATAAATGAAAAAAACAGTTAGTTTTGAATGATTGGTAGGTAAAGTTTTGACATTTATTTTAACTGATTATATCATTTGTTTCTTACGGATGTATCAGTTGATTAATCAACATTTAAAAATAAATAACAAATTGAATTTAATTTAAATGAAAATTAAGTAGACCGGTTTTTAAATGAAATATCATTTCTTTTAAAGGATATTTTCAGTTATTTTAACTTACAAACTTTTTTAAGTGTAGTTTTTCGATCGAAATTATTTTTTTATTTCTTAAAAAAAGTTTTCGAACGAGTTCATTCTATTACAAGTCGTGTAATTCGACCCCTGGACGGTATTGGGCTAAATTAAAAAAAAAAATATTACCAAACACGAAAAAGGCGCTAAATTTTAAAAACTTTTTAAAATTAAAAAAAATTGCTGAAATAAAAACTTCACAAAACTAAAAAATTGACAATATTGAAAATATTCGCTCAAATTAAAAAAATACAAAATTAGCTAAAATTAAAAAAAAATCGCCAACATTGAAAACATTTTGGTGAAGGAGCTTGATGGGAATTCCCGAATGCAAATCCAAAGAAAAATATATTTTTGTAAAAGGGAGAGGGTTGAAAAATATTTTTTAAGCATTCTAAAAACAACCTCCAACTAAGTCCCAACATGTCCAAGCGTATGATATGTTCATAGCACGCGAACGGACTAAAAATTTCGCGGAATGCGCGTAATATCAAATGACATCACTTACCGGGAATGCGTTAAGGACTTTTTTATTTTGGTGACTTTAAATTTTGCCAAACTTTTCTCTTTTGTCAATTTTTTTGTTTTCAATTTTAATATTTTTTTCTTATCTTCGTTTTTTTAGTTTTGGCGATTTTTTATATTTTAGCGATTTTTTTTTTTAATTTTTAAAGTCACCCAATGTGAAGACGAAATATTGGAAGAAGGAAATAAATAAGCATTATTTTTGTTAAAAGATCTTAGACTCTATTTAAAAGAATAATATAATATAATTATGAGCGTCCCGGTAGGCTAGTTGGTAGCGTGCTAGCTTATCAGTGCAGGGGTCGTGGATTCGATTCCCACCAGAGGCTCTGGTCTGTTTTCGCTACAACGAGCCGAAGTCCTTTGTTGCTAGTGCTCGGTTAGGGTATTAACATATAATTTGTAATTATATGATTAATAAATAAAATAAATAAATAAATAATTATAAAAATAGTTTTCTAGTTCTCTTTTATTATAAATTTTGACGATTTTTTTTAACTTTTCCAATTTTGTCTTAGTTTAAGGAATTTTTTTTCGAATGGCGATTTTTTTTTTATAGATATAGGGTTTTCTTTTAGATTTTGGCGATTTTTATTTTAAAAAGTGTCTATATTTTTATATTTGACAATTTTTTTATAATTTTTAGCGTTCCATTCATCATTTTTTTTAAAAGTTGAATTTATCTAAAAATAAAATTTATTCTAAATACACATGAGAGCTAAAAGGGCCAATGTCAATATTTTGCTGTTTTGAGTTAATCGTAAGGTTTCTTTTCTTACTCTCTTTTATTTTGGTAAAAGAACAAATGTCAAATTTAACCCAGAATAGCTTCATAAATGAAATGCTCACCAATGTGACTATGAACTCTTCTATAAAAACCTTCAATTGCAATTTTCTGAAAAGTGAATATTTTGACATGGGGTCCTTTTAATTCCAAGCCACAGATATTTATATATTGGGTATTTGTTGAGTTCTCTGATATACTCTCTTCATAGATCTCTTCATTTTAGAAGGGAGCGACACTATGCTCTTCACCAGTGATGGAAAAGTTGATACAATTGTACCTTATTTGATACTATTTGATTTAAGAAAATACCGTGATACTCCCGAGACACATTTGATACTCTCACACACTTTTCCCAAATAAAACTTTGATATTCACTTATCTTAAGAATGCAGAGAAATAACTTTATAGAATCGAACTTTATTCACTGATATTGAAATATTATTTATTAAAACAAATACATAATTCTGCATTAATGAATAATCTTTTTTGAATATATATGAATTTTTGGACAAATTTAAATTTCTTTTTGGATAATTAAAAAACTGGTTATACAATTTTGAAGCATCTTTGGACAGTTTTAAAATATTTTTGAATAATTTAATATAATTTTTGAACAATTTTAAAACCTTTTTGGACAATTTGAAATAATTTTCACACAATTTTACATTTTTACGCAATTTTAAAATTATTTTCGATAATTTGAAAACATTTTTACACAATTTTAAAATTATTTTGGAAATTTCTGAATTAAAGATGGAAATGGTGTAGTGTTAAATAAAATACAAAGTGCAAAAATGCACAAATTGTGTCGCCATAACTAATAAAAGCTGAAAAAATGCATTAAAAAAAATATAAAAATGATTTAATAAAAAAAATTAAAAAGGCCTTCAGAACTATTTTCACATTGAAATTTTTGACTTAAATAATCAGAAAACAATATTTTCAATAAATGCTTCAGATTCAGAATATATACGACATACTATAGCTTTAGAAGTAATGAAGAGTGATTTTTTTAAGATATGCATCGGCTTTATATCCAAATCACTACATTTGAAATATGAACATATTAATTCTTTTGTGAGTTCCTTAGAATAACACCAAAAGAAATCATAAAAGAATGATAACTGAATTTTAGGAAGCAATAAAAGAAGTTATAGCCACAAAATGACTATATTTTTTTTGCTGGGTATATACAATTAGATTCAACAAAATGTGATTAGATTAATTTTTTTTTTTTTTTGCTTGGGTAACTAAAGTTTATATTAACTTGATCTCTAATTTAATGTGTTACTCTTTTTTGTTTAATATAAAAATGTTTTTAACGTATGTTAATTTTATGTAAAAACGAATTTTTATTTGTTTCCACTTTTATTTTTATGTATATAAATTTTATGCTATTTTTAGCTAAAAATAAAAAAAAATAGTACTCTGAGGTTCAAAAAAGTACTATTCAATTTTTTTTTGATAGCGAAAAAATTCCATTTTCCATCCCTGCTCTTCACACTCATTTCGTGTGTGTTTTGTTTCGTATACTTTTGTTTTCGTTTAATTTCGTTTTACGAGGTTCATCAGTACCACTAGTGAATGTTTTAAATGCGTTCAGGTCTTATTTCTTTGCCTGAAAATTATAAAACTAGAAAAATAGATCAAGATTTATTTTTTATCAAAAAAAAAAAAAATTAAAGAAAAAAAGCAGGGACCGTAACTGTTATGACTTTTATCAAAAAAATCAAGAAATAAGAGTTATTTTTGATTTTTATATTTTTAGATAGAAAATAAGAGTTATTTTTGATTTTTATTTTTTTAAATGAAAAATAAAAGTTATTTTTGATTTTTATATTTTTAAATGAAAAATAAAAGTTATTTTTGATTTTTATATTTTTATATCAAACATAAAAGTTGTTTTTGATTTTTATATTTTTATATCAAAGCTTATTTGGAAATGGACAATTACAAAGAAAAGCGTTTCGATACTTCTGCTTATTTATTGGAATATTGGGAGAGCAAAAAATTTGTGTTTCCATGGCTTCGAAAATTAGCTTTAATTGTTCATTCCGTACCTGCCTCAAGTCAGTGTAGAAAGGTCATTTTCAGCACTCAGATTAATATTGGGAGATTTGAGATATAATTTATCTGAGGAACATTTAAAATCAATTATGATGGTAAAATTGAACACCTGAAAACGACCCCTTAACACTGACTTGAATGGCAGCCAAAACTTATAAGCTATTTCTATGCATTCATGTTTTTATAGCTGATAATGGATAAGTCACATAATATATTATATTCATATATAAATTAGAATGAAGCAGCATATTATAATACATACGGCATCAACAAATAAATAAGAGTTTTGAATTGATTTTTATTATTGATATAAAAATATAAAAATCAAAAATAACTTTTATTTTTTATTTAAAAATATAAAAATCAAAAATTACTTTTATTTTTCATTCAAAAAAATAAAAATCAAAAATAACTCTTATTTTTGATTGTTAAAATAAAAATCAAAAATTTAAAAATCATGCAATATGTTGGATGCATTTCGCCTAAAAATCATGATGGTGTAATTAGAAGTTTTCTACGATGTTCATTTATGTATGATTTATTTCTTCAAAAATTGAAAAATAACTCTTATTTCCGATCCCTGAAAAAAAGCTTTGAGAAAGATTTTAATCTAAGGTCTTAAAACGAGGTACCATTTAAAAAAATCTGAAATTTGTAACAATTTTCGTAGTGTGCACACCACCATCGTGTATAACCTCAATAACAAAAATAAACAATTTTTAAATCTTCTGTAATTCTTTTGCAGGGGTTGTGACAATTTGCCAATTGAAAAGAAATATAAATTACCTTTAGAATAATCATTTCAAAATAAATACTTTTCAGTAACACCCTCATATTTTTTTTGAAAATTTTTATAAAATTTTATTTCTCACACTTAATTTAAAATTCAAATAAAATAAAATGTTCACTTTATAGTTAATTTTGCATACGGGTGTTGTTTAAAAATTCCAAAGTCTTGTTAATTTTCAAAAAAGAAAAGCAATTAATTTTGATATTAACGAATGCCCAAAACAATTAAAACTTAACATTTTGATAAGAAAATTAAGCAAATGTACAACAAGACATCTGCACTAGCAGTCACTAAAAATGTTCAATGACTGTAAAACATATTACAGCAAAAAGAACCCTGAAATAGAAAACACTACTCTTCACGGCCAACACACTATAATTAGAAAAATTCATAAAAACAAAAACACATTTTTTTTCAAATTATTATTTATGTTCGTTAATTATTAAGTATGAGCTTACAATGCGACCAGAAAGAAATGAACGTAACTAGACAACAGCACCAGTCAGGCATACACCCAATAATTAAAATTAAATGTTAAACCTAAAATAAAAACTTCCGATACAAGAATAATTTTTTTTGTAAAAGAATTGAGATGAAATTAAACAAGTTCCCACATTTTTTTTTTCGAATAAATAATATGGAAATTGTATTTTTTAAAGTAAGTAAATTGGAGGTAACTACGTGTTTCCACATACAAATTTTGACTTACCCGCACATTTAAAGTTGATAAAATGAAAATCAATGAATATTTAGCACCCTCCTAATTTTCAAAAACTTTAAATTGTGAAAAATTGTCAAATTTAAAATATTTGTTTTTTGTTTTTAACATTTTCTCAGATAAAAGTAAATGTCACTTAACGTGTGATCCCGAGATAATGGTTTTCCGTTATTATAAAACAGCACACGTTCATCATCATAATAAATTAACAGTTAATAAAAGAAAAAACCTTTACGCGGAACAAGGAAAACCCAACTTCTATTGACATTTCCGTTTGTTAAATAACATCCCAAAAAAAACTACAAATATTTTATATTTAAAAACAAAAAAAAAAAACAGAAACTATAAATAAACCATACATTATATTTTAGATTTTTAATTTGATAAAAACTACAATTTAGATAATTTACAAAAAATAAAAATATCCGTTAAATACAATTTATTAAAATTGTCAACACCTGTAAAATAAAAAGACAAGCAACATCAAAAAAAAAAAAAAAAACAAAAAGGTCAAGGAGAAAGAAAAGTACACAGTAAAATCTTACAATCATGACAAAGATAGTCGCAGAAAACTTAATCGTTATTGAAAGATAATTCTACTGCATAAACTGAAATTGTCTGTTTTATGAAAGTGTCCGCTTTTTTCACTGGCCTTATATGACTGCTCACAGACTTTGCTCGTTAGCCAAAAAAAAAATAATATATTATAAATATAAAGTGTAATAATAATATACACACAGGTGTCCACATAACAACTCTGTTGTTGCCTGTTTGACTGGACTTTTTGTACAATCGTTGAAACCTTTAATCGTAATCAAAGATAATCAAAAGGTCTTGTTTTGCCATACCTATGCTTAAGTCATTTATGGTATTGGATATGAAAAAATAAATAAGTACAGTGGTTTAATAAATTTTCAGTCGAAGTGGCTAAAATTTAAAAAGAATAAACATTTGAAATGGTGAAATTTTTGCCTCTTTAACCCCTTTTTGACCTCGCTGTAATTGGGAATTCCAAAAAGTAAATACGAAGGCGGATCAATAAGTCCGTGACTTTTCGAACTTCCCTTGTAGTTATATGAAATACAACACTGCTCCCATCAAGTACCACCTGTTAATAGAATACTGTCAAATTTTTAGCAAGTTCCGTCATTTACTTTCCGTTTTACAGCTGTTTAAAACATACAACCTCGTGGATTTTTTAAAAATGGAAAAGAGTGAATTTCGAGTTTTCGTTAAACATTATTTTTTGCGAAAAAAACCGTCAATCAAACCAAGGAAAAGCTTTATAAATACTATGAGGACTCTGCGCCATCGATTTCAGTGGTTAAATATTGGTTTACTGACTTTCGTTGTGGTCGCACAGATACAAATAACGCTGAACGTTCTGGACGGCCAATTGAGGTCAGTACACCCGAAAATGTCGAAAAAATCCACGATATGGTGTTGGCCGATCGAAGAGTAAAAGTGCTTGAGATTGTTGATGCCATAGGCATTTCATATGGCAGTGTGGTTTCGATTTTAAATGAACAGTTGGTTTTAAGAAAGCTGTCTGCGAGATGGGTGCCGCGTTTGCTCTCAATTGACCATAAACGTATTCGTGTGACGTGTGTAGTCTCAATGTAAAAATTTAAAAATTCCATGAATCGGGCTACGAATTGGTACTTCATCCGCCATATTCTCCGGATTTAGCCCCCAGTGACTATTTTCTATTTCCAAACCTAAAGAAATGGCTCGGTGGAAAGAGATTTATCTCCAACGATGAAATTATTGATCAAATAAATGCCTATTTTATGGATCTCGAAAAATCCTATTTTTTGGAAGGGATACAAAAATTGGAGGAACGTTGGACTAAGTGTATTAAGCTTAAAGGAGATCATGTTGAAAAATATTTTTTTTTTTTACAAAAATAAAACTATGTTTCATTCAAAAAGTCATGGACTTATTGATCCGCCCTCGTATTCAGTGAAAAAGTCCATACGCCAGGGAATACATATTTTAAATGTCAAAATTCTAGAAAGAAGTTCTTGGTCCAGGACACCAATGGGCAGATTTTTCCCCTACCCGCAAAAATCCCATTTAAGTATTTGTTGTCTACACTGGAGGAGGCACCTACATGCCAAATTTCATGTTTCTAGCTCCACCATTAAGGCTGGGTGTTTAAGTTCAGATTTTTTCCCTTACCACGTTCCTATTAGCCCACAACACCATGAAAAAATATGTTTAATTTTCGATTTCTAGTAGAAGGGGTTCCGTCAGGACGTTAATGGGAAGACTGTAACACTATTTGCACCTCCTAGTAAATATTTTCAGAACCCCCGTCTCAGGGAATGTCTACACCGCAATATCAGCCTACAAATTTTAAAATCCTAGCTTCAGCTGGGTGATTAGATCCTTATTTTTCCCTTTTTAGCCCCATTTTTCGATACTTTTATTGGAAATTTCAAAAAGTAGTATCTCTTTAGTGATTTACCTCAATCTTCAGGGAACACACAGGCAGAAAAATAAAGTTCTAACCCAATTGGTAATGGTTTTTTTTCGGTTACAACAATCGGTATTTTAAAAAAATTGCTAAATATTTTGAGTGTTGCTACCAAAATTCAGTTGTATGAACCTTATTTTATTGAGGAAACCATTATTCAGTTGCACCAACCAATTTTAGTCGTTTTTATCAAATTTCAGTTGAAAGCTAACAACGATAATCTTTTTACATATTTTCAATCACAGTTTTATACCCGAAGTTATTTGCTCCTCCCTGTAAAAATTTCTTAAAATGCCAATGCAACTATGTTCGCTACCCTTTTAAGAATTAATGATTTAAAGATTCGATTTCATTGATATTTTTGTCAATTTAATTATTGACGGATAAATTTTCAAAAAACAAAAAAAAAACTTAAAAATGGTTAAAAAATCGCTTAAATAGTAAAAAGAAAAAACAAAATATGTTCAAATCGATAAATGTCATTAAAATCGAGACTCCTATCATTCCATTTCATTACCCTTGTCTAGTGTTTCAATTCCACTCGTTTTACTTTCCACTCCTTTTTTCTGGTTATCTTGTGTTTCAGTTCCACTTGTTCCCTTTTCCACTTCAAAATGTTTCCCTTGTCAAGTGATTCAATTCCAATCATTTCGCATTTCATTCCATGTTTTCTGCTTGCCTTGTGTTTCAGTTCCTCTCGTTCCCTTTTCCATTCCATTCTTTCGCCTTTCTGGTGTTTTAGTTCCACATATTCCCCGTACCATTCTTTTTCGTTTCCCTTATCTAGTGTTTCAATTCCACTCATTTCACATTTCAATCCGTTTGTTCTGCTTGCCTTGTGTATCGGTTACACTCGTTCCCTTTTCCATTCCATTCTGCTTCCCTTGTCAAGTGTTTCAATTCAACTCATTTCACATTCCATTCCATTTGTTCTGCTTGCCTTGTGTTTCAGTACCACTCGTTCCCATTTCCATTCCAACCTTTCCCCTTTCTGGTGTTTTAAATCCACATATTCCCCGTGCCATTCTATTACGTTCCCTTTATTTAGTGTTTCAATTCCACTCGTTCATTGTTCTATTCCATTTAGTTACCCTTGTGTAGTCTTTAAATGCCGTTACCGGCTAATTTTATTTTGTTCCTCTTGTCCATTTCGCTTCCAAATTTGAGTGTTTCTTTTCCACTTCAAGCCGAAATGGTTTGGACCATTAAGGTGGACACTTTTCCCTTTTTTGAATTCCAATTTTAACATGTTTGTGGCGAAAATTCGAAAATGCGATTCGTTTAGGTTGAGACTTTTCAGAGACTTTTTCCATTTTTGCCCCTACCCGTAGGATGTTGGTGAACGGTGATGCAATTGTTTTTAATTTCTTTGAAACAATTCGAAAAAAAAGAAAAATCGGAATCGCTTGAAAATCAGTGTTTCAAACTTACAAAAATGGCTCGAATTAAAAAAATTTGGTTATTAACGGAATTCCAAAATTGGACCAAGGAATTGTTCGGTTATTGGTCTCTAAAAGATTTCTACTAGCTGAGGCAAACAGCAACAGCCCCTTTAAAGCGTAGATTTAAATCCCTAATATTAATTTTAATAATTAATAGACTGTGTAGGAAAAATTAAAAAAATAAAAAAAAAAACAATTGTATTTCCCTTATTTTGCATGAACTTTAAACAAGTTTGTATATCTCAAATGAAAGGTATTTTGAAGAAATACTAAGAAACTTAATTTCACGCCCATACATTATCTATTTCTCGATTTATGGACTCTTAAACTTGAAAACTACTGACTTTTCACTTTTAAGGCATCAAAGAGGCCCTAAGACTAAAATTTTTTTAACGCAAATTTTTTTTTATTTATTTGGAAAATTTAGAAAAAAAATTAGTGATTCTGAAAAAATTCTCTAAATATATTTTGGCTGTAAAAAACACAAATTTTTACTCAACAAAATTTCTTCTCCAACGAGAATAACATGATAAAACTTTTTAAGTCGATTTACAAATATCTGAACTTTTTGTAGAAATAAAATTAGACTTAAATACCACTGTGTGTCATAATAAAAAATCAAACATTCGTACAACACAAAAATATTGTAGCAATTTTTCCTTATAAAAACCTTTAATAATAACACTTATACTTCTCATACGTACGGTTGGTGTACGTACGAGTATATGGACACACTTCCATGCAATAAACGTGCTATAATCATCTTGTTAAATAATATTTCATGGTTTAAGTTTTATATTTTTTTCTTCTTCTTCTTTATAGCGGAGTTTTAATGTAATAAAAGGGATTTTTACTTTTTATTTCTTAAATTCTATATGTTTTTTTTGTGTTTTTACTCTAGTATATAGAAATAATTTAATAAATATTAAAGAGCCAAAGACTAACGTAGACTTTAAGGCATTAACTATGGAATGTCTCACACTTGTAAACATAACAAATTATTATTATGTTTTTTTTTTCTCTTTTTTGTGTTTATAATTATTTTTGTATATAATTATATGACTATCTATAGAATTTTCTACAATATTCATACAATATATGTATACTACTCTGCACAGTGGGGTCTATAGATAAATAAAAATAAAACTGTTAAACAAAAAATTAAACTTCCTAAACACTGTATCCACCGAACCAAGTTAATAATTACAGAGGAGCAATAAGGTTTTAAGAAGAATGAATTAAGAGACACCCTGTTTAAATATAGAGTGATCCATAGAGTAATTAAATTTTAATTCCAAGGGTACCCAGTGGTTTTTCCACAGCTTGGTTTTGTTTCTTTTATACCACTACCAATTTCTGACTACTTAATATCAATGTTCTTTATTAGCTTAGGAAATAAACCTAAAAGTTTTTAGTGTTCTGTACTATTATAAACAGGGATTCTTAAAAGGTATTTGTATAACCAAACTGATTCCTCTTTTGATAGTAATATAAAAAGTTTATACCGTGTGAATGACTTAATATTTCCTTATCACTTAAACTTGTTTTAATTCTTAAAACCACAAGTTTGTGAACCCCTGTAAAGTAGTGTTGTATAGAAATCTATAATGTTTAGTTACATTAATGTTATTTGATTTTTTTTTGTTGTTTATAATACTATACGTGACTATTTTTATTTCTAGTTTTTGTTTGTTATAAACAAAAAGGATATTAATGAAAGTTGTGTCCTTTGAATACATGTGGTAATAGTATTGTTTAATAGACCTTACACCAGAATAAAATAAACCTCAATAATAATTTAGTATTTCAATGTTGTTATGTCTCTATATTATAAATGATTTGTTTTTTTTGTATTTAAACCCAGCGAATTTTTTTACTTCATAAAATCGAAAGATTTTAATAAAATCTAAACTAATTAACAATTCAATTAAAAAATGTATTAAAAATGCTTAACAATTAATTAATTAAGTTTTAAACACACTTAATAAATTATGTAGGTAGCAATAACAAAAAATTAAAGTTAAAATAACTACATTTGCGGTTAAAAAGGTGTTTACTAAATTTGCATTTAAATAAACTGCAATAAGCAGTTATTTTTAACTGTTCAAAATCAACGGGTAGATGTAAAAAAAAACACATACAAATGTAATAAAACTTACTATATTAATTACCAGAATTGTTTAAAAATATTATTACACTTAAAATAGTTTGTAAGATAAAATATCTGAAAATATCATTTAAAAGAAATGATATTTCATTTAAAAACCGGTCTACATAATTTTCATTTTAATTTAATGCCTTTTGTTATTTATTTTTAAATGTTGATTAATCAACTGACACATTCGTAAGAAACAAATGATATAATCAGTTAAAATAAATGTCAAAAATTTACCTACCAATTCCTTAAAAAATAAATGTTTTTATCATTTCTTTAAAATTGTTTCTCTTTTTGTATTTTTTGTTTTTTTTTTTTTAATATACTCGTACAATACAAAATGTATGCATGCATAGCTATAGACACTTTTTGTGTGAATGTGTTTGTGTATGTGTGTTTATGAAGTTCTTGTAATTTGAATTGAAAAATTTTGTATATATACAACCAATTTAAATAAAAAAACAAATTGAAAATTTTTTGAATATTTTTTTTTGAAACAGACAGCAAACAAAATTTAAATTTGTAATAACTGTTACGGACACAAATAAACCACAAATTTCTGTTTTGTGGGCAAGTTTTTTATAATTTTAAACAAATGAAAAAAATAAATGAAACTGAAAAAAATCGGTAAATGATAGTAAATCATTTCGAATAAATTTATAAAAAAGTTAATATAGATATTTTTTCGAAAAATACATGTATGTTCCTTTATTTTTAAATGGAACGGAAAACTTTTTTATTAAACTACAAACAGTAAACTACATAATATTCCGAGTGTACAAATATAGTTAAAAAAATAAGAATGTAGTTAAAAATTACTACAAATGTTAATTTTTTTTTTAAAAAATTCAAATTCATTATTAATATTCCTTTAATATTCTTTTACATCTTATATTAGAAAAATTTTTAACATAAAAAAACTGCTCAAGATTATGAAATAAAAAAATTCAGTAAATCGATTTTAAAAAAATTAATTAAATATTTTCCTAAAATCAGCAATGGACATTAATGAGAAAAAAAATGTGTTAATGTAAAATTTTTACTAGAACATGATTTTCTACTAAAAATTAGTACATAAACTCTAAAGTGGGATATACAATTTTTCTACTAACTTTTTATTAGAGTGTAGTTAAAAATAACTACAAATGTTGATAAAAGCAAATACAAATGTAGTTAAACACAACTAAATAAAGTTAAAAACAACTATAAGTAAAGTTAAAAACAACTAAAAATTTAGTTAAAAACAACTACAAATGTAGTTAACAACAACTGCAAAAATAGTTAAAAATAACTGCAAATGTAGGTAAAAACAACTGCAAATGTAGTTGAAAATAACTATAAATGTAGTTTAAATAACTACAAACATGGTTAATAAATAACTGCAAATGTAGTAAAAAATAACTGCAAATCAATTACAAATGTAGTTGAAAATAACTGAGAATATAGTTAAAACAATTACAAATGTAGCTAAAAACAACTGTAAATATTGTTAAAAATAACTGCAACTGTAATTAAAAACAATTCCAAACTAAGCCTTTTTCGCTTGGTCAAATCTAAATTCTTACAATTTCTGCATTTGGGAGCAGTTATATAAACAAACGATTTAACATAAAAGAAAACGAGAATTTTAAAGAATTAAAAATACCAAAAAAGTAAAGAAAAAAATTCCAACAACTACATATTTTAAAAGTTACGAAAACATAGTATTTAAAAAAAAAACAAATGTAAAAATCATTTAAAAAATGTCCCAAGAAAACAACTGTAATTTCAGTTAAATTAACTACAGCTGCAGAACTGTAACTGCCGAACTTTTCTGAGTGCAAGTCAATTAAATATTTAATTAACTAAGTTATACATTTAATCACTGAAAAATCTAGAAATTTTGCAACCTCTTAATTCTTTAATAAAAATACAATTTACTTTTGTCTTGTAAATTTTTTTGCTGGGATTTTGTCATTATTTTTATTATTTTCTATTATTGTTATTTACAATGAATTTATTAATTAAATGATAATTTGTCTAGTTGTCAGTGATTATTTTTGTTGTTTTCTTTTTGTTTTTTTTGTATGTTCATTTATTGTATAGAATATATTTAAATATAATTGTATTAACTTAATTTATTATTATGAATAATTTTATATAATTATATGAAAAATCTAATTACATGACTAAATATGACTAGACATGTACTCGTTTAGATTTAAAAAACAAAAGAGTTTGTATTAAATTAAATTTAATAAAAAAAATCGAAATTCATTTAACTGGCTTAAAGCTATTTAAGTATTTCAATAGATAAATTAATTTATTTATTTATTTTTTTTTTGTGATTAGATTTTAAATAATTTTGTTCAGTATTTTATTGAATGCATAAATGAAAACATTATTTTAATAAACATTCACATCGCCTTTAAAGCTGTGTTTTAATTTTATTTTAAAAGTAAATTAAATTCGCATTGAAATTGTATGAGTTATGTCAAAAATTTAAATATTTAAAATAAATTGTTAAAATATTATCAATAGATCTGTAAACAGGATAAAATGGGTCAATTATAAATTGTGAAAAATAATCTCAAAATTCTTAACACGTTTCTTTTTATACATATTGAGTTAATGTTTTATAAAAGTTTTGTGTAAATTAATATTTATTTTTTTTTTGTATATAAAAATTATAATCATATTTATTTCATACAATGTAAATCGAGCACGTATTTAGTTTCATTCCATCTCTAAAAAATAAATCAAAATACCCAACCCATATATTTCTTTTAGTTCACTTTTGGCCCTATTTTATTTTTCAAGTTAATTCACACAATTACAAATCTGAAATTCATATGTGATTCATTTTTATATTTTATTCCCATAACGTTTAGTTATTATTACCTTTTTTATTTCTATACATGTATAAGATTTATAAACTGATATTGCAGTCAAGTCAAAGTACAGGCTTAAAATATTTATACTCTTGTTATTTCTTGTACACTTCAAAAAGTTTGTAAGTTAAAATAACTGAAAATGTCATTTAAAAGAAATGATATTTCATTTAAAAACCGGTCTACTTAATTTTCATTTAAATTAAATGCCATTTGTTATTTATTTTTAAATGCTGATTAATCAACTGACACAACCGTAAGAAACAAATGATATAATCAGTTAAAATAAATGTCAAAATTTTACCCACCAATCCTTAAAAAATAAATGTTTTTTCATTTATTTGAAATTATTTCCGTTTTTGTAATTTTATTTTTTTTAATATTCTCGTACAATACAAAATGTATGTATGCATATAAACACTTTTTGTGTGAATGTATTTGTGTATGTATGTGTGTTTATGAAGTTCTTGTAATTTTTATTGAAAAATTTTGTATATATACAACCAATTTAAATAAAAAAACAAATTGAAATTTTTTGAATATTTTTTTTTTTGAAACAGACAGCAAACAAAATTTAAATTTTTGGACACAAATAAACCACAAGTTTCCGTTTTGTGGGTAAATTTTTATTAAATTTCAAACAAATGAAAAAAATAAATGAAACTGAAAAAAATCGGTAAATGATAGTAAATTATTTCGAATAAATGTATAAAAAAGTTAATATAGATATTTCTTTGAAAAATAAATGTATCTTCCTTTATTTTTAAATGGAACGGAAAACTTTTTTATTAAACTACAAACAGTTAACTACATAATATTCTGAGTGTATTTATGCCTAAAATTACATTAAAAAAAGCAACATTCATACATTGTATGATGATAGATAATGTCATGTACGTGATTGTGATCATATTGTAGGTAAAGGCATAACAGAAAAAGAGACGAAAAATAATTTCAATTATTCTTGATTTGAAAAGAATTTGTCATTACAATTCTTCTTCATGTTTTATTATTATGATTTTCTTTAGAAAGAGTAAATTTTTTTTAATTGTTTTAATTGTACACAGCGACAATTTTATTGGATTATTATGTAATTTCTCAGCAAACTAATGAAAGTTTTCTAAATTTATAATTTTAAAGAAAATACTTTCAGTAATAATACTGTTTCATCAGGTTTGTCACCAATTCTGCATAAAATTTTATGAAACGTTTCAGAACTTATTCATGATTTCAAAGAAAAATTTCATTCATTTTTTTGTAAATTGGCTTATATCTCGAAAACTAGGAGAAAGAGAGTGATACAGAGAATGAAAGAGAGAAAGAATGAAAGAAAGAGAGAAAGGAAGAAAGACAGATAAAGTGCGAGTGAAAGAGAGAGAAAGCGAGCGAGTGAAAGAGAGAGAGAGAATGAGCGAGTGAAAGAGAGTGAGAGAGAAATCGAGCGAGTGAAAGAGTGAGAGAAAGAAAGAGCGAGTGAAAGAGAGAGAGAGAAAGAAAGAAAGAGCGAGTGAAAGTGAGAGAGAAAGAAAGAGCGAGTGAAAGAGAGAGAGAAAGTGAGAGAGAAAGAAAGAGCGAGTGAGAGAGAAAGAAAGAGCGAGTGAAAGAGCTGGTGAAAGAAAGAGAGAAAGAGCGAGTCAAAGAGTAAGAGCAAGTGAAAGAGACAGAAAGCGAGAGAAATAGTGAGAGAAAGCGAGAGAAATAGTGAGAGAAAGTGAGAGAAATAGTGAGAGAAAGCGAGAGAAATAGTGAGAGAAAGCGATAAATAGAGAGAAATAGTGAGGGAAACAGAGAGAAATAGTGAGAGAAAGAGATAAATAGAGAGAAATAGTGAGAGAAAGAGAGAAATAGTAAGAAAAAGAGATGAATATAGAGAAATAGTGAGAGAAAGAGATAAATAGAGAGAAAAAGTGAGAGAAAGAGATAAATAGAGAGTGAGATAGAGGGAGAAAAAAAAGTGAGAGAATGATAGAGACATAATGAAAGAGAGAGAGCGCGTGACAGATAGAAAGAGAAAGCGAGTGAAAGAGAGAAGGTTAGAGAGATAATGACAGAAAGTGAGAGGGAGAGAATGAGAGAGAGAAAGATAGTCTAGTGGAGTACTAACACACTTCGATAGTAAAATTATAACTGCAAAATCATAAAATCTATCATTTCTTATCCTTGTTTTAATATGAGTGAAGAGTAATCATCGTTTCACAGCTTCGAAAATCATTGGAATCGGTACCCAGATCCCTGTGAAATTCCAAATCAGATCATGTTGGTAATATTTTAATTATAAATTGTTTATAAAGTGTTTCATTGGACGAAAATCTATAAAGTCTCATCATATTTATGAATTTTTCAATATGATGAAGCATTTTCTCAGAGAGTAGCATTTTTAATGAACTTCTTTTTTTTATAAAATTTTATGTTAAATTTCATTCAATGTACGACGAGTTCCAACTAAACTTTTTCGATGTTTGGCAGAAATTTATTTATTTCATAAAAATAATTCTTTCAGTGTATGTAGTTACAACAAAATATATATGTTTGTACATATATTAAAATTATTTAAATTTCAAATTCAATTTCGTAGAAATTCGTAGTTCAAACACAGGATGTCGTTAAGAATATTAACGTGAATTTATTTAAATGATTCTAATGAAATTAAATTAATAATTTGATACTTACCTAAATTTTTTAAATGTTTGAAGAAATTGTTTAAAATTTTAATTGTTTTTATATTTCGAAGAAATTTCTAAAGCTGTATTTTGTGTAGAACTATATTTGCCACCTCGCATACACAATACATAGAACTGAGTTATTGGTATATGTTTACCTCAAAAATTATTATTATTAATCAGAGCTTAAAAAGAGTGATTTCTATATGAACGAATTCCTCAAATATTTAACTAAATATTGAGTTCAGCTTAAATTAGGTACTTCAAGAATTAAATCCATTTCTCTCTGAAAATCTTAAAGTAACATAACTCATACAAAAAGATTTTTACAAGTGCGAATTCCGAAGTTGCTGAAATTTTAAGTGAATTAATCTCATAGAGTAGAAAAAGTAGAATTGCTCGTTTAAGAACGTTTCTGAGATTTACACCAGCAGAAATTGCCAGTGGCACAAATAATCAAGTACTGGCAAACCACTTGGCTCCCGTGGAAATAAATAATAATTTCTAGCAGAACACTTATTTGGAATGCTTTGTCAGCATTTGCAAAAAGTGTTTTTAAGCACTGGCAAAGAATTGACTTAGAACGCTACGCCAGCGTTTGCAAAAAGTGTTTTTCCAGTACAACCTAGTCTGAAACGGGTAATCCCAAATATTTTCGGACATAATCCCAAACCCGGAAAATCTATTTTATTCCTACATAAAGTAGAAATTTCGATTTTTAATAATTTTTTTTTTAACTCTAAATTTTGAGCGTCACTGCATAAAAAAATCTCGCTTTGTAAAACAAAAGGGGATGCCGCGTTAAATGATAAATGGGTGTTGCTTTTTACTTTGAAGTTTCATTTTTTAATTTTGAAAAACTAGGTGAATTAATTAAATACACAATCAAAGTTTCAGATTACATATTATTTATTTCTCTGGTAACCACTTTATGGCTTTCATTCCCATATTTTTAATATCCAAATATTTACAGTACTTAAAGTAAACTTAAAAAAAGGAATGTTAAAAAACAAAGTAGTTGTATTAGGGTTGCAATGACAAATAATGTCTCACAGATTACCAACAAAAAAAAGCACAAAATTAGAGAACTTTAAACGTAAAAAGGAAACGTGCCGCCACTAAAGGGATTTACGCAATTTCAACTTAAACATTTGTCAAGTACCCGTAGCTGTTCCAAAAAAATAAATAAAAAATACAAACGTAACGCAATACATTTTTAACCCTGATTATGAGGAAGCATCATACGTATGTATGATAAAACGCATAATGAAACCATAGTGACTTATTAAGGGTTGCATCGTTTTGTTTTTTTTTTTTATTTGTAACAAATAAAAAACTGTTTGTGGTGGGCATGATAATGTTGATGATGTTATTTTTTTCTTGGGATATTTTATATTATGCAAATTGGATTAAACGCAAATAAGTTTAAAAATATACAATAGAATATAAAATATAAAATTATGACAAATAAATATAAAATTAAGGGATGCCTGAATAGAGTTTTTTTTATTATTAAATTAGCTTAGGGCAGCATATAGAAAATGATATTAAATAATAAAAATATGTACATATTTTTAAATTAGATTAAAATTATTTTTAATAACTAAAAAAGATTTGTAGAAACCCCTGAATACAAATAAATGAAATAGCAAACTTGTTGAAAAAATTTCTTTTTAGATTTAAATGTTGGTGCAAGTGTTAAGATTTATTTTAAAAACTTCTAAATA
Source organism: Eustalomyia histrio (assembly GCA_949748255.1). Classification (NCBI taxonomy): domain Eukaryota; kingdom Metazoa; phylum Arthropoda; class Insecta; order Diptera; family Anthomyiidae; genus Eustalomyia; species Eustalomyia histrio. The sequence goes on from OX456527.1 coordinate 120,569,065, forward strand.
TTTAACAAAAATTTTTATTAATAAATCATGTTTAACATAAAATTCCCATGCTTCTTAATGATGTTTGGTTTTAAAACTTTGCCGCTTTTTCTAAAAACATAACAATATTAAAAAACCATTTGCGGCTTTTGAAAAAAAAAAACGTCTTAAATGATCTTAACTTGTTTATCACCCATTAGAACGCCCAATGACATTTGTGAATCAATTTAAAAGCTTTAAATGTAAAGTTATTACAATATTCTAGCAAAACCTTTAATTATCTTTTGGGTATCATGCACACTTAGTCTTCCTTTGTCCCTCTTAAGTACTCAATCCGTATCCTTAATTTTTAGCTTCTTTTTGTATGAATATTGTTTCTTATGGGGGTTTCTCTTCAGGCATAGATTAGACTGGATTTAAATGCCACCAAGAACCGCTACCAGCAGACGCCGCAAAAATGAAAAAGGCCATTAAATCGGACTGTAGCTATACAGCGACAAACGGTTTGCGGGGTTTTACTTTATGGACCAAATGTAATCGTCTGGCGTTGAAGTGATCCATCCCCCAAAATAGTGTTGCACAGTGTAATCAGAAAATTTCTACTCTCTACAACCTGATATTCTGCTTAATACAGCCATGGTCACCCCACAGAAAAGTTCAGGGCCGATGAAGGGTCGGTGGGAACCACAGTTAGCCAGACAGTCCGCCCTTTCGTTGCCCCTGTTGACCACAGGGTGAGGAAGTTGTTCCTACCAAGTCGATTGAGAGTCTGAATGCACTCCATTGCCAATGTAGATGACACCTCGTGACCATAAGAGCCCCGAGTGCCGTTTGACTTTCAGAGAGAATGTAGATGAATGTACGCCTCCGCAGGCATTCCGTCAGGTTGCTTCATATAGCGTACATATCGATTCCTTAACAATTCAACTTCATGTCATCTGTCATATCTGTGTTGTGCAGTAGAGGTGGTTCCCATAGCTCCGGTAATACTTCAAAGGGCTAATTTCCTTCTTTTTAATCACCGACCACCAGATAGGGCAAACAAAGGTTAACAGAGGTCGAAAAACGATAATACAAAGCCAATTATAAAGTTTGGGTTGCGGCCTCACTTTTTTATTTAAAGAAATATTCGGCAAACTTTCGTCTCTAATTAAAACTAATGAAAAATTTTCAAAATTTAAAATTTTATAAACTTAACTACTTCTGGGTTGAGTAGTCTGTATCTGCAGCACCGCGACCAAGTAGATCTATTGTGCACCCTCTAGTATTTTCTTCAGTTGTTCTCCCGTGCAGCCTTAAGTAGCAGTACAATGTTCTTCACTTCCAGTTTCTTCATTTATCTTAACCTCTCTTTATATTCCTGTTACATTACGGAAATTAAGTTTAAACCCTTTTCTCTATTGTCATAAATTAACAAACTATAAAGAAATAACAAAACCTTAAGCATTTCAATACACAATACACTCGAAAAAAACATCAATATATTATTTTTTTCTGAAAAGCGTGGCAAATTATGAGCTCATCCATTATGTTTTGGTTTAAAGATTTTTCATTAAAGCACACCCTGACTGGATGGCTGGCTGACTCACTTGATGGGTGTTTCACACATGGAACAAGAAATATATTGGGTTAGTGCTAAAGGAGATGAATGTTGATAGGATACGTCTCAATTGTAAATATTTAGTTTATTTAAAGGCAACAAATATTTTGTCTTTACTGGCATATCGAATTGCATATTAAAGATTTATTACCGCCTGATTTATTTTTTGTATGTTTGTTTTGCTTTCAAGAGGAGCAAAGGAAAGAAAATACACATAAAGGATTCCCTTTCGGTATAACATGTAAAAGGATTTATATATAACTAGCTGACCCGGCAAACGTTGTTCTGCCTAGGAATAGGATTACATTATTATCTAGGTAGCTCGCACAAAGTTTGAATATTCTCACAATAATAGTACCCCAGATATGCAATAATAAATTTGTACTTCGTATGGGAGGTGCCACGCCCATTGCTTGGATCCCCCATATTTTTTGGAAGATTATGAATATTATTATCAAAGAAGCTCACACAAAGTTTGAAGACTCCCACTTTAATAGTACCCCAGATATGCAATAATGAATGTTTTCTTCGTATGGGAGGTGCCACGCCCATTGCTTGGATGGCACTCATTTTTTTGGGAGATTATGAGTATTATTATAAAAAAAGCTCACACAAAGTTTGAAGACTCCCACTGTAACAGTACTCCAGATATACAAAAATACATTTTTACTTCGTATGGGAGGTGCCACGCCCATTGTACCCATATAGGTCAATTGTGAATCTAAACCATTCAGGGATCAAATAAAACAGACACAACAAATTTCATCGAAATCGGCCCAGCCGTTAAGGAGGAGTGCAGTCACTAACACACGTACAGGAGAATTATATATATAAAGATAATGTTTTTAATTTTGTTGTGGTGGCTTATGGAGCCTGTTTGGAAAACAGGAAAAAGTCAAAAATGTATTGAAGGATTATATATTTATGACCAAATATGATTTTTTTTTTGTAAGAATCTCAATAATCAACAGTAAACTGTTTATTATGGGGTAATAAATGTATCGACTTTGTAAAAATGTAAGAAAATTGGTAAATAATGTTGTTTTTTAATTAACTGAAAATAAAGCAAGAAAATAAAATGATAGTCCATCAACACCGCATACACGATTGATATATTAAAGTTTCAAAATTGTCATAACTTAAAGTCGATGTTTTTCATTTAAAATTCTTAACTAGAAGGTTTTTAAGTTTATCACACAAACATTTTTATCCAAACTGGGTTTTTTTAAACGTAAAAAAATAATTGAGGTATTAGAAAATTTCAGAAAAAAAAAATTGTTTTTTACTAAGGTGCTTAAGAATTTGTAAAAATTACGGTTGTTTTTAAACTATTTTACATTTTTATATTGATTTGAAATCATAATTAACAGTTAATCCCTGTAGGAATGTGGTGGTCTACTCTGATGATGGGGCCATAGTGGAAAAGGGAAAGTTTCATTCCACCTTAAGGGATATTTTTATCAATCATAACAAAACGAAGTTTGTAGTCTTTCATAGGAGGCAAAACGGCTCCAATTTAGAACTTATTACTCTGACCGTTGTGGAAATCCAACATTTTGACAGAGCCAAGTATCTTGGTGTAATTCTAGACAGGAAGCTGTTTTTCAAACATAACGTCAAAAAATGGCTACGGTGCTCATATTTGAAGCCCGTCATCTTTTACCACCTTTCATCGATTCTCTATCATCTTTCCAAAAAAAGCAATACATTAATAAAAATAATTTACTGAGTAGTGCTTCTCCTGCTCCCAGTATTGTCCAATGGATATGCAAGGCGTTAGTTCCCTCACCCTATTCTTTGTTTGGTGGCTGGCATAGGGTACAGAGGGTTCGGAGAATGTACGAGGAGGAGGAATGCACAGAACACTTTTTCTGCTTGTGTCCAGCTGGGATCGCCACGCTTTCGTGAGCTCTTGAACGCTAACACCTCGCATCTCTTTAGCTTCTTCTATAGCTCCAAATGGTTTTACGGTGGAGTCTGACCAGCATCACAATGAATCTCAGAGTATAAGAAAAAAGTATGCATTTTAGAGAGAGAGAGAGAGACTTTGCTTATCACGGTTCTGTCGATATGTTTGCGAAACTACTTTCAAGCGTCGCGGACAGGATGTTAACGGAACAGGTTCTTGTCAGGAATTTTGACACTGTGTTGTTTGATAGGAGCATGTGGATCAACCGATTTTGAAATCCTGAACTGGGAGTCCAGGTATGGCTCACGAATGGTTCGAAACAGCGAAACAAATTTTTGGGTCCGGCTTCCAGAGCCCTCTTCCTATGCATAAATATGCCTCCATATTTCAGGCCGAAATGTTTGCCATATGTGTTTGTTCGGCGGAATGCCTGCGGAGGTGTACAGCTAGATCTCGCATCAACATTCCCTTTGACCGTCAAGTGGCACTCAGGGGTTGTATGGCATGCGAGGTGTCATCTAGATTGGTAATCGAGTGCATTCTGGCTCTCAATCGACTTGGTAGGAACAACTCTCTTACCCTGGGATGGATTTCTGGGCATGGGCGCAACGAAATGGAGGACTATCGGGCCAACTGTGGGGCCCGTCAACCCTTCATTGGCCCTAAACCTTTTTGTGAGGTGCCCATGGCCTGTATTAGGGAGAAGATCAGGTTGTGGTGGGAGTCGCAATTTTCTTGTTATCGGAAAAATTCTCCGTGGCCAACGCCAGGCCAAGAGATATATTTCTGTGCCTAGTGGGGGAACGGGGTGACTACTGGGCTTTGGCAGGAAGGACTTAGGGACCTTGACCTTGATTTTGTGATTTGGAATCGGAGACGTCGGATCATGTTTTCTCCGAATGTCCTAGGCTTTGTGCCAGGAGACTCAGGTTTTTGGGCGGCCGTCTCGTGTCGCCTTCCGACATTTGCAATATTTCACCTGACAAGATTATTGGCTTCATCAGAAGATTGAAGCTTTAGAGAAGCCCTAGGCAGCACAAAAGACCTTTGCTGGTCGCGGTGTTTGGTGGCATATGAATCTAAGCTAATCTATGCTCGAAAACAAAAATCCATAAAAAAACAATATTCACAAAAAATGCGACCAATACTTAAGAGGAGCTTATAATGAGTTCAAGTGTTGTGGTTCCCATGTATCAGTTTTGCTAAATCTTTCTCAGTTTTCGAAATATAGGCCATTTAAAAAAAGTACAATATTAACATTTTTCTATGAAATGATGAAGAATTTACTAAACATGTTCAAAAGAATTTTATGAAAAGTTTTATCATACTTATGAAAAAAAGGTGCCATATGAATTGGGTTTAAATGGTATTTAGACCCACAAATTCATTGAATTTTATATAGAACCTTATGTCATCTATATTTAAAGAAAATCGTAATAAATTTTGATCTGGTCCCCATTTAAAATCACCTTCCCGGTGTTTGTTTAAATACAATTTTTCGGCGATTTATTTTAAATTTTTTATTACATTTATTTTACAGGCAATTCTTCCACTTATATAAAAGAGATCATGTTTCTTTTCTAGTTTCCTTTTCGGAATATAGCTCAAGTACTGTGCTTTTATATGCAAAAGAATAAAAAAGAACATCGAGATTGGTATCAGTTTGGAGCCACCATGTGTGTGTGTGTGTGGTAAATATTAAAATAGATAAAAATTCATTTATTTGTTTTTACTGACACTGTATTTTCATTGAGAAAATTTATTATGCTTAGCATACCCATATGTTGGTAACAAATATAAATATATTTATGGTCATTCAACAAGGTTATAAAGACTGTCATTACAATACTTATATATTACGTAAAAATAATTGTACATTCAATGCCAAACATACTTACATTGAGAATATGCATCTCCAAAAATATTGTGGAAACACACAGCTGCAAAATGCAGAACTGTTAATATTCACAACTGCATCCGTTTTTTCTTTCCCAAAAAAAAAAACTCAAATCAACAGACACATCTTGTCGTTGTAACGGAAATAGATACTCAATAATAGCACGCGTTTGTTATTGATGTAATAAACCCAAAAATTGAAAATGAAATGCAGCACAATCTGCCCATCATTGTCATCATCATCATCAGCACCATCTATCTCCAGCAACAGTAACAACAACAATGAAAAATGTGCAATGCACAAAATGCATTTTACTTTTCTATTGTACCCAAAAAAAAAACAAACCCTTCTATCCCTACTTACAATGACTTTTATTGTTGTTTTTATACCAAACATTTCCACAAACGATTGATCTTTTCATAAATGAGATAAGCGGATAAATTTCTGTTGTTAAGAGCTTGTCTGTCTAGATATTTGACGATTCTCGTGAGTATTGTATGAATTTGGGGGGAAAAAAGATGAGCAACACATGTTTTGTGGCAAAAACACTCATATTAACAAATTATATTGGAATATTTTAGTAAAGTTATTAAAATTAAAATAAACACTTGAAATTAAAATTTAAATATTCCAATTTCAAATCTCTAAGGGGTTTAAGCAGAAGTGCGAATGACAGTTTTAAATGAGTTGATAGAACACTAAAGATCCCCTAGGAGATTTATAAATAATGCTACATAAAATATAGAATTTGAAAGAATTTTTCGTTTAACAGATAAAATAATGAAAATTTTCAGTAGATTTATAAGCATAAACTCAAAATAAGTTGTAGTTTAAATTAACTAAAAATGTTATTTAAAATAAATGAAAAATCGCTTAAAAATCGCTCTAGTAACTTTTTAAATTATTTTTTAAATATTAATAAATTAACATACAATTTCTGTAAATAAAAAAATAATTTTTTATTTAACTACAAATCATTAAAAACAACTGATATTTCCTTCATTTATTTCTTTAAACTGTTAACAAATTAACTACACAATCCGTAAAAAATTATATTTAATTTTTTTAAATGTCATAAAAGTTAACTTCAAAGTCTAAAAATAACTGACTTTTCAATCATTTTATTTTTTCAGACAATTAACTATAAAATAATAAGAAAAAACACATTTTTTAACTAATCATTTTAAATGAAAATATTAACTGTTACAAAAAATCCGTTTTTTCATGTAATTTATTCTCTAAATAAATGTAGAAATGGATGGAAATATAAATTTGTTTGTATTTTAATTATTTAGTCATTTAAAAATAAATAAACTGCAGTCAGTTTGAGAGTATTTTTACACATTTTTTTCTCTGGTTAAAATCATACATAAAAATATTCTATTAAACAAATTGTATTCCGTAGAATATTTTTTCATTCAAGAATTTTTTTTTTTTTTGTAAAAAGGTCCTTTAAAATCTTAAAACCTTCGAGTTGGCACTTAAAAACTCCCTTAACCTTAAATTTAAATTCACTGGTACCTTTTTTTTTTGTTGTTTGGATTTTTTTTGTTTGGAAAAATATGACTCGTATATAAAATGTTGCATTCTTTAATAGTTAGTAGTTTAATAACAAAGTTTTTAGTTTACTTAAAAATAAAGGAACAACATTTATTTTTCAAAGAAATATTGATTTAAACTTTTTTAAACATTTGTTCAAATTTATCGATTTTTTCAGTATGTTTTTTTTTCATTTGTTTAAAATTTAGTAAAAATTTAACCAACACTGAAATTTGTTTCATTTGATATCTGTTTCAAAGAACAAACAAAATTCTAAAAATTCCAATTTGTTTTAATTTCAATTGTTTGCTTTATATATAAAATTATTTCAATTCAAATTACAAGAACTACACACATATATGGTCATTTACACAAAATGTGTATAGACTGTGTGAATACACTCACCAAAAAAAGTCTGTAATGGCAACTGATTAGCAACACATTCGTGCTGACGTGTAGTGTAATAAAATTAGTAGAAAAAATTAGTAGCCGCTAATAAATTTTAGTAAACTTTTTGTAAAGTGAAATTTTGAACCGATTTGCCAAAATCAGCAAAAAAAATTTTTCTTAACATTATTAATAATATTTATTTTTTATTATTATTTAGTAAACCCAAATAAGTATAAAAAATTAGTAAGTGCTACTAAATTTTAGTAAATTGCTGTTAACTCAATTAATTGTAAAATATAGCAAAATTTTATTTATAAAAAAAATATTATTAATATGCCCAAATTAACTCAATTATTTTCAGATACACTTGTTACGCTTGAAAGCTGTTTATTTCTTTTGAAATTTACTTACGATTTCGAATATACAAAATTTATATTTTTTTATCGAGCAACATTTTTTTATTTTGTATATTTTTTTCAAAAAATATTTTAGACATAATTAAAAAAAAAAAAAAAATTCAAAGGCTTAAAAATGGTGAAACATTTTAATTTTTTAAGGGCTGATTTTTAGAACTAAAAAAGTTTTAGTGTTATTTTAAGTGAATGTCCTATTTTTGGACATGAGGCGGTTGTGTATCTTCCGATCACTTTTTTCAACCTATGTAATTATTTTAATTATTAGAAATAACATTTCCTTCAATATCCACTTGTGTAAAATTAGTATTTTTTTTTTGCTAATTTTAGCAAATCGGTTTTTAAAAATTTGTAAAATAATTTCAGAAGTTAGCAACAAAAATTTGTAAAAATTCTGTAATTTGTAAAAAGTAAATAGCAAAAAAAAAAATTACTAAATAAAAATGTTTTTACTAAAAATTAGTGAAAAAATAGTAGAGATTGAAAACTGTTTAAAAAATTTCCCACAAACTTTTTTTCTGTGTGTATACATTTTGTAGATTAAAAAACAAACAAAAATACAAAAAATGGAATTAATTTCAAATGAGTAATCAGTTATTTTTTTACGGAATTGATAGGTAAAATTTTAACATTTATTTTTAACTGATTAATCATTTATTTTTTACTGATGTGTTAGTTGTTTGAACAAAATTTAAAAATAAGATAAATATCAATTGATTTAAATGAAAAGTAAGTTGACTAGTTTTTAAATGGTATTTCTAAAATTTTCTATAATTTTAACTTATATTGATCATTATTAAATTTAAGCGAACATGGGGTTTTCTTTTTTCCATTAACCTGTTAGCTTGACATATATCGAATTATGGTACCTGGCAACCCTGTGCAAAAACATATGCATTGTTCCGGTCAAATTTCCTCATTTGACAAACACATTATTTTAATGCAGTTTTTATAGCGAATTTCAAAAGTTTTCCAAAAAGTTAACCAACTAACTTTTGCCTATTCACCCCTCAATCCCTGAGGTGTCCGAAAAATATGTTAGACTGTTGTTTGAAACTTTTTTTTTTGTATAAAATATTAAAGTTTTATACTATCCAGAGAGTTTAGTTTGGAATATTTCGTTGTAAGCTTCAACAATTCCGCCAACACTTCATCAGATGGCGGGCAAGAACTGTTATAAGAAATATCATCTCGCGCAATTACAGTGTTGCCCTTCATCTTTCACCACCTTTCTTCAATATCCCCTTTCCGAAGAAAGTATCCCCTTTCCGAAGAAAGTAACACATTATCTAGTAGGAAGAATTTCCTGAGGGCAGATTAATAACTCCGCGACTCTTCGAACTTCCTGATTCCATCAAGTACCACCTTTTAATAGACTACTGTCAAATTTTGAGCAAGTTACGTCATTTACTTTGCGTTTAACAGCTGTTCAAAACATACAACCTCCTGGATTTTTTTAAAAATGGAAAAAAGTGAATTTCGAGTGCTCATTAAACATTATTTTTTGCGAAAAAAAACCGCAAGGAAAAGCTTGATAAATACTATGGAGACTATACATCATCGATTTCAATGGTAAAAAGTGGTTGTGGCCTTACAAGCACGGAAGATGCCGAACGTTCTGGACGCCCAGTTGAGGTCTCTTCACCCAAAACAATTGAAAAAATTCACGATATAGTGTTGGCCGATCGGAGATTGAATGTGCGATGGATTATGGAAGACACAGGCATCTCACATGGCTCAGTGGTTTCAATTTTGATCGATCACTTAGGTATGAGAAAGCTTTCCGCAAGATGGCTGCGCGTTTGTTCACAATTGACCACCAACGGAATCGTGTGACAGCTTAGTTTCCATGGCGAAAATCCATGAAGTAGACTACCAATTGCCCCCTTATTCGCCTTATTCTCCGGATTTAGCCCCCAGTGACTATTTCCTATTTTCAAACCTAAAGAAATGGCTCGGTGAAAAGAGATTTAGCTCCAACGATGAAATTATTGATCAAACAAATGCCTATTTTATGGACCTCGAAAGATCCTACTGTTAAACGCAAAGTAAATGACGAAACATGCTCAAAATCAATAGCCTATTAAAAGGTGGTACTTGATGGGAGCAGTGTTGCATTTCATATAACTACGAGGAAAGTTCGAAGTCATGGACTTATTAATCCGCCCTCGTATTAACAAGAAAATGAAGAGGATATTCGGAAAAAGTATTGAAAACAAATTTTTTTTGAAATGGAAGTGAGTATGTTTTTATTTGCGTCTAAATGGCCTAACATAGGTTATAGCCCCAACTACAATTGGATTAAGTGACTTAAGCTAGGTATCGGTATGAAACGAAAATTAAAACTTTTTTTAAAATTAAGAATTTGTATTTTTAAAATTTCGTTTCATAACAAAACAAAGCTTATGTCACTTAAGCGAATTGTAAATGAGCCTTAAGGAAATTTTGAATATTTCTCATAAGTTTTCTGGAATTTAACTTTAAAGTCTTAACTTTCTTTATTTACAACATTTCTGTTACAATAAATCATTCATATGTTAATCATATTTCACAATAATACTCGTATGGTCTAAACAATACTGTCTAAAATAATCATAATAAAGCATTAATGAATCCTCTCGGGAAATATATATTCATATTCATATAACAACGAAATTATAATTTATACAACCCTGCTTTCATATGAAAGTGTTTTTTTTTTTCATTTATAATGAACCAAAATAATAATAATCAAATAGACAAATGGAAAACAATCGCAATAAAACCACAAATGCGAATGACGACTGTACAGAGACAGACGACGGCTAGACATAAATACATGCAGCCTATTCCGGTTTTACATTTGGTTTTTTTTTTTTTTGGCACACCAAACGGAAGAGAGAGTACCAAATAAACCTCAAGGCACATGCAATGGCACGCTTACGCATGTTTAGAGTTCCACATACATATATTTTGTACAAGTTTATAATATATGACAAATGCCTGTAAATCTGCAACAAACATATTAAAACACGCGTTGCTCACAAATAACAAAACAACAACAACAGCAAAAACGTATTAAATTACTTTCATTGACAAATAAAGGTTTCTATACTTAAATTTCCCAAAAACCAAGTGTTCATAAAAAAATGTTTATTCAAACAAAAAAAAAAAAAAAGAGTTGATCTAATCATTACGGAAATACTAGATAATGTTGGGGCGAAAATATGAAAATATTATTATTTTTAAATGCAGTTTTCTAAATTTATGCATGAAATGTGCATCATATTGTTGAACCATCATTTGACATTTACACGCACTTTTTAAATATGTATACAACTAAAATATGCGTGTGTGAGAGAGGACCCATGTGAGTGTGTGGTTTATACTGCAATTTACACAATAAAACACATGCTGTCAAAAATATTTTAAATTTTGTTTTGTATAAAATTTCTGGTTAGTTTCTATCAAAACATTAAATGAAAAGGGTATTTCAATAAATATTCAGGTAATACAGATGCTTCATTTTTATTTTTACTACTAGTTATCCCACAGGAATTTAAACAAAAAATTTTTTCATATAAATAAAGAATTTTTATTGATTTTGTTATTGAAGGAAATACAACAAATGTTGGACAGATGATATTGAAGAGTAGGCACGTGATAACAAAGGGTTTGTTTTAGAATAATATTCAAATAATATAATAAAATTTATGAGACAGTAGAGGTACAGTCAGAAAAAAAAGTTTGTAGAAAAATTTATAAACGATTTTCAATCCCACTTTACTATTTTTGTACTGATTTTTAGTAAAAAATTATTATTTACAAAATTTTTTTGCTATTTACATTTTACAAATTACAGAATTTTTACAGAATATTTACAAATTTTTGTTGCTATTTACAGAAATTATTTTAAAAATTTTTGAAAACCAATTTGCTAAAATTAGCAAAAAAATTTACTAATTTTAAAAAAGTGGATATTGAAGGAAATGTTATTTCTAATAATTAAAACTTATACATACAAACTTAAATTGCCTTAAAATGTTACATAGGTTGAAAAAGTGGATCGCAAAAATAGGACATCCACTTAAAATAGCAGTAAAAACTTTTTTGGTTCTAAAAATCACAATAAAAATTCCACCTTAAAATCCAAAAAATTTACTGAAAATATTTTTAAAAACAAAAATTAGCATATTAAAACAAAATGATAAATTCGTTGATGTTTTTTTTTTTATTTTTTAAGCCTTTGAATTTTTTTTAATTTTGTCTAAAATATTTTTTAAAAAAATTAAATAAAATAATGTTGCTCGATAAGAAAAATATAAATTTGTATATTCGACTTCGTAAGGCAATTTAAAAAAAAAAATTAGCAGCTTAAAGTGTAACCAGTGTATCTAAAAATAATTATATTAATTTCTGCATTTTAATAACATTTTTTTTTATAAATTTAAATTTTGCTATATTTTACAATTCATTAGGTTTACAGCAATTTACTAAAATTTAGTAGCCCTTACTAATTTTTTATACTAATTTCGTTATACTAATATTTATAATATTTAGTAAATTTTTTTTGCTGATTTTAGCAAACCGATTTTAAATTCCACTTTACAAAAAGTTTACTAAAATTAAGTAGCGGCTACTTTGCCAAATTAGCAAAAAAAAAAATACCGCTGGGCTCAAATTAGCAAAATTTCCCGTGATAACAGCAACATTTTCAGTTGCCATTACAGACTTTTTTTGGTGAGTGTATAAGGAATTTTTTTTGTAACCAACTAACAATAAAACTATTGTACTAAAAAAAAAAAATTTAAATAAATTCGGTGACATGACATAAACCCAAAGGCTGCGAGGGCGGATCAATAAGTCCGTGACTTCGAACTTCCCTCGTAGTTATATGAAATGCAACACTGCTGCCATCAAGTACCATCTGTTAATAGACTACTGTCAAATTTTGAGCAAGTTCCGTTATTTACTTTGCGTTTAACAGCAGGATCTCTTTCCACCGAGTTATTTCTTTAGGTTTGGAAATAGGAAATAGTCACTGGGGGCTTAATCCGGAGATTAAGGCGAATGATGGGGCAATTCGTAGTCTACTTCATGGATTTTTGCCATGTAAACTAAGCTGTCACACGATTCCGTTGGTGGTCGATTGTGAGCAAACGCGGCAGCCATCTTGCGAAAAGCTTTCTCATACCCAAGTGATCGATCAAAATTTAAACCACTGAGCCATGTGAGATGCCTATGTCTTCAACAATCTATCGCACATTTAATCTCCGATCGGCCAACACCATATGGTGAATTTTTTTAATTGTTTTGGGTGTAGAGACCCCAACTGGGCGTCCAGAACGTTCGGCATCTTCCGTGCTTGTAAGGCCACAACAAAAGTCAGTAAACCACTTTTTTTACCACTGAAATCGATGGTGCAGAGTCCCCATGGTATTTATCAAGCTTTTCCTTGGTTTGATTGACGGTTTTTTGCGCAAAAAATAATGTTTAATGAGCACTCGAAATTCTCTTTATTCCATTTTAAAAAAAACCACGAGGTTGTATGTTTTAAACAGCTGTTAAACGCAAAGTGAATGACGAAACTTGCTCAAAATTTGACACTAGTCTACTAAAAGGTGGTACTTGAACTGCCCTCGTATTATCTCAGTTTTAGATTTTGAGATTATAAACCCGACAATGGAATGGAAATGTCAATTTAGCTCCTTTAAAAGATTTTAAATTTTAAATTTACCACTTTTAGAATACTTTAAATTAGCTCCACTTAATAGCCCTCTAAATTTGCTAAAACTTTACTTAATTCTCATTAAGTTTACACATACTTTTTTATATTACATTTATCGATTTTCTTAGCCGTATTGAAAAACTGTTGATTTTTTTTGTTGCAATTCTTCTAAAAGGGGTTGTTTGTTTTTTTTTGCCAACAAAAACATTCTGTCTTTATTAAACTTTAATCATCTTACTTACATGTCAAAAAGTTGCTTTTATTAAAAAAATACAATTGTTCTTTATGGCACAAAAGGGTGAGTTGCTCTCTTTATTTTAAATTTTAATAATATTACAAAAATATAAATTTTTGAAAATTATCCCCAGGCAACCAGGGTAACCAAATCCGTTTAAGCATCTATGTTAGAAAAATGCAAAAAGGGTGAAAGTTTAAAGGCGTGTATTTTATTTCAACAATTTATTATTATTATTACTGTTATTAGAAAAAAAATTATACAATGCCAAAAGCATACAAACGATTGATGAAATATTTATGAAATTTATTACAAAATGTGAAAAAAAAAATGTATAAGATAGTTACTAATTTAAGGACAATAGCAGCAATAAGTCCAATAACAAATGGTTAAAGGCGAGCTATTTAAGGGGTCATATACTAGCAGGAGGTCTAAAAAAATTGATATATTCAGAATTTTTCTTGAGAAGATCTTAAATTTATAAAAGAAAAAATTTGTTGATGTATTATGGTAAATTTAAACTATATTTTTAACAATTTTTAATTTGTCAAAATAATTATTAGGACCTTGAATTAATAATGAGTGATTTTTTCTAAATTCACTGATTTATAGTGAAAAAATGGTTAAAAATATTTCGGATTCAAAATATTTTCGGATACCAGCTTCGAACAACGTTTCGCATTCCAAGTGAACTTCTGATGGGGCAGGCCACATGTGTCATCGGCGGAACAAGTACACAGAGAAAACAGGTCCATTGTGACCACCAAATTGTTGGATTTGGTTCAGTTGTCGCAACCAAATTTATTTCTCATCCAATTGAAATATATAGTTTCAACAGAAATTCTGTTGTATTAACCGAATTTCGGTCGCCACGAACAAATATGTCGGTTTCTCCAACCAAACCATTCGTTTGGTATGAAATTCGGTTGATACAGTGAATCTGTATTCTCTGTGTAGCAGTCGGAAGGAGCGATGTCTAAAAAATACGGCGGGTGGGGTAGGGCCTCCCACTTAAGCGTTTCCCAGTAGCTCTACAACGGTCTTGCAACATGTGGCCGAGCGTTGTCCTGCTGCGGAATCACTTTGCCGTGCTTTTCTTCGTATTTCAGCCATTTTTACTTCAGTGCGCGGCTCAAAGGCATGAGTTGAATCCGATAGCGTTCACCCGTGATCGTTTCATTCGGTTTGAGCAGCTCGTGGTCGATTACACAGCGCTGGTCTCACAAAATGCAGAGCACAAGCTTCATGCCATGCATATTTGGCTTTTTGAATCCACTTTTCATCGCCAGTGACAATACTATGCATAAACCCCTCCTTTATTGATGTTCGAGGAGAGAAAAATCGCCTTTCTACGTCGCATGGCTTCAACTCGTATGGCTCCTAATTTGCTTGCTTTTGAATCAATCCCATTGCTTTAAGCCCTTTGCTGACTGTCGACTCATCCATTCCCAATGATTTTGACAACTCCTGAAGCGTTTAGTATTTGTCCACATAGAGCAATGGTGCGATTTTTTCGTCTTCAAACTTTTTGGGTTGACCCGGAGGTTCCTTGTTTTTGAGCTCAAAATTACCCTTTTTAATGCGACTAAACCATCTCAGACACGATTGTTCAGTTAAAGCATGCTAGCCGTAAGCATCCACTAATATTCGATGAGCCTCGACCGCACTTTTCTTCATATGAAAGTAATGAAAATTTGAAAAGTCTTTTTCACTCGAATAACGGCACCTTTATTAATCAGGTACTTTTTGGACATTTTGCAAGGCTCAAATGGGGAAATTCTTCGCATCGGCAAAGCATGGGCAAAGTATCGGCAAAGCATCAGCAAAACGTTGGCAAAGTATCGGCAAAGCATAGGCAAAGTATAAGCAAAGTATCGGCAAACTATCGGCAAAGCATCGGCAAAGCATGGGCAAAGTATCCACAAAGCATCGGCAAAGTATCGGCAAAGCATCGGCAAAGCATCATCAAAGTATCGGCACAGTATCGGCAAAGCATGGGCAAAGTATCCACAAAGCATCAGCAAAGTATCGGCAAAGTACCGGCAAAGCATCGGCAAAGCATCATCAAAGTATCGGCAAAGTTTTGGCAAAGTATCGACGAAGCATCGGCAAAGAATCGGAAAAGTATCGGCAAACTATCGGCAAAGTATCGGCAAAGTATATGCAAAGCATTGGCAAAGCATCGGCAAAGTATCGGCGAAGCATCAGCAAAGTATCGGCAAAGTATCGGCAAAGCATCGCCAAAGTATCGGCAAAGCACCGGTAAAGCATTGGCAAATCATCAGCAAAGTATCAACAAATTATCGACAAAGTATTGGAAAAGCATTGGGAAAGTATTAGAAAAGTATCGGCAAATTATCAGCAAAGCATCGGCAAAGCATAGGCAAAGTATCGGCAAAGCATCGGCAAAGTACTGGCAAAGCATCAGCAAAGTATCGTGGTTCCAACAGGATGGTGCCACTTGCCACACAGCTAACGAAACAATGTCTCTTTTTTTGGGAGAAATTGAAAGGATCCTTTGCGCGAGAAATTAAATGGACGATATTTTGTTTCACACATAATTGTCATAATAAAACATATTAAGATATATCTCTGGTTGGACAACCCTTTATTCAGTTGCCTGTGACTCACCCTATAGAAAGCCGAACAAAGTTGGGTTTTACATGTTTTTTACGAAAATTTTATCGATGCAAAAAATACAGAAATTAGGTGCTGTTATTGAAAAAATAGTTTTAGCTGGAGTGTGAGCTGATTTTCTAAGAAAATTAAAGTGATTTACAGAGAAGAGAGTGAAAGAGGGATTTTAAAGTTTGCCATGTAGGTTCCTTTTTCGGCGCAGACCTGCACCAATACATGTTTTTTAGACATTTTGTTGGGAAATGGGAAAAGTCTCTCGGTTGACTTTCTGCCCAAACTCCCACGGCTGGAATTGTGTCCCCTGCAGTATGGACCAATTCAAAAAAATTTTGGAATTGTGGTATTTTGCAAAGCCGTTTATGCCTGATCTCACAGTTAATACTTATAATACACCTTTATAAGTTATATTGGCTGGTTGCATCTTAAGTACACTTGTTTCAATCTCATTAATTTTTTTTTTTCATTTTTCATTTTCATTTTCATTTTTCATGATGAAGTTATACATCATTTTTGTTATTAATTTATTATTAAAAACTGTCTGCACGAGTTGACGAACAAAAAAAGAATCGTCGTAATACTCTATTAATACCTAATCCTTTCTAAAACATAAATTGTATGAACAATAACTTATCAGCACATGTATATTAATTCTACTGAGTCATAGTCCTAATAAAAGCTTAAGTCGTCTAGTATTTACTTTTTGACTTCCCAGCCTTAAGCAGCTGTTAATGACCAAAAAAAAGGAATAGAATGAGCAAAAAAATAATTCAAGCTAAAAATGACAAATTGCAAAAAATTATAACAGCCTCCCTTGTAACATATTTAAACGCAAAATGACAAAGCAGATTCTAAACAAAATCATAATAAGGCGTTTAGATGGGTGAAAATTTTTTAATTAAGAACATCTTGTTTGTTTTAACTAAAGTTAGTAAAACACAAATTAGACAAATTTACTAAATTTAATTAAAGTCATTGTAAAATTTACTTTTGCTTACAATTATTCAGCAAAGTTTTGTGGATTTAAAAAAATCAATTTAAATTCATCTAAATTTTTGTAAAAATTTTGTAACTTTACTAAAAATCTTTTACCAAAATTTGGAGTATATTCTGTTTGACTTTTATCTATTTTTTAAAATATTTGAAATGCAGTCTAAACGCTTTATATTATGATTTTGTAAAGACAGGAAAAAATGTCATTTCATTGCAATGCTTATAAAATTAGTTAATAAACATTTTTGCTAAATCATGAGAAAATATAAAATGCAAAACTCACGTATGATGATGATTATATGAAAAATTATATTTGTAAGGGATTGTTTTTAATAAAAGGTGATTATCTGGCAAAACCGACAAGTTGGCACTACACATGATGATAAATAGCGCTCAGACGGATTTAAAAAAAAAACGTAAAATGCAATCAAAAACAAAATACTAAATTAAAACTAAAACTAAAAAAAAAACACAAAATTCCTGATATATAAAGTAATTATTTGCCAGACTGCTTTAGAGTTCCTTAACCTTTTTGTCATTTTTTAATTATAACTTTTTTAATGCCATTACCACCCTATTTTCCTAAATGGTCTTGTTTCTTGCCCCTTTTTTTGTGTCATATAATTTATTATTATTTGTTTGTTTGTAAAGTTTTTAAATTTTAATCCTTTACTCTGTCTTGTCCTTTTTTTTTGCTATGAAAATCTTAACTTTTATGTTCAATAACCATAATTTTATTTTATTTATTTGGTTTCACATTGCTTAGATTCTTGCAAGGATCGAATTTTTTCTAATTTCATGCCCAAACCTTTAATTAAACAAATGTTTTTTTTGTCATTGCAGGGGGTGTTAGTGTCAGGCAGTTGACTAAAAAATCTGCGTAACAAATTTAACATAATTAAAAGCAAAGAATATTTATTTCTTTGTGTCAACTTCTTGCAATTCCTGCTGAGTAAAAGCTTTAATTACAAATGAGTAATATTTTTTTAAACATACAAAAAAACTTTAAATTTAAACAAAACCAGTCTCTTTAAAAAAGTACATAATTTTTTTTTTCGTTATAAAAAGGCCGTTTGTCAAAAGTTCACAGAATTATAAATGACTTGCTTAAAAGCTCGGTACCCAGCAAAACCACACATTACCAAATAATGGGTAAAGTAATGTATAGCCATAGGGGATTACTTTACACCTTACTTCATTGTTGAATTTTACAGGCGATGAGCCTCAAAGTAATGTATATACCCATTACTTTAGAGGTGATAATGTATGGGGTTACTTATATGGTTACGAAAATGGAAAAAGTAATGAGTCTAAAAACAGATTTAAAAAAGAGGAATTTTTATTAAAAAAAATTATTACAAATATTTTATTGAAAATATTTGTAATTAATAATAATGTGGTCAAGATGGGAATCGAATCAGGGAAATCTGGTTGCCAGCCAAGAACTCTACCGACTGAGTTATCGACGCATATAGTATTTGATTGCTTTAAACTTAAATGAATGGTTGCGCTTCGCTTTTGCGCTAGTGTTGTTAAAACAAACATACATTACCCTTATGCTTACAAAAAAACACAAAGTAATGTATCTAAAAATAGATTTTCAAAAATTGTTCAATTATTACATTACATTTATAAATCATATATTATTTAATCAATAATGAGTAACTTATTACGATATGCTTGCAAATAATGAAAAAGGTAACGAGCTATCATCACAAGGTAATGCATGATAATATCGCACCCATTACCAAAGTTTTGCTGGGTACTTTAAAATATCGGTAGTTTTAAATATCGGAATATATTAAAAAGAAAGTTTAATTATTTTTGCTTTGTTGGGAAGTTTAAATTTTAAAATTCATATTTATGGAATAACGGATTTGTACAGTTCATCCAAATTAAACCTTTCCGCTTATTGACAACAATTTTTCAAACCATCGCTTTTGACCGGATTTGTAGCCTACATGTCAAATATTCAGTTTGGGATGGAAGATTAAAATCGTAATTTTTTTTTCTTTTCATTTATTAAGTGACTGGACCCTTACTTAAGAGAACATACAAGTATATTAAATTTAAAATTTCTGCATGGATTTGGGAAGAACTTTAAAGGGCAGACCTTTTCCAATTACCCCTTTCCATAAACAAAATTAAAAATCCACTGATTTAAGGGCACTTTTTTAATTTTTAACCCCATTTATACAACCTTAAATTAGTTCATACCCAAAGTTCAAATAATTTCAGATTTTTAATTAATAAGGTTTGGACAGGTCTTTGAACTCTCTAAACAGTCATTTTTATAACGGTCCTGTCGAAAATCAATAAATTACTTTATCAGTAACTAGTCCAATAAACTGGAGAACACATTTTTTTAATTTTTGCCTCCTTAAGGCAGGTAGTGTTATTTTCTAACCCCCGTTTTTGCCAAGGACTTGCCGGAAATTCGAAAGGGCACTTTATCAGTGAATCAGTCCCCATTCCAGGGAATACATATTTTAAGTTTTATAATTCTAGTGAATAGTGTTTTGGCAGGACGTAAAAGGGTATTATTTTTTACATTTTCCCATCTCCCCGAAAAAATTTCTAAACGATCCTTTAGTGGTGGATGTCTAAGAGCAGAAACTTACATGTCAAATTTCAAATTTTCGAGCGGTTGAGCTGGGTGCTTAAGAGGAGACTTTTTCCCTTTTAGCCCCCCATTTTACCAAGTCATTGGAAATTAAAAAAAAAGGCAAATGGCTCACTACATTCTATTTTATTCCCGGAGTTTTAATTTTATTCATAAACCCATTCCATTTTGTTTTCCTTGTCTAGTGTGTTAGTTCCACCCGTTCTCTTTGTTCACTGCTTGAATTCTACTCGTTACATTACTCTCGTTCTCTAGTTTATCCTATTTCGTACCCCTTGTTTAGAGTTTTGTTTCATCTCGTTCCCGTTTCAATCCATTTCGTTCGTGTTGTCTATTCTTTCAATTCTACTCGCTCACCGTTCCATTCCATTTAGTTTCCTTTGTTTAGCATTTCAATATCACTCGTTCAATTTTCAATTCCATTTCTGTGCCCTTGTCCAGTGTTTCCATTCCATTCCCCGTTTCAAGCGTTTCACTTTCTGTTTCATTCTATTTCATTCCTCTTGGCAAGTGTTTCAATTGCTCTAGTTCTATGTTCCATTCTATTTCGTTCCACTTGTGTAGTGTTTTAATTCTACTTGTTCCATTCTAATTCTACTTGTTCATTCCGTTTCGTTCCCTTTGTCTAGTATTTTAATTACATTCGCTCACCGTTCCATTCCATTTATTTGCCCTTGTCTAGTGTTACATTCCATTTAGTTCCCCTTATCAAGCATTTCGATTGCACTAGTAGTTCTCTGTTCTATATTATTTCGTTCCCCTTGTCTTGAGTTTTAATTCCATTCATTGCCCATTCCACATTATTACGTTCCCCTGATTAGTGTTTCAATTGCACTCGCTGCCCGCTTTGTCTCAATTCATTCGTCTTGTATATTTTTGCAATTCCACTCGTTCACCGTTCCATTTCGTTCCCCTTATCTAGTGTTTTAATTCCGCACGTTCTCGGTTTCATTATCATGCTAAACCACTAACATGCCTCTAGCCAAATCCGTTTAGCGGGAGACTTTTTCCTTTGAACCTTCATTGCTACCACATTTCTGGCGAAAATTCCAAAAATTTATTTTAAATTTCAAGTTTTTAGCCAAATTTTCGTAGTAATTTTTCAAAATTCCGTTATCAGAAAGTTAGCCCATACTCCAAGAAACGCATATTTTAAATTTCAGGCTTAAAGCCAAAGAGGTTTGGGCATTCTGTCAAGGAGGAAAGCTTCCCACTTTCAACATGCCGTCAAGGGGATGACCTTCCTCTTTCTCCCACTCCCCGTAGGAGTTTCCAAAAACCCCGTCCTATCAGACCTCACTCTAAGAAACACATATTTCAAATTTAAGATTTTAACACAGTTGGATATGGGCAGGCCGTAAAGAGAGAGACTTCCCCTTTTTGACCCTTCCCATAGAAAATACTAAAAATACCGTCTTATCAGTACAATACTACAGGCAACTCTTATTTTTTACTTCAGGTTCGAGACAGGCCACCGAGGGGGATAATTTACCATTTATTAAAATCCCGTCTTAACGGATGTCTACGCCGATTTGATCCGGGTTGTGTAAATCATTGAGTGAATGAGAGAGCTAGTAACGTTATTCTCTTTTATAGAGAATTAAAACATAAATTGAGTATTGTGTGTAAACATGGTTACTACAGCCGAGCGATTTGATTGGCAAAAAATTCTGCTGTCAGCACGGATCTATTCTTGTTTCCATATTCGTTTTGTAAAAGAAAATTTCTATTGAACATGTTTCCAAACAATGTTAATTTCATGCTTTAATTCTCATTTAGTTAAAACTGTAAATTAAACTAAATTTGCTCTCTATCTCATTATAATTCTAGTTGTCAGCACGAATCTGTTTTTTTGGGTATAGTTTCCTTATTTCATCCATTAATGTGTCCCTTTTATATCAGGCATTACATTAATCAACTTGTACTACTGATGGTTATCATTAAAATATTTTCTTAAAATTACATATTTAGCCTTAAATTGCATCCATAATCCTTGAAATACATGCAGTTAAATGTAACAACGCCCAGTTATACCCTTGTTTGTCTAACAAAAAAAAAAAAAGCAAAAACCTTTTAAGTTTTGTTTAATGAAAACAAAGAAAATTTGATTTTTATCAACCAAACGCACAAATACATTTTCTATTTTAAAAAAAACAAAAATAATACAACAAAAATCGACTATTTGTTGGTATTAAAATGTTTTTAAACCCCCTTCGAAATATATGGCAAAATTACCAGCTTAGAAAAGATGAGCAGACGTAATGGTAATATGGTGAGTGTTTAAAAACTTATCAAGATTGCATTCTTCTGTTAAAGATCGCCGATATACGATGTGACAATTTTGTGGTATGGGAAATGTAAGATGACAAATAAAATATAAAAAAGCCTGAGAATGTTTTATGTATAATAGTGAAAATATGTGGTGTAACTAATCGCGGCATAGGTTCACTTAAAAATCTTGGGTATTAAAAAGTAATATTTTTAGCAATTACACGTTTAAGGGATTCTTTTACTTTATATTTAATATCTTAAGGGGTGGGGTTTTTATAAATTGAAAATACATAAATTTTAAGGCGTGTTATGGAGATTTTTTTAAATATTGATCTTTTTTTTTTTTTAAATTAGAGGGTGGGTTGGGAATTTTTTAAATAAAACCATAAACACAAATTAAACAAGGATTATATAGATTTTAGTTAAACAAAATTATTTATTACAATGAGAAAATTTCTTAACAATAAATATTTTCCCAAAGTCTATGAATTTTTAAATAATATTTTAATTTTAATAAAAAGAATATTATCCTAAAGTCTACAACAAAAAAAAAACACCATTATTTAACTTAAGCTTTTCCAATAACAAAAGAGCGATTGCCGTAAAAATGTTTAACACTAAAATGAAAAACAAATTTACAGGAAAAAGAAAAATTACCTACAACCATTTATATCATTTTCTACATATGAATACAAATAACATATTCTGGCTGTTTTGTTAAATGAAAAAAAGGAGCAAAATTAAAAAAAAAAAAAAATTAGTACCAGAAAAAAAATATTGAAGTTTATGGCTACACGTGACTCCACAGGCTCAAGGGATTATTATTTTACAGATTTTTTGGTTTTTAACCAAAAAGAAAAAAAAAATACAAATAGAAAGCAGAAAGTAAAATATTGCTGTAGAATTATATTTACCATTAAACTCCAACTCTTAGTAGTTCCAAACAATATTTACCATTTCATGGCTAAAATCTGCTCAACCTCTTCCTTTTTGCCCATTTTCGCCCCCACATCTGCACTTAAGGTGAGGGTGTTATAATATTTGTAGCAACAGCAATGTTGTATTAATTTTCATTTAATACCCTTAAGGCTGAAATGATGGGAATCAAAAAACAGTACACACACACACACTCATAGATTCAAACCCACCACCCAAAGTATTCTCAATGTATATGAGTTAGTTTCAAAAAACAAAAAAAAGGATACAATAATACCTCCCTTGGTGTACAATATGTGGTAGAGTATTGTGGTAAAACTAATTTGTTTAAAAAAAAAGAAAAATGTAGAGTCTGTAGTGTATTTAAGAATATAATGGAAAAAATCACATTAGTTTTTAAGAAATTCTTTTAAATTAAAATAAATTGCATAATATGGGTGATTCCATGAATTTTTATAAAATATAGAAATTATATTAATTTGAGTGATTTAAACTTTGTATATATCGTCAGAAACGCTACAAAGAAATCTTTAAAATTTCCCTAAAGTGTCCTTATAATATCCGCTACAATTTTGAACTATAGAAGATACGTTTGATTTTATTTTAAAAGTGAAATTGTATCCTTTAAAATATAATGCATATCAATTTTTATTTGTGCAAAGGCCAAAAGTAATTTAAAATAACCATAAATTTTTTACTGACAAAATGTAGAAAAAACGATTTTTCTGGTTTGTTTTTCAAATTGAAATTTTGTTTTTTATTTGTATGTACACTCACAATATTATTTCGTTAAAAATAATCTAAAATACATATTAAATTAATCGAAAATACAATCAAGAGTACTGCTGATTTTTTATTATATTCATCCCATTTTGTTGTTTATTTTCAATCATTGTTTAATAATCGACAAAAGTTGTAAAATAATAGAAAGTTGCTTAAAATAACCATAATTTTTTACTGACAAAAAGTAGAAAAAAAGCGTTTTTCGGGTTTGTTTTTCGAATTGAAATTTTTTTTATTTGTATAAAATTTTACAAAACACAACACACAGATGTATATATTTTTTTATTTTCTTGTGTCTGTCTATATTTGAATAATTTCTTGTAATTTTTATTGAAATAATTTTGTATATATACAAACTATTTTGGTAAAAAAACAAAAAAGAATTATATCAATTTCAATTTTTGAAAACAGAAAACATAAAATTTTACATCTAACAGAAAATATCAACTCCTTCTGAATGTCTGTAAATTTTTATAGTTTGTTAAAAAATATATTTCTATGAATTTCAATTGATTCTTCTTTTAAAAACAAACTTTACGTATTACTTTTTAAGTAAACAACAGTCGGTAACGGAAATAATATTGTGAGTGTAATCTTACAAAACACAACACACACAGATGTGTATATTTTTATTTTCTATGTGAGTATCTATGTTATATTTGAATAATTTCTTGAAATTTTTATTGAAATAATTTTTATACATAAACAAACTATTTTTGTAAAAAAAAAGAATTATATCAATTTCAATTTTTAAAAACAGAAAACATAAAATTTTACATTTAACAGAAAATATCAACTCCGACTGAATGTCTGTAAATTCTAATAGTTTGTTTTTTGAATGACTTATTCAAATAGTTAAAAAATATATTTCTATGGAATTCAATTGTTTCTTCATTTAAAAACAAACTCTATGTATTACTTTTTAAATAAACTACAGTCGGTAACGGAAAATTATATTGTGAGTGTATCTTACATAATGGTAGACCTTCTTCAATATTTGCAGATAATTTAAAGGTGGAACATACATTAGATTATGTGGTATAGTTCAAGGAGGAAGGTCTTGATGAACAAAAGTTTCTAATATCGCCCTGTCTCATAATGGGGTTAAAAAATCAGTCCTTTTTCGAATTTTCGCTTTTTATGGCATTTCATTTAAAGGTACCGCAAATGTACTATCGCTGGAAAGGTATTTTTTTTTTTTTTTTTAAGTTGTTCTAAAAATATATTGGGCTTAAAAATGCGGGATTTTTTTCAGACTTTTGGTGTTTATTGTGAAACATTGATACACTCAGAAAAAAAGTTAGTTGACAAATTTGAAAACGGTTTTCAATCCTTCTTTACTATTTTTGTACAGATTTTTAGTAAAAAAAATATTATTTAGCAAATCTTTTTGCTATTTACATTTTACAAATTTCAGAAATCATTTTACAAATTTTTGAAAACCGATTTGCTAAAATTAGCAAAAAAAAAAATACTAATTTTAACAATGTGGATATTGAAAAAAATGTTATCCACTTAAAATAGCACTAAAAAGTTTTTTTAGGTCTAAAAATCAGCCCTAGAAACAATTAAAATTTTACCTTTAAAGTAAAAAAATTTTCTAAAATATTTTTCAAAAAAGAAATTAAAACAAAATATTTTTTTTTAATTTTGTCTAAAATATTAAAAAAAAAATAAAGTATATTTGAAATTTTTAGTATTTTTTTTGCTTATTTTAGCAAACAGATTTAAAATTCCACTTAACAAAAAGTTTACTAAAATTTAGTAGCGGCAGCTAATTTTTCTACAAATTGCATTGTACTACACGTCAGCAGACATGTGTTACTAAGATCAGCAAAAAATACCGCTGGGGTCAACTTAGCAAAATTTCCCGTAATAACAGCAAAATTTTCAGTTGCCATTACAGACTTTTTTTGGTGAGTGTATAATATCAATTTTATCAAAGTATTGGCCATCGTTAGCTATGACCTTTTCCCATCTTTTTTTCCAAACTTTTTTTTTCCAAACTTAACCAATCAAGCCAATTTCGGAATCCATGTTCTGAAGTGAAACATATTCCAGTGAGAGGGCTCTGCATCGAACGAAACAAATGGTAGTCGGACGGGGCAAGGTCTGGACTATAAGGCGATTTCCAACCACTTTTTTCTTAATAGTTTTTAACCAGTCTTGCGACATTTGGCCGAGCGTTGTTATGATGGAATAATTACGGCTTCATGTCTGAACGCATATTCCAGAATCAATTGGGTTTGGTACAGGCCTCCTGTGATCGTCTGGCCTGATTTCAGCAGCTCATAATATATGGGACGCTTCCCTTCCTTCCCTTCAAATACAGAGAACATTACCTTGGCGCCATGCATTTTCAGCTATGGGGTTGATTTTGATTTGTGAATTACGATTCTTAAGCTTCGGATTGTCGTAATGAATTAACTTTTCATTGCCAGTAATAATTTGTTGAAAAATTACTTTTTTATGGCGTTCAAGCAGCATTTCGAACTTGTATAAACGTCCTTCAACGCCTCTCGGCTTTAACACGTGTAGTTTCATAAGTTCTTTGCTTTTGGATGAATTCTGCTGCTTGCAAACGTTTTGAAATTGCTGCTTGAGTGACTGTCAATGATTTTGCAAGTTCGTCTTTATGGAGTAATGCCTCCAACACATCATCTTCGAACTTTTTTTTGGCTAAACTGGGGGTCTTTGTGTTCAATGGCAAAATTATCACTTCTGAGTCGCACAAACAATCTCTCGCACGTTGAAATCTATGGAACATTTTCAGAATAAGCTTCAGTGAGCGATCTATGTGATTTAGCTGCACTTCTTTTCAAAATTGAAGAAGTAAAGCAAAAGTTGCCACAAATGATGCTTTTTTTTGGCAAAAAAATCAACATTTTCGAAGCAAAAAAAAAAACTTTGTAGTTTACAGTATTTCGTTCAATGACAAAGTGAGAATAAATCAAAGATTTTGACCCTCCAAAATGCCATATAAGTTATTAAAGACACAAACCGCAAGTAAAATATACGCCATCTATTGTAAATATCGAATTTTTAAGTTATACACCCGATATTAAACTTGAGTTAAATATTAGTTATTTGAAAATATCAGCACTACATTTTTGCTAAGTGTAAGCAGGGTAAATTGTCAATTTAAATTAACTAAATTTAACTCGATGGTAACTGCAATTTTGTGTAGTTAACGTTTTCATTTTTATTGTTATTACCTTTCTAATATTTTTTGACTTCAGAAGATTTTTTTCGCATGAGCCTTTTTAACAAATTATGCTATTTTTAGGTTTATACCTACACTTAACATAGTTTTTAAGTTAAAATAACAGAAAATACCATTTAAAAGAAATGATTTTTTATTTTAAAACCGTTCTACTTACTTTGCATTTAAATCAAAAATAAAACAAATGATTAATCAGTTTAAAATAAATGTTTAAATTTTACCTACCAATTCCCTAAAAAAATAACTGATTATTCATTTATATTAATATTGTTTCCGATTTTTGTATTTTTTTTTTTTTTTTTGTTGCAACCGAACTATTCGATTGGAAACAACTTCGATTGCCTGCATGATTTTATTTTTTTTTTTTGTGTGCAGAATATGAGTACTTAATCCAATCGCGTGACATTAAATACCGAGTTCTATAACTGAAATACGTTTATATGTATATCACAGTAGAACTATTTTACAGTAGAAGCATTTTTGAAATCGTAAGTTTTTTTAATTAAAATATTTTTTTTTGAGTTTTAACTCGATTTCGATTTCCAATCTCTTTATTTTTAACATTACTGGAAGTGTTAAAAATGAACGTATTTCTCATTTCCGTTTAGAACATTTTCGCTAATTGCTTAAAAACATTTGTTCTGAATGAATAAACATATCATCTACCATAGATATGGCAGTAAATGTGCTAAAATAAAAAAAACCCCAGCCTACTAATAACAATAATAACTTTTAATTCTATTTTGGTATTGTGCAATTGTCAATTTTGTTAACAACCGAATGCATTCAAGTGTAACTTTATTGAAAACTTTTACTTAATATTATTTCTTTTTTATGTATACGCCAACCATTGTTTATTAGTAAAAGAAAATAACAATTTTTCCGCAAAAACGCGTGCATTGTCGGAAGTTGCGTCCAAAAAAAAAAAAAAAAAAAACAAAAATGATTTTAACAATATGCAGTAGAAATTCCACCCTAAAATGCCAATATTTCCATAAAAGATTTGAGAATACAAGAAAAAGTACACATACAAAAAACCAGCCACATTATTAGCTGTCACTATGGTGGAAATGTTTCCGCACAATAAATATAACAAAAAAAAAAAAAAACTTTTGTTATTTTCATTTAAACTTTTAGTTTATTTTTATTATTGCATTGCAACAATTTAACTAAATTGCCTTTTAGCCATTTAGTAACGCAGTTGTTCTGTTTTATATATAATTTTTCTTTTGCTTCTTTTTACTTCATTTGATTTTTGGTTGATTTGTAAGTGACTGCTTCTACTGATGCCACACATATCACAATTGAATTGACATTGGTTTTTCGATATGAATATTGTTGTTGTTTATTGTTGCAAAAAGTATAGTTTTTTTTTTTTTAAATTTCTGCCAATTACTTTTACTCACAACAATTTTGGAACAAAACCATTATTTTAAGGGTAAAAAAAGTTTGTCATCGCATTTTTTTTATCTGCAACGCAATGGAAATCAAAAGTCATTAGTTTGGGAGAAGACAAATAGTTTGACAGTTTTTGATTTTACTTTCTATTTTGAATGCACATAAAATAGTAAAAGAAAACTTTTTTTAAAATGGGGGGAAAATGTCACCAAGATTGTGGTACTAAAATTAATAAAACTTTCTTATTCCCCAGAAACAAGGAAAGTATTCCAAGATAAACTCACCGATTTCTAAGAAATTTGAATATCTAATAGAGTAAGGAAATTTTAGAATAAAATATCTAATTTTTTTGCAACCTTGGGGATTAAGAAGATGAAAGAGAGGGAAAATATTTAACGATTTTTTTTGGTACTTTTTTTTGGGGAGTCAAAAACTTACGGATTTCGGTAAAAAATACTGCATAATTTTAATGTATTCCTCAAAAGAGAAAGTTTGATTAACATAATGTCTATATTTTAGCACACGGCTGCCATGTTGCTGCAAAAAGTAGCTAAAAAATATTTCGGAAAAAATTCGTGAAAATAGCACCAATTAAAAAAAGGAAAAATAGGTAATAAAATTTATGAATTTGAAAGTCATTTTTTTACAACAATTTACCAAAAAAAAAAAAGGTAAAAATTACCAAAAAAAAAGTACCAAATAATGCCCCAGCAAAAAAAAAGTACCACAAGAAGGAAAAAAGAAGCAGTGATTTTGATTCCGGTGTTGTGAAAATTTGGATCGGAATCAATGATTTTTATATAAAAGTGTCATAGGGTGGAAGTTTTCTTTTATGATCGTTTTTCATTGCATCTAAAGGACTTTTTATGGTTTAGTGAAAAATTTGATCTTTTGATGTTGCCAAAATAAATTTTGAATTTGACATCAGTAATCGGGCCTTAGCCTTATTTTCACAATCTCCCCTCAGCTTCTATCTGGGAATTTAACTGACACATATGTTTTGCTGTCCATATAAAATTTGAGTTTGACTGTTGGTTTAATTATAACGTGACATTCAGTAATCGGGCCTTATTTATTAAATTACTTTATTCAAAATTCTTGCAATATTTACTACAATGAATTTTTTACTTTAAGAATTTAAAATCTGGTAAATTGAAAGTTAAAGATTCAAACAAATAACTTGAACTTAAACCATAGTTATAACTGTGAAATTTATATAGAAATATATATGACTGTTTTTAAAATAAGTTACCCGTCATAAATTTGAAAAGTGTTAAATTTCATTAAAAATTACATTTTTGTAAGTTGTGAAAAAAAAAACTTCCTTAGAAGAGGAAAATCAGAACTAAACGATACTTTGGAATCAATAAAAAATTAATTCCTTTAGAATCACTTCTATTTATTTTTGCTGGGGTGTTGTCTTGGAAAGGGGATAGAGGAGAGGTGAAAGACGAATATGGCAACACTGTAAATGCGCGAGATGATTAATTTTTCTCGAGGGCGGGTCAATAAGTCCAAGGCTTTTTGAATTTCCCGAAACTTTACTAAAAAGGCAACATTGCTCTTATCAACAGGCATCTGTCATTTGACTCCTATCAAAATTGCTTGACAGTCATTAATAGCAGATTACCACGTGATTTGATTTGAGGATGAAGGAAAAAAATAGAAAATGGCAGTTTCCATGGCAAAAATTCATAAATTAGGCTACGAATTGCGCCTTCATCCGCCCTACTCTCCGAATTTAGCCCCAAACGACTATTTATTGTTTCCAAATTTGAAATTTCATTGTAACGACTGGTAAGAAAAATATTTTCTCTTGTTTTTTAACCAGTCCCTTAGAATTGATTATTTTATATTCACCTCAAAAATGTTTACCTCATAAATATTTTTTCACCCAAAAAGTTTTTTTCACCTTAAAATTTTTTTCCAACCACAAAATATGTTTCCACATCCAAAAAAGTTTTCCACCTCAAACAATTTTTTTCACCTCCATAATTTCACTTTACATTATTTGCATCAAAAACAGTGAAAACATTTTGTTTTAGGACTTTGGGAGGGTAATTAAACACATTGGGAGGGTATTTAAACACAGCCGAATTTAAGCATTTTTTTACTTGTTTTTTTTTTACTAAAACGTTAAAATTTTTTTTATAAAAAACGAGTTAGTCGGGTATGCCGACTATAGAATAACCTACACCAGACATATATGAGGCAAACTCTTGCGAATTTGTCAGCCATGGTGGCATTAAACAACATTTTGAATGACACTTGTTTGCGAATTATGTCAAAACATGGACCGACTTCTACCAAAATCAATTGAGGGTGTCCCTGAGCTTAGACCAAATTTCATCGAAATATCTTTATATTTCCGACATGTTAAACAGCGTTAAACAAGAATAAAAGAAAATTTTTGCTGGACCTATATAGGGGCACATGGACCGATTCCATTCAGCCTGATCATATACAACACAAAATATATTTTCGGGGGTTATTCTTGAAAACGAACACACATAAAATTAATCGTTTGTAAAAAAGATCAGAGCTAAAGAGATCTCATTAAGTCTGATTGTACCAAATCTAAGTAGATTTGAAAATTGGGGATAAATTTGAGATCCAGGCAGATTTGAGATCTAGGCAGTCTGGATATATAGTATCCAATCAGATTCAATAAGAAAATAAGAAATTAAAAAAACAAATTATTTCGGAAATTATTGTCATTTCTTTTTATTATGATAATATGGTATGGTTCAATTATGTATGGAACAAAATATCGACCAAATGGCTGCCGCGACCTCGGCGGCACACCTCCATCCGATGGTCCAAATTTTCAATGACGCTGAGGCATAATTGAGGTTCAATGCCGTTAATGTGCCGAATTATCTCATCCTTTAGCTCTTGAATTGTTGCTGGCTTGTCGACGTACACATTTTCTTTTAAATATCCCCAAAGAAAGAAGTCCAAAGGTGTCAAATCACATGATATTGGCGGCCAACTGACATCGCCTACATGTGAGATAACACAGCCATTGAATTTGTTGCGCGAAAGAGCCATTGTTTCGTTAGCTGTGTGGCAAGTGGCACCGTCCTGTTGAAACCACATATCGTCCAGGGTCATAATCTCAATTCCTGGCCACAATAAGCTCATTATCATCTCGCGATAGCGAACACCATTCACGGTATATGTTTGGCCGACCTCATGACACACTATCGCGAACGACAGCAATGTTTTCTGCAGAACGAACTGGGCTAGCATGCACAGATGTTTTCACAGACCCGGTTTGCTGAAATTTGCCCACAATTCTCCCGATTGTGGACACTTTTGGTCGGTTATGCTGACCAAAAAAAATCACGAAGTGCACGAAATGCATTTTGATTTGAACGCCCATTTTCATAATAAGCCTGAATAACTTTATATAACTTTGTATAACATCGGCCCTTAAAATTTAACCACCCTTTATATAATTTTTTATTTTAGCGCATTTTAAAACGGCTGAAATGGTACTAGATCTGGCATCAGATATGATCCTATATGGTCAAATCTGCTTATAACTGGCTACAAAGATAACCAAATTTTCCAGATCCCTATAGATATGAACAGATCTGGCACTAGATCTAATCAGATCTGGCCACAGAGTGCCTTACATATGCCATATATTATCATATCCAATTAGATCTAAGCAGAGCTGATTACGTCTACTCTTTGTTACACAATTTGTTGTGGTTTTTAAAAACTGATATTTTTATATGGATAAATATTTTCAAATTTAGGAAATTTTGTATTACAGTTTACAAAAAAAAAAACGAAAAAAGTGTACAATTTTAAGCAGTAAATTGTTGATATTATCTTTAAATTTTATTTGGCTGTCATTATTTTTTTTTTCTTCTACCTTTTATGTGTCAAAAATTTGACACTTTACAAACATACATTTCATTCTATAAATTTTCACTCATGTGTAGATAATTTTTAACATTTCTGCATGTCAAATATTGTTAGCTGTCAAATAATATGAATTCAAACAATATCTCTCGGAACATTTTTATACGAAATAAACATTAATGTGAATTACACATTTTTTTATTTCGAGATAACAAAAGGATTTTCATATTGAATTGAATTTTTTTTTTGAAATGAAATTGAATTTAATTTTTTATAACATTTATAACGACTACAAGCAACCACCACACTACTATTATCCTTTTTGTGAGTAGAAAATAATTTAGTCATTTTTTGTCGCTGTTTCTATATAATGTAGATTTTTGTATATAAAAAGCCAACCCACTGCTGCCACCAATGTTACTTGTAGCGTGTGTGTATGGGTGTGTGAACCTATTGCGGCCAATTCGTTTTGCGATCTGTCAATGTCAAATGCATGTCAAAAAAAAAACGGCTACAATTTTTGTTCGTTTTAATTTTCAGTTTTAATCGTGGCATAGTGTTTGCGCTGTGTTTTTTTGAATTCTATTTTTCTTCTTCCTCATTTACTCGTCCTTTAAATAATATGTTTGACAGCGGGAGGACAATCATCAACGCAGTCATCATCAACATCATAGTCATCGATTTGTTGGCGGCGATAATGTCACTTGCAAGTGTTGGCTCAATTGTATTAGGAGCAAAAAAAAAATAAAAAATAAAATGATATGAAAATAATCCAAAAAATAACGTCAATAGGCAGGCAGGGTTGGTTCATTGGTGGGTTATTTCTAATATGTAATATGAGTTGGAGTTTAATTTTCTATACCATATT
Source organism: Eustalomyia histrio (assembly GCA_949748255.1). Lineage (NCBI taxonomy): Eukaryota > Metazoa > Arthropoda > Insecta > Diptera > Anthomyiidae > Eustalomyia > Eustalomyia histrio. The sequence continues at coordinate 120,602,339 of OX456527.1, forward strand.
TTTTGTTAAATCTTTTATTATACGTGTATGTTTCAGTAACATTTAAGTGGTGTAAAATTAGGGCTTAAGGCGGTCAAATTTTTGTTGGTAATATCATGGGGAGTTTTTCTTTTCTTTTTTTTTTGTAGATAATTGGAAAATATTTTGGTAATTTTTTTAAGGATTTTTGTTTTTTATTTGTATCAGCTTACAAGATTGTATCTATATAAATAGCTTTTTAAAGGATGGGGTTCATATTTTCTTTAAGAAACCATGCAGACTCTAAAATGTCTTATTTTTTTTTAAAGACTTATGTCATAGTGACAAATACACTTTTTTTTTTCGTTAAATAATTACTTGAAGGCGTTAGTTTTGTCTAATAAATTATCACAAACATTTTAAATGTTTTCCACCATAAAAAAGTAGGTGTATTTATTGTTTTGTATTTGAAAGTATAAAAATCGTTTTGAATTTCTATATACCATCAGATAGAATTGTAAATCATTATTAATTGTTAGTTTACATCTGCATGTGGTATTTTTTTTTTTTTTTTACATTCCAGACCAATCTTGGAATTGTAAAAAATTTTATTTAAAAATTAATTTTATTTACTCAAAAAAGTCGATAATTTTAAAATAATTTATATAACTCGAAAGTGCATACAAAATGTTTGCTTTAGAGCGCTCTTTAGTAATTTTTTTTTAATTCTACTTTTTATTATTTTTTTAATATACGATTTTTAAAAATTTTGTGATTTTTTTTTAAATTTTAGCGGTTTTTTGATTTTGGCGTTTTTTTAGATTCAGGCGTTTTTTCTTCATTTTATTTAATTTTCAATATGAAATTGTTCAGGAAAATGACAATTATTTTAATGCCTCGCCACTTAAAACTGCAGATCTTAACCCTTTGAGACTAGATATTTAGATCGCGTTTATCTCGATTACTATTCATTGTAGAGTGTAGAGGCCTATATTTGGTGATATTTAATTTTTCATAAATTTTTTTTGTTTATTTTTACATTTTTTATAATTATAGTGATTTTTTTAAATTATCCTATTTTATTTGAGCGAATTTTTCTCAATTTTTCAGATTTTCGCAATTTTTAAAATTTTGGCGGTTTTTTGATTTTAGCGATTTTTTCAAATACGGGCGTTTTTATCAATTTGACTTTTTTCAATTTTAGCGGTTTTCATAGATTTTTGGCAATATTTTATAACCTCCACTATTTTTCAAATTGAGCAATTTTTTGTTATGTCAACGATTTTTCTTAATTTTGAAAATTTTTTTAAATTTTGCCGATTTTTTTAATTAAGCGTTTTTTTCCTTCAATTTGTCATATTTTTGTTCAATTTTAGCGGTTTTCTTTGATTTTTGGCAATGTCAACGATTTTTTTTAATTTTGAATTTTTTTTTTAATTTTGCCGGTTTTTTTTTAATTAAGCGTTTTTTTTTCTTCAATTTGTCATTTTTTTCAATTTTAACGGTTTTTTATAATTTTAATTTTATGTAATTTTAGCGATTTTTTTAATTCTTATTTTTTTTTTGCCGGATTTTTGATTTTTGCGGTGTTTTTTTAATTAATTTGTTTTTACAATTTGACATATTTTTTTCCAATTTTAGCGGTTTTTTATTTTTGTCAATTTTTTGTAATTCTAGCGAGTTTTTAGATTTAGATTTTTTTTTAAATTTTGTAAATTTTTTCTAATTTTGGCGATTTTTTTTTTAAATTTTGGCGATTTATTTTTAGGAAATTTTCTTCAGTTTTACATATTTTTTTCCAATTTTAGCGGGTTTCTTTGATTGTTGGCAATTTTTTATAATGTTACGTATCTAATTGAGCAATTTTTTTTAAGCGGTTTTTATAATTTTGAATTTGTTTTTTTTTTTTATTTTGTCGTTTTTTCTACAATTTGACAAAATTTTCCAATTTATAGGTTTTTTATTTTTTTTTTTGGCAATTTTTTGTAATTCTAGCGAATTTTTAAATTTTTTATTTTGGAGATTTTTTTTCACTTTTGGTGATTTATTATAACAAAATAATGATTTTTAACCGTAAATTCAAAAATTGCTTTCTCTTGTAATTCTAAGAAATCGTAAAAATTTACAGTAATAAAATAACATAATTCTTTATTTTCCAATTATTTTTTTAAAGTCAAATGAAGAAAATCGAATGACATTCATTGTTAAATCACATGAAAAATAAACGAATGATTGATTGAATTCCAAAATTGTAAATCCAATGAGTAAAAAATCAAATAAATTCCTAATGATTAATAAAATCTAAAAAGATAAATTGTTTGAATTCCTTATAAGTGAATTCGATCGAATGAATTCAAAGAAAAAAAATTGCCTGTGAATTTTTAAAAGGCAATTCATTCGATTAAAAAGTAATTTGAACTTCGTTTTCAAGAAATTCATTCAAAATAGAATTTAATCTTTGAAGCACTTTATTTATTACTCGAGAGCGTTTCCAATATTGCAAATCTATGCAAAATTAAAAAAAAAAAAAATTATTAAAAATCATTTGCGAGAAAAACGTCATAATTTAAAACACGAGATTTTTGAGTTAATGATGTAGAAATATGGGTCATACCATAACCTAAAAACATATCAAAAATAGTATTAATATATCTTTCTCTCATTAAGTGGCGACGAAAAGTGTTTTGTACTTTTCTCAGCAGTTAGGCTCAATTAAAAACTTTAAATGCATTTATCGCAGAATGGATTTTTTTCGAGTTATGTCTTAAAAGCGATATATGTTCTTAAAAGCAAAATATGACGGCTCTTCTCATATGTAGTATATGACGAAAAAACTGTTTCCAATATTGCTAACATTGAAATAGAACCGTTTCTATGCATTAACAGCATCACATTTGCCTGTCTGTTGCCTTGTCAGAATTTTCTTCTTCATATAAAATACATGGGAACAACAGGTGTTGCTCCTGGCGGCAGTTTTGACAATTTTTGTTTACCCGCAGTTTAATATTGGCGATAAATACAATATGTAAACAATTTATTGTACCAAATCTCAAAATCGTATAATCTTCAGTGTAGACCACTACTTTATTTATTGCTCTCAATTTATGTCGTTATTGTTATTCGCCAATATTCATTAACAATTAGTTCAAAGTAAAGAGTAGTTCAATTGAACTAGTTCGTTCACAAACTACACAACTCTATTAGTGACCAAAGAGTAATGGTGTTAATAAAAGTTTTTGTCGCGTAAAATCTTAATAATTGTGTGCATATTAAACAAATTTTATAAAAAAACATATTCAGAATATAATTTAAGTCTTGTTTTCTTGAAAAAGTTAATGATAATAAATTGGAAAATTTGATAACTAAGTGTTATAGGTTTTTATTAAATTAATTGTGAAATACTAAAGAAAATTTGCCAAATGTGTTGTAGAATTAAATAAATAAGTTTTATATAGTGTTTTTTATTAATTGTAAAAATTTTAAAACGATTTTACAAAATGTTTTCTAAAATTTAATAAATAGTGTTTTTCATTATTTTAATTGTAAAAATCTTTAAGAAAATTTGCAATTTTAGCAAAAAAAAAAAATCTGACCAAATGCTGTCGCAATTTTAGCATCGCAGTCAACTGCGATTTTTGCTGCTTGTTAATTTTGTGTGTTTTTTTGTTTGTGCGTTTGTAAATGCATTGTGTTGTTAGTGGGCAAATTAGAACATAAAAAAGACAAATAGACAAAACAAAAAAAAAAAAGACAAAAAAATGATGGAGAGGAGAGTATTTTATATGGAAAATGAGGTGAGTTATTTTGTATATTTTTGCTAATTATTGAGAGGCTTGCCAGATAATTTTTTTTGTCATCCCCAAAATATCCCCAAGTAGAAACAAAAATATGTTACATGAAGAATATAGAATTTATTAAATATGCGTAAATTAACTTTCACCCAGGGCCATTCTAAAAATTGGTCAATACACTGAAATTCAAAATATTACAAAACTGTTTTTAGAATGTTTGAGATTTTAAATATCCAAAAAAAAAAATCCTCAAAAGACATTCTTTAAATGCATATGTCCCTAAATTACTATTTTTTTCCTAAAAACCAAAAAAAAAATTCTTAAATTTGGTTATAATACCCCAGGCCAAGCTTTATTATAATTGCCAGGGCAGTGACTTCCAAAACTTTTCTTAATCAAGCAATTTTCAGCTAATTGACATCAATTTGTGTTTGCATATATTGTTACAAATGCATATTTCTGCACCTTTTACTTTTAAAAGCTAGAACAACTAGCATATTTTATTATTTTCATTGCATATTTTGCATTTAATTACAATATTTTCTGATTTTTGAAACAATAAAATTAGGATTTAATTATATTTTACAATAGATATGTGGTTTTTCCTCTATCTCTAGCAGTTTTCTCTCGCATGTAAATGTGTCTTATTAAAATTATTTTAAACCAGAACTCTCGGGAGAAAAACATATTTTTAAAAAACTAAAAATTTTAAAGGCATATATTTTTTTTTTTTTGTTTTAGTGCATATTTTTATTTAAGTAAATATTTTAAAAGTATATTTTGCATTTTTTACTACCTATTTCGATTTTTTAATGCAGTAATTTCACGCAGTAATTACACGCAAGTTGTGTTACTACACAATGTGTAAAGTTACACAAATTGAGTGTAATTTTAGCAAGATTGTGTATGTATATTGTATATAATGTGTAATTACCAGGTCAATGACTTTTCTGCACTTAAAATAAATAATATGAGTTTAAATTATGCAATAAATTACACTCAGAAAAATTTGTAAACGGTTTTCAATGCCACTACTATTTTTGTACTGATTTTTAGTATTATTTAGCAAATCTTTTTGCTATTTACATTTTTAGAATTACAGAATTTTTACAGAATATTTACAAATTGTTGTTGCTAATTTCAGAAATCATTTTATAAATTTTTCAAAACCGATTTGCTTAAAATAGCAAAAAAAAAATACGAATTTTAAAAAAGTGGATATTGAAGGAAATGTTATTTCTAATTAAAAGTTACACCTACAAACTTAAATTGCATTAAATGTTAAATTAAAAAAAGGGATCGGAAGTGAAGATACCGGATCACGTCTACAAATTGGACATCCAATTAAAACAGCACTAAAAAGTTTTTTTAGTTTTAAAAATCAGTCCTAAAAACAATTAAAATTTGATCTTAAAAGTAAAAAAAAAATTACTAAAATATTTTTCAAAACAGAAATTACCAAATTAAAACGATTAATTTGTTAATGTTTTTACAATTTTTAAGCCTTTGATTTTTTTTTTTTTTTGTTAAAAATATTTTTTGAAAAAAATCAATCAAATAAATTAAATTTTGATGCTCGATAAAAAAAAATAAATTTGAAATTATGTTCTAATATTAATATTACAAAAAGTTTACTAAAATTTAGTAGCGGCAGCAAATTTTTTCTAAAAAGTTCATTGTACTACACGTCAGCAGACATGTGTTGCTATAATTACCAAAAAATACCGCTGGGCTCAAATTAGCAAAATTTTCCGTAATACCAGCAACATTTTTAGTTGCCATTACAGACTTTTTTTGGTGAGTGCATGCACTCGAAAAAAAATTTGCTCAAAAAATAATATGCTCTATAAATCTGAAAATATTTGCTAAAATACAAAAAAGTATGTACCAAAAATATGTAGATTTTTAGAAATCATATTTATTACTAAAGAGCGATGATTTTAAACTGAAATCAAATGTAAATGTTTAAGTAAGATGACAACACTATGCATCTTATTTTAATATGAATTATATCAAGGTTTAAAAAATGTCCCTTTATTTTATTTAAAAAATTATTTTAATTCAAAGACAATATACAAATATATTTAATTAAATACTAAGAAACTGACAATTAGCAAAAATATGGAATAAAAATCTTTAAGTATGCAAAAAAAAATATGCACTTTAAAGCAAAATATGCAAAGGTATACAAGAACAAATCGATGCCATTTTCTGGCAAATTCTTTGATTAGGAAAATTTTTGGGTCAAACAAGTTTTTGTTCATGCATGCATGCATTTGCATGAAAGATGATGTTCCATAGTTTTGAAATTTATCTATAAATTTTCTATGCTTAAATTAAAAAACAATTTTTTTACGACTTCTACTTTTCCAATTTGAAAAACTTTGAAAACTAAATTTAAATTTGATGGTTTTTATATTATAACCACCTGTGGATTATATTTGGTATTCATAGGGCGAGATCTAATCAAAATTCTGCAATTATTGTTCAAGTTTTTTTTATAAAACATGGACTTTAATTAAATTCCCCCTGTTCATTCATTTAAAGGTGTTAATTGTTCAAAGAGGATTACAAATAAAAGTAAAGATATTATAGTGATTACTCCAGCTAAAAAAAAATCCCTGTTTGACTCTTTCCATTTTAAATAATTTTTAATTTGCACAATCCTTTTATCTTCTATTCTTTTTATACAAAGCTTTGAATTGAATGTGAATTCTGGTATGATTATGTTTTTTTTTTTTTGATGTTTTTAACTGGGTATTGTGGGCATTACCATTTAACAAATACATACAATATAAAATGCGTACGTATGCACGCATTTTATAAAGATTTTAAATGGGAATTCCTTTTATTCTGGGAGGAGAGGGAGGGGAGAATTGAAACCTGCTGAGTTTCCTCTTTGTTCCTTGCCAACCAGTAGAAGCAAATCATATACAAGTGCAATTTTAAGCAATCTTTTATTCGATGAAGGTAAAAGTAAAGAAGTTTTTCTATTGTAATGCACAACATACACGAGACATGTATAACAGCAACAACAAAATCATAATAATCATTTGCTTGCTTTTTTACTTAAATGTTCAAATATTTGCCACACTCATCCTAAACACACCCCCTGCATTTAATAATAAATTTTCTAAGGTAGTAATTATTGTGTACTTACACTGTGTGATATTTAACTAAAAGCATGTATAAAAATTGCTTTAATTTTGCAATAATATGATTCTAATCTGGCGCAATATTTAATCATTTTCAATTTAATATTTTTTAATATCTGCTGCAGACTTTTAAAAACATAATTCTTTAAATCTATATTCAAATCTGATTTAAATTATGACGAATTAATTCACGAATTTATTTTTCTGATTGAATTATTTACTACTATGATTCTATCTTTATCTTATTATAAGAATAAAGTTGATTTAAATAATTCTTTTTATAAATCAAATGAAATAATTTTTTTTCCATTTGAATAATTTAATTTTTAATCAAAGAGCCAGATCAATTTTGATTTGATTCGCGAATCAAAAAAAAATATATTTTGATTTTCGAATATGATTTGATTCACGAATTAAATTTTATTTTAAATCACGATTAATTTAATTTTAAACTCGAAGGGCTTCATGGAATTTTTATAAAACATCCGCCGGGTGAATATTTTTATACCCTCCACCATACATGGTAAGGGTATATATCAGTTTGTCATTCCGTTTGTAATATGTTAAAATATTGGTTTAAGGCCCTATAAAGTATATATAAACGGGATCCTTATGTAATTTTAAGTCGATTTAGCGATGTCCGATCACTGCGCGAAGACGCAAGCCGGGGTAGTAATTTTTACTCAGATTATTAGACATCCTCCCGAGCTGTTTGGTCCAGCGGTTAAAAAGTTATAATTGAAAATGTGAAGGTACCTCTAATTTTTCCATGCAAATTGGTGTATTATAGGACAATTTCATAATAGCGACTGGTACATACAAGAGCAGATCAATAAGTCCGTGACTTTTCGAACTTCCCTCGTAGTTATATGAAATGCAACACTGCTCCCATCAAGTACCACCTGTTAACAGACTATTTTTAATCAATTTATATGATAATATAAACTAACACACTTTGATAATACAAATTTCGTTTTCCATTCCATTTCGTTCGTATACAAATGCGTCACCCTGAGGCGGATTCATAAAAATGGATTTCTCTGGATGTCATCCAGGCATGGCCTATTTATTTAGAGTATAGAGCAAAAATTTTTGCCCGTTTTGCCCTATCTCGCTTAGTTTCCAAGATACGGATCAATTTATAAAATTATCGTTTTTTAAAATGCCGAATATCTAGAAAACTAAACGAGATTTGCAAGTCAATTTTTTTTTTGTTTTAATTCGCAAATTAAAAAAGAATTATGTTTGAAATAATTTGATTCAATTTAATCAAAAAATATTCAAATGAAATTGATTAATCAATTATGATTTAATAAATTGATTTCTAAAATATTAAATCAACACGCTGATTAAAAAAAAAAATATTTTTTTCGCGAATTAATTCAATAAAGATTTATTTTTTTTCAAAGCCTGGGAACTAATTCAGAATAAAGTTGCTTTGCGAAGTGATACATAATTTATCATTTTGACTTCACACATATTTTACACTTCAAGTTTTCATTTTGAGCGTTTCCAATTGTTGACTATCCTTCAATTTTTTTCATTTCACTCGTTCCGTAAGTTTTATAGTAAAATTTTACTTGAACAATTTTAATTAATTTTTTTTTTTCAAATAAAGAAATAACTTTATAACTTTCTGGAAAAGAAACAGGAGCAAGTTTTTTTTGTTTCGTTTTTAAGTTTTTTTTTGTAGTGTTGCTAACTTGGATTTTTCAATTGGGATTTGAGCGTTTTTTGTTTTATAAAAATGTAATTATTGTTTTTATAAATTCTCTAGTTCCTTTGAAAATTAAAAATTTCGCAATTAATTAATTAATTTAAAGAACTATATTAGAAAAAATATAAAATGTAAAAAAAACATTCAAATTAAAAAAAAACTCGCTAACAATATTTGGTAAAATAATGCAACACTCACATTTTTTCATGAACTTTTATTTGGTGAAGAAAAAAAATACATATTGTTACAGAAATTTCTAAACACTAGAAATTTCATCACGCAAATTCTTTGACAGCTGGAAAAATCAAGTGTAGTAATAACAGGAAATAACAAGAATACCTGACTACTCACATAAATACGGGTACTTGGTATTGCAGCAGCAGTTCAGTTTTAAATAAAACGCTGAAGTGTTAAGAACTAAGCTTTGGCTAACGTTTAGCCTATTTACATCGTGTTAATAATATGTGCTATTAAAGTATTTTCTGTAATTTTAGTGCCTGTTTTAAATAAACAGTGCTATAAATAATTGAATTGGTCCCCTGATCAGCTGTGAATATCTAGATAATTTTATTTGATCCAAAAAATAGCAGACGAAATTTGATCCAGCATTTTATTTGGCGATATAGTAAGATTGTTTTTTATGTGAAATACAGGTTGGTTGAAAAGGACGGCACTGCTAGCTCCAAATTTTTTTTTTCTCAAGTTGGTATAACTGTCCTGAGAACAAATGCAAAGTTGCAAGACATTCTGTCAATTCTTTCTTTGTTTACAAGCCATTTGAAGTTGACGTGTCATTGATTTTTTTTTAATATGGAAAAAATTGAATATCGTGCAGTCATTAGATTCTTTGTTTTGAAGGGTTTAAAAGCAAAGGAAATTTATGAACAATTGTTAGAAGTCTAAGGAGTCCTCACCTTCAAAACGCACCGTTGAATTTTGGGTTGGTTAATTTAAACGTGGTCGTACCAGTTATGTAGACAATCAACGTGAAAGACGACCAAAAGCTGCAACCACAGCAGAAATCATTGAGCAGGAACATAATATGGTAAGTGAAGATCCAAGTTTGACTAAGCGTGAAATTGCTAATGCCATAGGCATCTCAGACGAACGAGTACTCCATATTTTACATGAAGAATTACGTATGAAATAACAATTCAACAAAAACTGGATCGGAAACAAATTTCTCAGCGTGATTTGCATTATAAGGATGAGATCAAATTATTGGAAGATCATTGGAACAAGTGTATTGAGCTTCTGAAGATCATATTGAATAAAAAAATATATTTCGTAACAAAAACAGTATTCTTTCATTTCGAGCACAGGAACTTTTCTACCAACCTGTATAATAAAATCATATTAAATTTGGCCAACAATTAGTGTGTCCCCTTAAATAATTTTCCCTTATTGCAGGTCTGAATAAGAAAAAAAAACGTGCTTTGGTTTTGTTGCATAGAATGTAGTAAAGAATACAAGGCTCATTATTTTAAAGCATTGACTTGGGTATAGAATTCAATTGTTAAACAAAAATATTTGAACAAGTGCGTTTTGCTCAAACATCAAGCTTAAATTGCAATGCGGGCCATCAGCCACATCATCATCATCAGCATCGTTATTATTATTAACATTATATGAAAATCTTTACAAAAATCACCCCTTTTTTTCCTCATTTACCATTAAACTTTTTTTTCCATTTACTTAATAAAACTACAACATATTATAAAGAATTTAAGAAAAGGGATGAATTTTTCCTTTGTTTATACAAAAATTTCTTGCAAAATGATCGATCTTCATATACTAAAGTGTATTAGGATTTTTAAGGCCAACACAAAAGTTTATTACTCTACTTTTATTTTTGCCTTAAAGACAAATTATTTAGTTTAGTATAGAGGCATTATTAATGTAAACGGGTTGTTTTTATTTTCAATAGAATCTTTAGTCTTGCATACATATAATAAGTGAGTAAATATTAAATGATTTAAGCAGAAAATCGGTTTTTGTTTATATTTACTTTAAAGGATAAAGACAAAAGGGTTTACATAAAATACATACATACATAACATAAATATGTGTGCTGATGTTAAATTGATGATAAGATGGTTAATGTTGTCGTGATGACATTTTTGTGGATGATGTTGCTGTTGCTGATGACGATATGTCATTCAAATTGACGCCATGTTGTCAAGTAGTTTTTGAAACTGTATATTGGGTAAACAGAATTTGAATTAAAAATGAAACGTTTTTCAATTAATATTACAGAAGGGTTATTAAAACTACGTAGTGTGTGGCAAACGTGTATGAAAACACGAGTATTATGGCAACATAATGTAACTTAATCAGTGAGAAAAACTACACTCACAATATTATTTCGTTAAAAATAATTTAAAATACATATTAAATTAATCGAAAATACAATCAAAATGAGGACTAGTGATTTTTCATTATATTGAGCCTATTTTGTCGTTTTTTTTCAATCATTGTTTAATAATCGACAAAAGTAGTAAAAGCAATAGAAAGTCGTTTAAAATAACCATCAATTTTTAACTGACAAAACGTAGAAAAAAACGGTTTTTGTGGTTTGTTTAACAAATTGAATTTTTTTTATTTGTATGTTATTTTACAAAACACAACACACACAGATGTATATATTTTTATTTTCTATGTGTGTGTATATATTTAAATAATTTCTTGTAATTTTTATTGAAATAATTTTTGTGCAAAATATTTTTGTAAAAAAAAAGAATTATTTGAATTTCTATTTTTTATTTTTTTTTTTTTTTTTTTTTATTTTTTTACCTTTATTCGTATTTTAGATTTACAAATTATGAGAATTTACAATATGTATTACAGCAATTAAGATCTTATATATTTAAAAATAAACTCTAGTAAATATCACAGATTAAGGAAAAAGCGTCGGTATTAGAAAACCTTATAAAAATCAAAAAATAATGTTTAAGAAACTATTAGAGTAAATAATCAAGAGTACTTTAATTAAAAAGTGCTTAGAATATTCACTCCACTAAATTTCTTATAGTATCAAAGTTGGACTGTTTGCATTTTTCGGTGAACGAGTGTGTCAAATATTCACAGAAATTGTCAACTGTTTTGTGTCCAAAACGGCTGTGCAGGTCCGATGTGGGATACCTTCTTCTAAGATTGTAAATGATTTTGAGGTTCTTATTTTGAATGATTTGCAGTTTTTTCGTATGAGATTTTGCAGTTATTTTATACCATACTTGGCAAGCATAAGACATTATAGGTCGTATACACATTTTATACAATAAGATCTTGTTTTTACTATTTAACGTTGACTTTCTATTAAGTAAGGGAAATAGGGCCCGACCACATCTTATAGCTTTATAAGATATTGAATCAACGTGGCTTTTAAAGATTAATTTTTTGTCTAAATTTAGGCCCAGATATTTTACGGAGTCCTTAATATTGATAACATTGTTTTGAATTGTAAGTGGTATCGTAGGTATACGCTTTGGTGACTTATTGAATGGGAAGATAATGGCTTGTGTTTTTTCTTGATTCACTCTAATTTTCCATTTGCCAAAAAATGATTGGGCAGATATTAGCGCGTTCTGTAATCTTTTTATTATTGCATTTGAAACTTTTCCATTGCATATGAGTGCACTGTCGTCTGCGTAAAAGGCAACATCCTGATCTTTCAAAATAATAAAATCTGCAGTATATATTGAATATAATGTTGGAGAAAGAACAGATCCCTGAGGAAGACCTGCTGGGATGAACCTTAACGTTGAGTGGCAGTTTTCCACGCTTACGACGAAGTTACGTTCTGATAAGAAACTTTTGATAAGTTTTTGGATATAAATAGGGTAACCAAATATATTTAATTTGTATATAAGTCCATAGTGCCAAATAGAATCAAAGGCCTTTTCGATGTCGAGAAGTACCATACCAGTACTCTTACGGTTTCTTTTATTTGAATCAATAATATTCGTTACTCTTTTAAGCTGGTGTACGGTCGAATGATGCTTGCGAAAGCCAAACTGTTCTTTATTGATAATATTATTCGTATCAGTAAATATTAGTAATCGTTTTAAAATGATTTTTTCGAAGACTTTGTCTATCAAACTTAAAATACTTATTGGACGATAACTGTCTGGAAGACGTGGATCTTTCCCCTTTTTTGGAATAGGAATAACTTTTGCTGTTTTAAAAATGGAGGGAAAATAGCCATTTCGAATACAGAAATTAAAAATGTTGGTAAGAATTTTAAAAATTAGGTCAGGCATCTTTTTTAATATTATGCTGTTAATCCCATCTAACCCTGGGGCCTTGTTATTTTTAAGATGAAAAACGGTTTCTTTAATTTCCTCAATATCTGTCAGGGAATTTTGATCGACGACGAAATTGTTATTTATATTTAAATGTTGAACATATCTTAAGACTCTTTCATCCAGTGGCGAAGTTTGATTAAGCGTTAACGAGTGAGATTTTTCGAACACATCCCCTATAGCATTTGCTTTATCATCGTTAGTTTTTAAAATTTCATTATTTAAAGTTAAATCAACAAGTTGAGTTCTATTACCTTTTATTGCTTTTGAAATTTTCCAAAATTTTTTAGAACCAGCTGGAAGTTTAGCAATAAACTTAGACCAGTTCTCATTTCTGTCTTTGTTGAGGTGAAAGTTTATTAAATTATTTAGTTGCCTTATAATGGAGTTTAATTGATTTTTTCTATTTATATCATTACACCGTTGGAGTTTACGTCTAAATTTATTTCTCTGTCCGATTAGATATTTACTCAAATCAGAGATTTCACGTTGCCAATCAGTTTTTTTACCAGTTGGAATTTTTTTGAAAGATTTTTGAATTATTTTGGTGACAGTTTCCAGAATTGACTCAATATTATACATTGTTATTTCTTGGGATGTTAATTGCTGATTGGTTAATTCATTGGTAACCCATGTTTTTACAGCTGACCAGTTCGTTAGATGGTATAAAGGAACATTGTCTCTAGTGCAATGAACGTTTCCAAAGATGTTGCATATTATCGGTACATGATCAGAGTTTAATTCATTCGGAAATGTTTCTAATGTTGATATTAATAAAGATGAGTTTGACAGCAGGATATCTACAGTAGACGATTGAGTTGGAGTTAAGTTTTGTCCAAATCTGGTATGATTAATAGGATAATATATATAATAATTAATTATTGAATTTCTATTTTTGGAAACAGAAAACATAAAATTTTACATTAAACAGAAAATATCAATTCCTACTGAATGTCTGTAAATTTGTATAGTTTGTTTTTGAATGACTGATTCAAATAGTTATAAAATATATTTCTATGAATATCAATTGATTCTTCATTTAAAAACAAACTACGTATTTTTAAAAAAACTACAGTCGATAACGGACCAGTAGGTTTGAAAGAAAAATCGATTTAAAAATTTTTCAATAAAATTTCGTTCTCCGGGGCTTAGTTTTTGAGATAAATCGATTTAAAGATTTTTTTAATAAAATTCGATTTTAAGTCGGAAAATAGATGATTTCAAATTAAGCTCCTTTTTGCCTCTTTTTCGTTCTCCGGGGCTTAGTTTTTAATATAAATCGATTTCACCATTTTATACTAAAATTTCATAATAAATTTGATTTTTAGGCGTAAAATAAATGATTTCAAACTAAGCTCCTTTTCGCTCTACTGGGTTTTGTTTTCAAGATAAATCAATTCAATTTTTTTATATAAAATTTCATATAAAATTCGATTTTTGTTTAAAAATGTATGATTTCAAATTACATGTAGAGAAAAAAACATGGTTGGGGCAATCATATTCGAAGAGCATCACATAGTTTTGGGATTATGAATGTGCCAACCATCGTCGTACTATAGTTTTCATATTATGATAATAAAATCACTATAATTTTGACATAATATGCTCCCTACAGTTGAATTACTTATTTATTTTTTAATTTATGATTGTAAACTATGAAAAAGTTCCTTGACTTTAAGAATATTTCTTTAAAAAATGTTTTTTCTTAAGAAAAAAATTTGATATTAAGAACTTTTACAAGAAAACTTCTTTGATTTTATGAACTTTTTTTAATGAAAAAAAAATTCAAGCAAATTTTTAAATTCCAAGGAACTTAGATTCTATGTACTTTTTCCAATAGACAAATTCTTGATTCTAAGGACATTTTTAAGATAATTTTCATGATGATCATATATTATCATTTTTACATGGTTGACTGAACTGACACAAATTTTTTTATATGAAAACAAGATAGTATTATGACTGCAAATATGAAAGACATGTTTTTTTTTTTTTGATTTATAATTATTAATTGATTGTTGTCAGCATTTTATAGTTCCATAATTTTGATATTTTTTTTCATAGTCAGAATTTTAGTTCCCACTGTATGGTTACAGCCAATCATGTTATAAAATAGAAAGTGGTAATAATGAAATTATAAAATATTTACTATAATAATGATGTTAGCGACCATTTTGATGGTTGGAACCTATTTATGAACTAATAATGACAAGCATACCCGAATGCAGCAAGTATAATATGGTAGCAGTGATCATGTGGCAACCAAGTTTTTTTTCTCTGCGTGTAGGCTTCTTTTCGCTCTCAGGGGTTTTAATTTCCACATTTGATTTAAAAAATGTTAATAAAATTTCATATAAAATGCGATTTTGTTCGAAAAATAGATTCAGCTTTATTTCGTTGTCCGGAACTTAGTTTTCGGGATAAATCGATTTAAAGATTTTTTTAATCAAATTTTACATAAAATTTGGGTTTGGTTGGAAGATGATTTTAAATTTAGCTCCTTTTCGCCCTCCCGGGATTATCCACTTTCTAACGCTTCCGTAAAAATTTCCAAAAAATAAAATCCAGTCTTAGTAAAAGTCTACCATACATGGGACTTAACAATTGTGAGTACTAACTAATTCATTGCCTCTGCATTCATATTAATTGTATTGCAATTAAATTATTTTCATTATAATTTTTTTACATAAATAATGATTTGATTCATTGATTAAAGACAATTATTTTATATTTCATTAGTAAGTTTTCGAAAAAATTTAAAATTGGAAAAATCTCTAAAATAGAATATATTATTTTATCTTTTATTTAACATTTTTCTTTTATTAACTACCAATTAATTGTTTGAGCTTAAGGTTCGTTTTTTACAAAAATATTATTTATTTTTCAATATATTTTTTTTTTCAGGTAGAAGATGGTTTTTGTAAAAAAAACAACCTTAAGCTTAAAGAATAAATTGTTTATTACAAAAAAATATGTTATTAAAAGTACAGAGATGTTTCATTCTATTTCCTTTTCTGCATTTAATGTTGCAATTTCACTCGTTTCCCGTTCCATTCCATTTCATTCCCTTTGTCTAGTGTTTCGTTTTCACTCGATTTGCGTTCCATTTCATTCACCTTGTCCAGTGTTTCCGTTCCATTTTATTCCATTTTCCTTGTATAGTATTTCAATTCCACTCGTTTCCCATTCTACTGCATTCCATTTCCCTTCTCTAGTGTTTAATTTCCACTCCTTTCCCGTTCCATTCCATTTCATTCCCCTTGTCTAGTGTTTCAATTCCACTTGTTTATCTTTATATGCATTCTGTTCCCTTTGTCTTATATTTAAATTCCACTCGTTTCTCGTTCCATTCCATTTGATTCCCCTTGTCTAGTGCTTCAATTCCACAGGTTTCCCGTTCAATTCCATTGAATTCCCCTTGTCTAGTGTTTCAATTCCATTTGATTCTCTTTCTACTGCATTTCGTTCTCCTTGTTTAAAATTTAAATTCCACTCGTTTCCCGTTCCATTGCATTTAATTCCCCTTGTCTTGTGTTTCAATTCTACTTGTTTCTCTTTCTACTGCATTTCGTTTTCCTTGTTTAATATTTAAATTCCACTCGTTTCTCGTTCCATTTTATTTTCCCCCTTCCGTTCTATTTAGTTCCCCTTGTTTACTGTTTAAGTTTCAGTCGTTTCACATTTTATTTTATTTCGGTCCCCTTATCTAGTCTTTTACATCCACTGGTTCCCTGCTCCTTTCTCAAATTCAAAAAAGTGTATTATCATATTAGTGATAAGCACTCCTGGGACACATATTTCAAAGATCAGGTTTCTAGCTAAAAAGGGTTGGACAGATCTTTCAATTTTGGAACCTCAATTTTTATTACGTTCCTGGCGAAAATTCCAAATAGTACCCTGTTTAGTACTCCAGACATATTTAAAATTTTAAGTTTTACACCCAAAGCTAAAATTTTATGAAAAAAATTTTCCAAAATTCGGGATTACTAAAATAATGTTGGACTAAATATATATATTTTTTTTAAATTTATGCCTTTTCATGTTTTATTAAAATATTAGTCATATCTTTTGTAGCTATTATTAAACGGAAATTAAAGTTGCTCAAACCTTTTTACATTGTGAATCACTTAAACTATACACTTTGTGATTTATAACACTTTGTTTAAAAAAATGTCTATAATTTACATATAACTTCCAACGCCCTCTACAACCATATCCTAGTAAACATTATAGTTAACTGGTAAAATGTAACAAAAAAAAACAAATTACCATTATCACAGTAACAACGAAACTAAACGAAATTAAACAAATGGATAAAAATCATATGAAATACAAATTTGACATGTATCTCACACCGATCTAACGTCACACTCTTGTATGCACCATAAAAAACCCCCAAATGTTGTAATTCTAATATTGCGAAAAAAAGCAAACCCCTTTTATTGGGGGGTGTTTGTGAACATAACATAACACAACATGATATATGATTATTTATTTTGGTTTTTTTAGGGGACTAAACATATGGTAATTTTTTTGTTTTTTTGCTAAAAAATAATCTAAAAAATACTGAGTAAAAAATGTCTTAATTTGCACAACATTAACTTGCATTTTTCATTTTTATATTTCACTTTTATCAAATATTATTATTTTTTTTTACAACAAGGAAGACCCTTTTTCTATTACACTTCGAAAAGAAAAAAAAAACTTAAAATAAATTGCATGCATGACAATGTCTGTATTATACGTTAACTCCCCCAAAGGGCCTAAAAGTATGTTATAAATAATTTTCATGTATTTTTTTTATAAAATTCTGTTTGGGGGAACTTAACCACACAAACAAAAAGGGAATATACTCATATATGGAAGGCCTCTAAAAATAAGAGTTATGTTATATAATTAAAATTGGATTTCCAACAAAATTATAGCAATGCCTTTATTTAAAAATTTATAAAATTGTTCAAAGGTAGTATTTTAAACAATTTTAAATTCATAACATAATTTAAGGGGATTTAACTATTATAATTTATAATAACTATTAGTTAAATGTGTTAATAAATGTTTTATAATTTAATCTTATTAATTATTAAGATCAACATTTTTCTGAAATAAATTTTAAAAGAAAGGTAGGTTTTTTTTTTGGTGGCATTACAATAAAATATCAAATGTTTACTTCTAGGCTACCTAGAACTGTTGGATTTATTTTTAATTTTAATATTGTTTTAATTAATATTCTTAAATTTTTAATAAAATATTTAAAATTGTATACAATATATTTGAAAATTATTTAACTTTATTCGATCTTATTTTAATATTAATATTCAATTTTTTAAGCTAAAGATCTTACAAATTTTTAGCGAAATATCGAAAATAAAATAAGAAATTTTATAAAAAAAAAAGATCTTTAGCTTAAAAAATTTAATATTATTTGTATACAATATATTAATACCCTTCACCACAGGTGGAAGGGTATATATAAGTTTGTCATTCCGTTTGTAATTTCTACAATATTGATCTTAGACCCTATAAAGTATATATATTCTGGGTTCTTATGAAGAGCGAAGTTGATTTAACGATGTCCGTCTGTCTGTGTGTGTGTTGAAATGGGTTTTCCGAAGAACCCAGACATGATGAGGACTTCATTGTTATTTATTTCTGTTAAATGTGATCCATTTCTGTTTGCTATTAAAACTCAGCCAGATCGGCTGAGATATTAGCAAAAAACCAGGACTACCTTTAATTTTTTCCGTAAAATCCCTTTGTTTAATATGTATGTAGAATTTTACGCATAACAAACACATCCATTTTTTTGAAATTCTTTTCTTTCATCTCCACCTTTTATACACAAACAACAAACACATACAAAGATTTGTCATTTAAATAAAAACCAAACAAATCTCTAATGAACGAAGATTTTTTATGTATGTACCTCTATTAACGATGATTTTGTGTGAGCTTCAATAGCTCAGTTGTCTAGACGCTTGTCACAAATACTTTTTTTTCTCTAAGTCCGCGGGTTCGAATCCCGGTCAATTCACTTTTTTTTGTACATTTTTTTTGTTTTTTTTTAACATTTAATAATTAATTTATATAAAATTTTTTATTAATAATTAAATAATCCATAAATAGTCTAAAAACATCAAAATGTGTATAAAAACCCTCTGATACAAACAAAATACAAACGTTTTTATTTCTATTTTTTGCTTCGATTTAAAAGAATTTATAAACAAATTTTTAAACCATTTTATTTCTTATATATTAAGAAAATTTTATACATAATTTCCCTTTGAGTGCAACTATTTTAGGTCATAACTTATAATAATTTATAAAAAAGAAATTTATAAACTATTTTTCTTCAAATTTTTAAAATTAAGCTAAAGAAATTACAAATGTTTTTTAATAAAAAAGCGAAATAAAATCCCAAATGCAAATTTGCCAGCTAAATCAAACGTTTTTGTAGAAATAAAACACATGCAGTTCTAGTGATTTCTTTTAACGATTTTTTGAAATTCTTTTCTTTCACCTCTTCACCTTTTATACACAAACAACAAACACTATTCTAGAGCTGTAATATGACCTACGGCAAAAGATCGAAAATCTTTAGTATAACATATTTGCTGAAAAACTCGGAAATATCGGTTCAGATACAAAAAAGCTATGCCAAATTTTTTTTAAATGCCTATTTTCTGGAATCATAAATCTTCCCGAGTCCAAGTTTTATCACCAAACTAAATGGTTAATTTCCTCTTAAAGGCGTCCGTATATAAATCTGTCTATTCCATATATGTCCATGTATAAACTTCAGTTTTTTCCCAACCATGGTGAAGGGTATATAAGATTCGGCATAGCCGAATTTAGCCGCTCTTACTTGTTTTTTATTAAATATTTTTTCCAAACAATTGTTTACTTTAATTGAAAAATATCTATGAAAATCATGCAAATTATAAAGAATCATATTACAACAATTTGATGGTAATATGTTTGCCTTACATTCTGGAAAAAAAGAAGACTAATATTTGTTTAAATAAAATACATTAATACTACCTACACTACTCTTGTTTAATCCCCCCCCCCCCCCCCCCCCCCCCCAAATACCAACCCTTTATTTTTTTTTTTCTTTACACTGTACAGCAAACACTTATTATATTGAGTATACTTTATCTGAGGAAAGTCAGGGACGTCGTCAAAAGATAGAAGAGAATTCAACATATCTTTCAAGGGTGAAAGCTGTAAATTTTCTCATTAGCTTCGATGGTTCTTTGATTCAAACAAACTTAACTTGTTTGTAGGTGTTTTATGGTGAAATCGAAAGAAATTATAGTTTTGTATTTGATCGGGCTGAAGGGAATCGGTTCATGTGCCCCTATAAAAGTGCCACAAAAATGTTGTCTTATGCTTGTTCACACTTTTCATGTGAGAAATATAAAGATATTTCGGTGAAATTTGGTCTAAGCTTAGTGACATGCTTAATTGCTTGTGATATAAGTCGATCCATCTTTTCCGCAAATAAGTGTCCTCCAAAATGGGGTTTAATACCGCAATAGCTGACAAATTTGCAAGAATCTGCCTCATATATGTCTGGTGTAGGTTATTCTAACATATAGTCGGCATTCCCGACTTTAACATTTTTACTCGTTTTTTTTATATAAAAATTCACGTTTTAGTAAAAAAACAAGTTAAAAAAAGGCTTAAATTTGGCTGTGCCGAGTCAAATGTTCTAAAAAAATGTTCTCACTATTTTTGTTACAAATAAGGTAAAAAATTCGGGTAAAAAAAATTTTTTTTTTTTTTAATTTATTTATTTATTGAATCTTCACTTAAAAATAGTGAACTAACAATAAGTTTTAAAAATCTTAAAAGCTAAAAACTAAGTTACTTAGTCCAGCCATTGCCAGACGAAATATTATTTATTCATTTATTATCTAAATTTTTCTCAAAGCATAGGTTCTTTGAACTAGTACGCCAAATCGGCTTTGGCCCTCCTTCTCAGACGCTGGTGACGGCGATTTCCAAGTAGATTACGCACTAGTTCATTTGTATGAGTCTCCAGTTTACCTAAATAGCTTTGGGTAGATTTCACGGCCTCTTCTTTAACTAGAGGAACATTCAAATCTGAGTGTAATATACATATGAGGGGGCGCCTGTTATCGTAAAATGTTGTTCTGCTTTCTTTGAATTCTCTGAACATTAGAATGGGAGGCCGTTGCCCAGAGTTAATTCCATAACATCATATGGGTTTTTTTATCGAGTTGTACAGCAATAGTTTACAATCGAGGCTGAGTCTGGAGTTTCTTCCGATTAACGAATTGATTTCAATGATTTTTAATTTCATCTGAGTTAATTTTGCATCTATATGATTCTTCCACGTGAGTCGACGATCAAGATGAATGCCTAAATATTTGACACTTGTATGTTGGGGTATGTTTTGATTATTTATTCGGATCTTTATTTATTCGGGCATGTTTCTCTTCTTAACGTAAAAGTAATATGAATACATTTCTGCTTATTCACCTTTATTTTCCACTGATTTAGCCACACTTCTAATTGACAAACGTGATTTAAATCTTGGCGAATAAATATCAGTCGATTGTACAATTTCAAGAGTTGTTAAAACTGAAGCGGGGATTAGCCTTACTTCTGTGATAACAATCTTGGCAAATAAATATCAGTTGATTGTACAAAAATTTTTTTAGGTGAAAAATGGAAACAAATTTTGTGGATGGAAAAAATTTAGATGAAAAAAAATTTTTGAAGTAAAAAACTTTTTTTTTTTTGTTGTGAAAACAAATTTTGTGAATGGAAAAAAAAAGTTTTGAGATGAAAACAATTTTTTGATGTAAAAAAATTTTTTGTGGTAAAAAAAATTTTAGTGGTGAAAAAAATTTTTTGAAGTGATTATTTTTTTTTGCTGTGAAAAAAATTTGTGTGGTAAAAAAAATTTTTTGTGGTGAATATAAAAAATTATTCAATTCTAAGGGACTGGTTAAAAAAGAAAAGTAAATATTTTACTTGCCAGTCGCTACTTGAAATTGTACTAAAATACTCCAATTTTTATGGAACGCTGGACCAATTTTGCTCATTTTCAATACCAAACTGCTGGCGCCGTGATCGCCATTTCAACAGACGGACATCTCTAAATCGACTTAAAATTGCATAAGGATCACGAATATAGTATATACTTTATAGAAATTCAATATAATAACTAAATTATGCTGTGAAACTTCTGAGGAAACTCTTAAGCAAATTTCATTTCTTAAATTAATTCCTTTTAAAAGTCGAAAGAAAGTATCGTTAAGTTTTTCTTACGCCTCTGCTTAAATGTTATCATATAACAGACTATTATAGAGTTTTCATTATTATATTTGATATCCTTAACATTATGTATGAAAACCTTAACGTTAACAACATCGAGCAAAATAATAAGGGTACCTTACATTATTCCCTTTATTTTTTTTTACGCTAAAGTTAAAGAAAAAAATAAACTTGACTTCATGTAAAAAAAAACGTCTTCTTAGTTGTCATTTTATACGCACGTTTTGTTTTTGGTGATATGAAATTTATACATACAACATGTATTTCATATGTCTTCTGTTATATTTTTTTAAATTGACTTTGTAACATCATTCTATACATATGACACTTACTTTATCATACATTTTTTTCTACACTGCAAAAAAAAATCCATACGTAATACATACAAAGTCTTTCGTACATTGTACTAAATTTATTGTTAATTGTACGAAATATATCTTTTTTTCACACTACAAAAATCTTTCGTAAAATACACGAAATGTAAGAAGATTTTTTCGTTATTTTAAATTTATTTATGAAGTTACTTTTTAATAAAAAAAATTTAAAAGTACTTCATAAAGTATTTTTTTGTTTTGCAAAATTAGTTATTTTACTAAATATATGTATTTAATTTTTCTACATATAAAATGAAAATTATTGGTTCACATTTTTAGAGATTAAACACTGTTTTTTGATAATTTGTTGGTATCGAAAAATCTAAAAAAAAATTTAATTTTATTATAAAACAACAAAATAATAATACGAAATTTGAAATTTGACTAAACTGCTTTGTATATTCTACGAAAAAATAACTACCCAATTGAAAATCGAAATATAGGGTGATCCATTTCGAGATACTTTTTTCAATAGCCTTTTTTTTTGTCAGATCACGTGGGAGCCGTGTCATGCTGTCATGTTATTATACCCTCCACCATATATGGTGAGGGTATATATCAGTTTGTCATTCCGTTTGTAACATGTTGAAATATAGGTTTAAGACCCCATAAAGTATATATATTCGTGATCCTTATGCAATTTTAAGTCGATTTAGCGATGTCCGTCTGTCTGTCCGTCTGTCTGTCTGTTGAAATCACGATCACGACGCGAAGACGCAAGCGGGGGTGCCTATTTTTGCCCAGATTATTGAACATCCTCCCGAGCAGTTTGGTATTTAAAATGAGCAAAGTCGGTTAAGCGGTTCAAAAGTTATGAGTGAAAATGTGAAGGTACCTCTAAATTTTCGATACAAATTTGTACAATTTTTCTGTATCTATTTTTTTTTTTTCTGTTAAGTAAGTAAAAATGTTTTTAAGTCTTTTTATTGTTTGATTACATTTATTGTCTTACATAATATGAGAATAATAACATTCTTAGAGCTATATGTGTGTTACTCTGATAACTAAACGTAAAAATCAACAATGTTAAAGTCGCTAACAGAGCAGACCTCTGTAAATAACATAGCTAAAACTAAATAAATAACATTACTAAAACTAAATAACAAAAGTTCGTTACATAAATTGATAAAACATATTCATATTACAGTTCATGCAAAATTTAGTATATACGTATATCATCTTCAGCCCCTATGGTGGAGGGTATTCAAAGATTCGGCACAGCCGAATTTAGCCCTTTTTTACTTGTTTTTGTTTAGTATTGTTTGGCATTTCATAATGGAAAGACTTACGCCTGAACAGCGTTTACAAATCGTTCAACTTTATTACGAAAATTCACGTTCTGTGAGGAATGTGTTTCGTGCACTTCGCTCAACTTATGGTCAACATAATCGGCCTACTGAGCGTACAATTCGCAACACCATCACCCATTTTGAGCATTCATTATTGGATAATATGCGACCGAATAGACCACGTCCAGCACGCTGTGAAGAAAACATAGCAGCCGTAGCTGAGAGTGTACACGAAGAGCGTGGAGAGTCGATTCGGCGCCGTTCGCAGCAACTCGGACTGACGTATGGAACGACTTGGCACATATTACGTCGAGATCTTAAATTGAAAGCGTACAAAATACAGCTTGTGCAACAACTGAAGCCGCTCGACCTTCCCAAGCGACATCGCTTCGCTCTATGGGCTCTTGAAAAGTTCCAAGAAGATCCGACGTTTTTTAGGCAAATTTTATACAGCGTTGAGGCCCATTTCTGGCTCAATGGGTATGTAAACAAACAAAATACCCGCATTTGAGATGAAGAGCAACCTGAAGAGATTCAAGAACTGCCACTTCATTCAGAAAAACAACGGTTTGGTGTGGTTTGTGGGTCGGTGGAATCATCGGTACATATTTCTTTAAAAATTATGCCGCTGCGAACGTAACCGTCAATGGCGACCGTTATCGTGCCATGATAACCGACTATTTGATGCCTGAAATTGAAGCTCGTGAACTCGGCGACATTTGGTTTCAACAAGACGGCGCCACTTCCCACACATCGCATCAATCAATGTGTATTTATTGAGAAAACACTTCGGTGAGCACATAATTTCACGTTTTGGGCCGGTCGATTGGCCACCAAGATCATGTGATATCTCAGCGTTAGACTTTTTCCTGTGGTGATATGTAAAGTCTAAAGTTTGTGCGGATAAACCCGCTTCGATTCAGGCCTTGGAGGAAAGCATCACGCGTGTCATTCACCAGTTACCATTCAAAATGCTCGAACGAGTCATCGAAAATTGGACTCAACGGATGGACCATCTGCGACGTAGCAACGGCCAACATTTGATAGACATAATCTTCAAAAAATAAATCCCAAAGAATGTTCTTTCAAATAATAATAAACACTCCCCCATTAAATTTGAATTTTCTGTGTTTTTTTCTTTAAAAAAGTAGGGAACCTCGAAATGGATCACCCTTTATATATGAACAAACATGTTCAATGATACATGAGTTGGTATATGATCATACATAGGCATACATGATCACATACGTCCATGCATATATCATTATATGACCACATATGATCTCATATATTTTCATATATCTTTGGATCCTAAATTTGAAGGTATATGGTCGCATATGATCACATATGATTATATATGATTCATACATATATGCTCATGCCATATTCTCTTAAATTTAGGATATATATGAAATCTTCGGATAATATATGAGATCTTGTATGCCCATGATTGATTATATATCAACCCATGTGTGATCAGGTATGTTCTTGTATATTTAAATTTTTACATGGGTACCAAAGTTTTTTTTTCTCGTTTGCCTGTATTTTTTCTCAGTGTACGTTATCAACATTTTTATGTAAAGTTAAAATGTTTTATGTTATAGATTCCCTTAGCTCATATCAATTTTAATATAGACAGACTTGTTATATGTTAATGATGAAAAGATATTCCATTCTTTTTGAAATAGACAAGAAACAAAAATTCAAAATGTATGTGTTAATATTTAATAGTAAATCACAAAAGAAGTGAAAATGGTAAAAAAGGATATGCACGACTAATATTGTTTATAGGTTTTAAAAATATATATTGTTTTTTGTTAGAAAATATATGAAATAGCAAACAGAATATTTAAACTATATATGTAACATACAGTACTAGAATTGTATAATCTCTATATAACACTGTTCAAGCAATTAGTTTAAGCTGGTGTAATTTTTAAAATCCGTGAGAATTTTTTTTAACTGACACCTTTTTAATGGTTGTGTTTTAAATTTCTTTTGATTTTTTCATTTTAATATTTATCACATGTGTTTCTTTCGAAATGTACTGCTAATTGTTTAAAGCTGTTTAGATCATTAGAACTATTTTTGTGTGGCAGGTTTTTCAATGAACCATATGTTTTTGTTTTTTTTAGTTAAAGTCATTACTTCCTAAGTATCCATGCAACACATTTTTATCATAATTAGTTGACATTTTTTGTTAAAAGAAAAAAAAAACTCGCCTTAAATCTTTGTTAAAAGTCATCATAAATTAGGATTATTTATATAAAGGAAATTCAATATCAAACAAAATACTCAAATTACAAAAATTAAATCTACAAAAATCACTTATTTCCTTTAAAACATATATTTTAAAATAAAATTAAAAAATGTATCCAACAACAATCGGAATCCAACAAACGGAATCCAACTCCGTTTACGTACCGTTTTCTTTATCCGTAAACGTACCAGAAAACGGATTTTAAGGAACACCGAATCCGTTAAAAGTCCGTGAATGACGGACCGTTTACGGACAGATATATCGGATGAAAAACGGAGTTGGTCTGTTAAAAGTCCATCAATGACAGACCGTTTTGTCGGATGAAAAACGAAGTTTTCCGTTAAAAGTCCGTAAGTAACGGACGGTTTACGGATCCGTATTCGGTCCGCATTCGTACCGTTTTTTTTTCAACAAAAAACGGATTTGTGTAAAGGCGTATTATATTAATTTTTTTCTTTAAATTTATTTACAAAGATATTTAAAATAAAATAACAAAACTTAAAAAACTAAATACAACAAACACCAAACAAAATTACAAGCAAATACGATATTTATCTCCAGCACAATTAGCATCCATCAATCACTGCGATTGCGGCCCATTAAAAATCATGAAAAAAAAATAAAAGAAAAATTTAATTTCGGTTTAAATGGTGGTACTTACGATATGATGAAGCAGACAATGCAAATTTTTTCACAAAATAATTTTGCACACATCATCGTAAAACTTGTTTTAAATTTCATAAATATTTAGCTGAGGGATATTTAAGTATTCGTTTTTTATAACTAAACAAATCCAAAAGCAACGGAAGAAAAACTGATGAAAAACAGTGGTCCGTATTTGACGGTACAAAAACGGATACACCAAAACGGAGTCAAAACGTATTGTTTTCGAAAATTGAATTATACGGTACGTTAATGTTCCGTTTATGTACAAGCTTCGACGGATACGTATTTTCGAACCGTAAAAATGTTAAGTCAAAGCAATCGTATATTATAACATTTAACGCTCCAATACCTTTGGTTATTTTGAAGTACCCTGTATATTAACAGGTTGGCCCTATCAAGGCAATGGAGACAATACTCTCCATCAGACGATAGATGTTCAGGTTAAGTAAAAGGCTTCACTTACGACTTACAGACTGATGATGCTCGGGGAGTGGTCTCAGCATCAGAGTGTCTTTCAAAATAGTCCAGGCTATCACAATTTCAATATGGAATGTAATATGGTGGCGGAACAATGTGTATTAGCGGATTGAGATTTTCTTATACCGCACAGGAAGCTGTGGAGAGATGAAGGAATATTGGATTGTATCTATGGAATTCATTTATACAGGGTGGGTCATTTAAATTTGAATCCGCTATAAAAAAAGTACTGATTATTTTTTAAAATTTCTGGATTTATTGGAAAGGTTGAACTTTGTCATATAAGAAAGTAACACAATATCATTCATATGACTACCACGACTGGATCGGCAGTACCTCATCCGATAAACCCAATTTTTCAGAAATGTGAGAAATTTTCAGTTCCTGAGAACATTGACGAGTTGATGGATGTTCTTGGACTCAGACACAGCAGCAATTTTTTCGATTGAACGCACTGGACGAGAACGTACACGGGTTGGTTTATCCAATACCTATCCATTTTCATGAACTCTCTTCAAAAATTGACGCACAAACTGAACGGAATGCCGATCTCTTCTCGAAAATTTTCCACGTAAATTTCTTACAGTTTGCGTTAAAGATTCACTACTTTGAATATAAGTTCTTAATATTTCCCAATTTTGTTCGTATAGAGTCCCATTTTGCAAATTTCAAACATAAACAAAGTAATCGGTAGTTAAAATTTAAAACTTTAAATGGCCCGCCCTATACACTGATGGTTATAAACTGAGAGAACTGGTTTAGATTTCTTATACGGGGATTTGGAAATAGGAATATGCACAACACCATTTTTTAAGCGGAGGTTGTGACTATTACGGCGTACATTCGGGTTTTAACTGCGACTGATTATTTTGGCTGTGAACCTGTGATTTTGAAGACGGGTTTTAACTGAAAGACGCTGATGGACGTTTATTCTGGTAGGGCACGTCTGCGGTTGATATTAGTACCCGGTTACTGTGGAGTGGAGGAATGACGAGCAAGCCGTTAACCTTCAAAATCCAAGACCTTTTTAAATGAATAAAACGCAGCTTGTACCTCTAAATTGGGGATAATGTGCGATCACAAAGGTTCTGTCAGATCACTCAAATGTGGGTTTGACAAGGAGAATCTTAAGGCTGGGGAACAGTTCGTTCCTCCCAACCTGATGAGAATTGTCACAGACCACTTTACGGTCACACCTTTTGAAATTGGGAAGGACTGACTCTGTGATGTGTAGTGAGGAGGGCGATGAGCATTTCCCTTGGTCCCTTTGCTCGGCTTTTACAAGGCGTAGGGTAAATTGTTGGCACGGCGACGTTATACCGCCATTAAACTGTAGAAATACATAAGGATAATGGATTCTTCAGGTAGACCGGAATTTTTATTATGGCGTAGTTTTGTGCATAGGTGAGGTTATGGTCACCGATATTTTTGTTTGTAGCAACAGAAATTCATTTAATACATCATAATTTTAATTGGAAAATTATTTTTAAAGTGACCCAATGATTATTTGGTTAAGACAACCAAATAATTCGGTTGCTGCAACCAAAGCATTCAGTTGGCAAGGAATTTGGTTGGCACAACAAATCTGTTTTTTTCTGGGTTTCATCAATTTTTGGATGATCATGAAGGGTAAATGGCCCTTTCTCTCTTCAACCTAATCTTAAACTTAGGTTATGTTCCATTTTCCTTAAGTTCCGTAAATATTGCTTTAAATTTATAGAAATAATACTTCCCACATAGGTTTTTATAAACGAGGTGACCAGCTTTTTTTTACTCTGCATAAAAACAGGATGAAGCATTATTTTAAATTTGAGATCCTAACTTAGGATTTTTGCATACAAAAAATTTGGCGCCCAAAATTGGGCCCTAACAAAAATTAAAATAAGAGAATTGAATAAAACAATTTTAAACATATTAACAATGGTCTTGGAGTAACGGTTTTTAATAGTTTAAAAACAAACTGCTAATACACCAATACCTTGTTTAACGTGTCTTTAGATTAATTTCTTTAATTATTTAATTTTATTTGCACTTTTCGTTAAAAAAAAATTCTCACAAAATTTCTTCATTTAAATTTTTAACCATTTTTTTATTTAAATCTTTATTAATTTCTCTGCTTATTTTCGTCTCTCCTTATAATTTACAATCTCCTGTCAAAAGCTTTATAAGTTAAATTAAATTTTTGCTTGCATTGAATGTTCTACAAAGTGTTTTTTTTTCTCTTCTATATTTTATAATTTATGAGTTCAAACAGGTGTTTGCTATTGTCACTTTTAGAAAATAGGGAAAAAAGCTCATATAGTATAAAATATTTTATACACTTAAAAAAGTTTGTAAGTTAAAATAACTGAAAATATCATTTAAAAGAAATGATATTTCATTTAAAAACCCGTCTACTTAATTTTCATTTAAATGAAATGCCATTTGTTATTTATTTTTAAATGTTGATTAATCAACTGATACATCCGTAAGAAACAAATGATATAATCAGTTAAAATAAATGTCAAAATTTTCCCTACCAATCATTTAAAAATAACTGTTTTTTTCATTTATTTGAAATTATTTCCGTTTTTGTATTTTTTTTTTAATATACTCGTACAATACAAAATGTATGTGTGCATATGAAGCTATAAACACTTTTTGTGTGAATGTATTTGTGTATGTATGTGTGTTTATGAAGTTCTTGTAATTTGTATTAAAAATTTTGTATATATACAACCAATTTAAATAAAAAAATCAAATTGAATTTTTTTGAATATTTTTTTTTTTTGAAACATACAGCAAACAAAATTTAAATTTGTAATAACTGTTACGGACACAAATAAACCACAAGTTTCCGTTTTGTGGGTAAATTTTTATTAAATTTCAAACAAATGAAAAAAATAAATGAAACTGAAAAAAATCAGTAAATGATAGTAAATTATTTCGAATAAATGTATAAAAAAGTTAATATAGATATTTCTTTGAAAAATAAATGTTTCTTCCTTTATTTTTAAATGAAACGGAAAACTTTTTTATTAAACTACAAACAGTTAACTACATAATATTCTGAGTGTACATATGAGTCTTTATATAACAATTGTTCAGCTTAAAAATTTTTTAACAACTTTTTTTTAAAGGGTCATTCCTTAAAATTTTTCACAGTAAGTTGTAACACCGATGCAATATACTTTTTCCTACAGTGGGCCAGTTGTTAAGAAAAGCCTCATACATAATCTAGTACAAAACTGTTTACCCTACATTGTATTTGAGGGTTTTGTATGTTTGCTTAAAAGTGTTGGAAAATGTACTGCAGTAATAGAAATTTTCATAAAAATATATAACAAAAATCATTGTCAACATATGCAGATATTTTATATTCCTTTACAGAAAGTAAATATAATAAATTTTCCTTTATGCTGAAAGTTAATAGAGTGATTGACATATAAATTTTAAAATAAAATATAAATTTATAGTTTAGAATATTAATTTTAAGACATCAAATTTATATATAAAATGATAAAAAAAACATTTCAATTATAGAAAAATGTCTTTAGAAGACATAAAATTAAATATAATATAAATATAAAATTTCCAAACCATTTACAGTGAAACCTGACAACTGTAAATTTTCTAGCCTTCAAGAAAATTGTTCACAATATTTTTTGTTTTTTTTTTTAATAAAAACTAAAGAAAACTTTAAATTTGTATTGCAGCTGTTTCCATTTCGTGTCATTAATTTTTTTTTTTTCATAATTCCTACATATGATTTATTCTTTGTATTTTTTTTTCACAATCTCACATATGAACAAAATGAAAATATTACATTTTCCATCTAATTTAGTAGCATTATTACAAAAAAAAAAAGTAATAAAATCAAAATTTCTAAATATGAAAATTCAAAAATAAATTACCTTTCACGGAGTCTTGCCACTTGCCACTATATTAAGTTTATTTTTTTTTTTTTTTTTGTCAAAATCCCTTCACTCGCTATAACTGAAGAATAATAAACCATAACAGAATTTTGTATAAAACATATTAAAAATAATATGAAACAAATGTAAGAACATTTGCATATGTCTTCACACTTATACAATATTTTTTGGCCACATATGATGCTTTTATTAAAAAAAAATTATACATATATAAAGTTATGATTGTAAAACTTCACATTCACTTAAAACATTTGTTGTAATTTCTTTCTTTTATTTTGTATGACTTACGCGTTTTTATATAAAAACGTCTGGTTTTGTCAGTCTGCAAATGTGTTTTACAAGTATTTTAATATATAAAAAATTTCTTGATTTTTTTTTTATTAAAAAAAAAAATGAATAAATGTAAAAAAGATTTTTCCACCAGGCCTCCTTCTTGAGTTGAAAACTGCATAAACTATATTAAGTGATGTGTAATGATTTATAACGTAGCCTTCATAAGTTCATAAATGTCATAGGAAAACAGGCGTGCAATGTGAATGTATTGTCACTAGCTGTTGCCTGAATGGCTGGCTGCATGGCAGGCAGGCTGTTGATAGATGACATAAAAGACATGGATGTATACGTTTAATTAGATTTTTTTAAATATATCTTTAAAAAAATGTGATAATATAAAATTCAGTAATTGAAAATAATTTTCATAACTTATAAAAATTGCATAAATCGAATAAATTCTCATTTCATGGTCATTAATATTTAGAACATAAAACTAATTATTAATACACGTTGATAAAAAATAAAAACATATTAAATAGGTTTAAAAAAAACAGATACAAAAAATGGAGTTATTCCAATCTAAAAGCTGTCTTTTATAGACATTTTCAACAATTTCTATTCTAATTGTACCTGTCAAAATCGGCTATTCTATTTTCTTCTTACGATAAGCATGTTTTTTAAAAAAATTAAAAAATAGATTCCATTTTCCCAAAACAATTTCATAAATTAAATCAAACTTAAAACTATCTTAAAAACTAACGTGTTCAGTTATTTGAAAGGAATTGCTGCAAAAAGCTTTACAGGTTGGTTGAAAAGTTCCTGCGCTTGAAATGAAAGAATACTGTTTTTGTTACGAAATATATTTTTTATTCAATATAATCTCCTAGAAGCTCAATACACTTGTTCCAATGATCTTCCAATAATTTTATCCCATCCTTATAATGGTTTTCCGGAAGCTCTGCAAAATAACCGTCTACGGCTGCTATGGCCTCTTCATTCGACGAAAAATGCTTTCCACGAAGGAATTGTTTGAGATTTCTGAAGAGATAGTAGTCACTGGGAGCCAAATGTGGTGAATACGGTGGATGTTCAAGCAATTCGTACTTTAATTCTTTGAATTTAGCAGGTGCATTGTCTTGATGAAAAATGATTTTTTTTTCTTCTTTTAACCAGGTCTTTTCTCACGAATTTTTTCATCCAGCTGATCCAAAAGGCTGCAATAATATTCATAGTTGATTGTTTTACCTTTCTGAAGATAATCAATCAACAAAATTCCTTTTGCATCCCAAAAAACTGATGTCATAACCTTCTTTGCTGATCGTTGTTACTTCACCTGCTTTGGAGCTGAACAACCAGCTTCAGTCCACTGTAAATGTTCTTGTTTCAATTTAGGATCATGGTGGTAGATCCAAGTCTCATCCATAGTTATAAAACGACGCAAGAAGTCGGTTTTATTCGGCTTAAAACGCTCCAAATAACGCTGAGAAATTTGTTTTCGATCCAGTTTTTGTTGAATTGTTAATGTGTGCGGCACTAACTTTCCAAACAGTTTTTTCATACGTAATTCTTCATGTAAAATATGGAGTACTCGTTCGTCTAAGATGTCTATGGCATTAGCAATTTTACGCTTAGTCAAACTTGGATCTTCACTAACCATACTATGTACCTGCTCAATGATTTCTGCTGTGGTTGCAGTTTTTGGTCGCCCTTCGCGTGGATCGTCTTCAAGGCTGGTACGACCACGTTTAAATTCACCAACCCAAAATTCAACGGTGCGTTTTGAAGGTGAGGACTCCTTATACACTTCTAACAATTGTTCATAAATTTCCTTTGCTTTTAAACCCTTCAAAACAAAGAATCTAATGACTGCACGGTATTAAATTTTTCCATATTAAAAAAATCAATGACACGTCAACTTCAAATGGCTTGTAAACAAAGAAAGAATTGACAGAATGACTTGCAACATTGCATGTGTTCTCAGGACAGTTTTACCAACTTGAGAAAAAAAAGTTTGGAGCTAGCAGTGCCATCTCTTAGTGAGCGCAGGAACTTTTCAACCAACCTGTAAAATTTAAATGCAGTTTAGAGTTATTGAAGAAACTATACTCTTGAAAAATTACCCAGCAAAACCACACATTACCAAATAATGGGTAAAGTAATGTATAGCCATAGGGGCCGATGGATTACTTTACACCTGACTTCATTGATGAATTTTATAGGCGATGAGCCTCAAAGTAATGTATATACCCATTATTTTAGAGGTGATAATGTAAGGGATTACTTATATGGTTACGAGAATGGAAAAAGTAATGTGTCTAAAAATAGATTTTTAAAGAAGAGGAATTTTTATTAAAAAAAATTATTACAAATATTTTATTTAAATTATTTGTAATTAAAAATAATATGGTGAAGATGGGAATCGAACCAGGGAACTCTGGTTGATAGCCAAGAACTCTACCCACTGAGCTATCGACGCATATAGTATTTGATTGCTTTAAACTTAAATAAATTGTTGCGCTTCGTTTTTTTATTTAGTGTTATCAAAAGAAACATACATTACCCTTTTGCTTACAAAAAAACACAAAGTAATGTATCTAAAAATAGATTTTCAAAAATATTTCAATTATTACTTTACATTTATAAATCAGATATTACGTAATCAATAATGAGTAACTTATTATTTTATGCTTGCAAATAATGTAAAAGGTAACGAGCTATCATTACAAGGTAACACATGAGAATATCGCACCTATTACCAAAGTTTTTCTGGGGTGTTCAGTTTTTTAAACCAAATTCTTTTCTAGATTCAAAAAGCTTTAAAATATAAATTTATCATGCAGGTTAGAGTCATTTAGGATAAAAATTCATATTTTTACATAGAAGGCCTGCATCGAGGTTCAAGCTGATTTGGATGAATTTGATGTGTAGGTTCCATATTAAAATTTAGGATATTAGCTCCAGCGTTTGGACTGGCTGATTATTGGATATGCCTAAAAAAAACTACCTTATTAGCATATACACTCGGGAAACATACTTTTAATTTCAAGTTTTTGGTAGACTTTTTCCCTTTTGTTTCTCCCCTTCAAAATTTCCCGTACCCGCCATCTTAGTGGATGTCTACATTGCAATAGCAGCCTACAAATTTCAAAATCTTTGCTTCAGTGATTTGGGTGTTTAGGGGCACACTTTTTCCCTTTATAATCCCAATTTCTCCACGTTTTTATTAAAAAATTAAAAAAAAAACTGTTTCTTAAGCGAATTAGCCTATATTCCAGTGAAAATATATTTAAAATTTCAGATTTCTAGACGAAAGAGTCTGGAAGGGATAATAAAAGGGAATACTTTTTTCCGCTCTTAGAAAAATTTCTTAAAATGTCTTCTTGTTTAGATGCCTACTTCGTAGTAGAAGCCTTATTGGGCTAGGTGATTAAAGCGACTTTTTTCTCTTTAAATTCTATTTTTACAACATTCTTATTTGAAATTCCAAAGAGTATATCATCAGTACGTAAGAACATAATTCAAATAACATATATTTTAAATTTTTGATTTCTAGCTGAGAAAGAATCCAAAAGATTCGTGCAAGGGTATTAACCCCTTCTCAAGAGAATACGCATATTAAATTAAAGAGACGTTTTTACCTTTTAGAACCTTAATTTTACCTCGTTTCTGACAATAATTCCTAAAAGTGTACTTTAAGCAAATGAACACATGCCTCAATATGTACCTTAACATTAATTAACCTATACAATTTAAGATTTCCAGTTAAAGGGGAGACTTTATGCCCCTACCTGTAGGAATTTCTAAATCCTCAACACTGAAGGAGAACCTACATACATATCAAATTTCAACTTCCTGGCTCCAGTGGTTTGGGTGGGCGAATTTGTGTAAATGAGTGAGTCAGCTTGTCACTTTGTATGAAACTGTATATGAGTGCAGTCAATCAAATTCATATATTTTTTTGACATTCAAGTTTTTTCAATATTCGTAGTTCAGCACCCCCGTTTCTGTATCTGATGCGAGAAGTTTTCGCATCGAGAAATTTATAGTTACCCTATTTTATACAAAATGACTTAATAGATAATAAAGTTGATTGTATTTTTACTGGAAATTTTTTTTGAGCTTCTAACTTTTAAAGCTGTGGTACCTTTAATTTTGTAAAATTTCTTATTAGATGAAGAAAAAACAAGAATACAGCGCCTTATTATCTTCTTTAGATTAATATATATTTAAATGCCAGTGACTCACCCTATAGCAAGCAGAACAGGGTTGCATTTTACATGTTTTTTGCGAAAACTTTATTGATGCGAGAAATACAGAAACGAGGTGCAGGGCTTCAGGCGACTTTTCGCAGCGACTTTTTCCAATATTTTTATATCAAATATTCCAAATAGGTGGCAACTCTGCTTTCAAATCATATGCAAATTTTTCTTTTTACGAGTACTTTCATTTTTTAAATTTCAAACATGCTTTTATACAAAAATATTTCCGTTTTTACCACAGTGGGCCGATAAAAAAACATGTTCATTATTATTTTTTTGCCCTACAACATAATCAAATTTCATCCAAATCCGAAGGGACCATTTTGCATACCTTCCTTGTTAGCACCACAATTTAGAGAGACAGAAGGTTGCGGGTTTGATCCCCAGGGGCGGTAACATTAATTTTTAAAAATAATATGAATGAGTTTTTTTTTTATACATATCGTATATCGCCATTTTCCTCAGACGTATCGCAACATCCTCATTCGGTGTTCGCATATCACCTAAACTCACCGTGAACTATAAAAAGCTTTAACAAGTTCGCCAACTCTCCATCAGATGACGGGCAAAAACTGTTCTAAGATTTATTATCAGCTTTCACCTTTCATCTCTCCTCTATCCTCTTTCCAAATAAAGCAACACATTCCTAAGTAGGAAAAATTTCCTGAGTGTTCCTTCAATTTATAAAAGTAAAATAAAATTTAATTTTTTTTCGCATTTGATAAGTTTTTTTATTTAAGCACTAAGTTTTACAAAAGGAAAAATTAAAAAGTGTTTATACACCAGCATGTAGACTTATTTTACTTTCTTTCCCACGAGGATTGTACATGGGGTCACTAGAAATTTACTCAATTTCTATTTAAGAAATGTGATATTCTTTTTTTTTTTTTTTTGAAATATCA
Organism: Eustalomyia histrio; assembly: GCA_949748255.1. Taxonomy (NCBI): domain Eukaryota; kingdom Metazoa; phylum Arthropoda; class Insecta; order Diptera; family Anthomyiidae; genus Eustalomyia; species Eustalomyia histrio. The sequence goes on from OX456527.1 coordinate 120,638,984, forward strand.
TTGTACTAACTAACAATTTTCAACTTCATTAAGTTCTTTGAAAATTAAAATTTCCCAAAGCATACCAAATATTGAACACTTCGTCAAACATCAATATGGTTACCCCCCCTCAAAAGACAGACAATCAAACAAAGAAGACAACAGCATTTAAAAAATAGGAAATAAAGCAAAACTGTGACATATGAGTACTGAGAGAAAAATGTAAAAGAAACCTCTATATTGATGGTCATAATTTGAGAAGTCTTACACAATTTAAGTTAAGCGCATCATCATTTTACTATTTCATTATATAGCGTGATCCATTTCGAGGTTCCCTACTTTTTTAAAGAAAAAACACAGTAAATTTAAATTTAATGGGGAATGTTTATTATCATTTGAAAGAACATTCTTTGGCATTTATTTTTTGAAGGTTATGTCAATCAAATGGTGGCCGTTGCTACTTCGCAGATGGTCCATCCGTTGAGTCCAATTTTCGATGACTCGCTCGAGCATTTCGAATCGAAGCGGGTTTGTCCGCATAAACTTTAGACTTTACATACCCCCAAAGGAAAAAGTCTAACGGTGTGATATCACACGATGTTAGTGGCCAATCGACCGGCCAAAACGTGAAATTATGTGCTCACCGAAGTGTTCTCTCAATAAATCCATTGATTGATGCGATGTGTGAGAAGTGGCGCCATAGTCGGTTATCATGGCACACGATAGCGCCAAATCGACTCTCCACGGTCTTCGTGTACACTCTCAGCTACGGCCGCTATATTTTCTTCACAGCGTGCTGGACGTGGTCTATTCGGTCGAATATTATGCAATAATGAATGCTGGGTCTCAAAATGGATGATTGTGTTGCGAATAGTACGCTCAGGCCAAGTATGTTGGCCATACGTTGAGCGGAGTGCACGAGACACATTCCTCACAGAACGTGAATTTTCGTAATAAAGTTGAACGATTTGTAAACGTGGTTCAGGCGTAACTCTTTCTATTATGAAATACCAAACAATACTAAACAAAAATAACATGACACGACTCACACGTGATCTGTCAAAAAAAGGCTATTAAAAAGTATCTCTACTTGGATCACCCTTTACAAGTATAATTTGGCATAATTTTTTTTTATGTAAAATATATTATTTATGAGTTATCAAATTATAACCATCGATATTCCCCCATTTAAATAGAACTATACTTTAGATTTTTTGTAATAAGGACAAAAAATTTCCAAATGACTTCTTTTTTTACTGGAAAAAAAAAAGATTTTAAACCCTTATACTAACTTTAACCCTTTAACGACCTGGTTTTTGCACCCACAATTGTCTACATAAGACATAGAGTAAATATATCCAAAGGTCATTTGTAGAAGAGGGTTGAAGCAACGTATATGTAGTGTGTGATAAATCCCTATCTCTACCGATTTACCTCTTGGGAGACCTTGAAGTTTGTATGAAAAAATGCTATATTTAAATAGGATAAAAAGATCAATTTTTTACGCGCAAAATGAAGGACAAAGTGGGGGGGGGAGGAGCATTTAAAACTGTATGATCATCCAATGGCAGTTATGTTTGCCAAGTGAAACGAGGGGCGAGGAGATGGTCTAAGAAGAAAGAATTCTAACTCACTCACAAAAATCTCGAAAATTTCAAAATAACTTAGGCGGAAAATGTATAGTCATCAAAGGGTTAAAAAAAAGGGGAAACAATTTGTTACGAATATTTTGAAATACATACAGCAAATGTAATAAAGCAGAAAATGCAATTGTAAATAAAAAAAACTATGATTTCTTGATATTTCAAAAAACAAGAAAAAAGTAGCATAAGAAAATTGTATGAACTACTTACATAATACGTACTAAGTAAAGCCATAGCAAATTGAAGTACTAATTGCTGTAGCATTCACAAACCTCTTCATATTTCTATAGAAAGTATGTTTTTTTTTTTTGCTCTATATATTTGGAACAAAACAGCAGGGTTTTGTTTTTCATTTCATGTTGATATATTGGGTTAAATTTTAGATATGTAAGTGTGTAAAACACGTGTTACTTGAACATATACAGCAAGAAATATCCTTGAAATCTTAACAAGAGGACATATGTAAAGGCTTATCAAGTCAATAGTAATTGTTGGCGTACAAATTTAAGAATTATTTTAAAGTAAAAAGAATTTACTTTGAAGGTGTAAAATATATTCAAGAGGTCTATGGAATGACACTTGTACAAAAAAAAAAATCAGTAATTGACGCGTGTTTTTAAAAATGAATTTTATATTATAATGAAAATCGATGTTTCATCAAGTGGAAATCTTTCAATGAAATATAATTGCAATGTGTAAAATAGTTCAAGGGTGGAAATGGATTTAAAAATGAATTTGAACAATTAAGAAATATTTTCTCGGTATGATTTTAAACATTCTCATAAGTGGGGATAGCTTATCTAAGTGGAAAGAGTTTTCAATAAATTCCTTTTGGTTTAAATATTTTGCATGTTATTTTGTCACTATAAATAAGATAAAACAATTTGTCTAAATGGGAAGAGTTTTTCAAAACTTCCAAATTATTAAAAATCTATTTTTAAAAATCTTTTAAATAAGTTATTTTTAAGTACATCGAAAATATGAACTGTTTTTGATAACGATTTTTTTTTTTCTAATTTACAGGTAAGACTGATTATTATAATTAATTATCCAACTGATTTACGGGTAAGAATTTTAATAATAATTTTAGGTAATGAGAAAAGATCATATAAAAATGAAAACACCCCAGCAAAAACTTGCACTCAGAAAAAAAAGTTAGTAGAAAAATTTGTAAATGGTTTTCAATCCCACTTTACTATTTTTGTACTGATTTTTAGTAAAAAAATTATGATTTAGCAAATCTCTTTGCTATTTACATTTTACAAATTACAGAATTTTTACAGAATATCTACAAACTTTCGTTGCTAATTTTAGAAATCATTTTACAAATTTTTGAAAACCGATTTGCTAAATTAGCAAAAAATATTACTAATTTTAAAAAAGTCGATATTGAAGGAAATGTTATTTCTTATAATTTAAACTTATACATACAAACTTAAATTGCCCTAAAATGTTACATAGGATTAAAAAAGGGATCGGAAGAAGATACCGACTCATGTCTAAAAAGAGGACATCCACTTAAAATAGCCCCAAAAACAATTAAATTTAACCTTAAAAGTAAAAAAAAAAAATTGACCAAAATATTTTTCAAAACAGAAATTACCAAATTAAAACAAAATGATAAATTCGTTTATGTTTTAACAATTTTTAAGATTTTTAAGCCTTTGATTTTTTTTAATTTTGTATAAAACATCTTTTAAAAAATATAATCAAAATTTTTGATGCTCGATAAAAAAAAATAAATCTAAAATTTTGTACTAATATTAATAGTATTTAGTAATTTTTTTTTTGCTGATTTTAGCAAACAGATTTTAAATTCCACTTTACAAAAAGTCTACTAAAATTTAGTAGCAACTACTAATTTTTCTACTAATTTCATTGTACTATACGTCAGCAAACATGTGTTGCTAAGATTAGCAAAAAATACCGCTGGGCTCAAATTAGCAGAATTTCCCGTAATAACAGCAAAATTTTCAGTTGCCATTACAGACTTTTTTTGGTGAGTGTGGTAATGACATATGATTAATTTATGCATTACTTTTTAATGAGTACTCCTTACATTCAGCATTATTTTCAAAATAAAAATAATGTGATACCTATAATATGTAACTTATTTTATTATTTTAAATTAAATAATAACACGTTACCTGTAATGGCTTAGCTTTTCTATTATTTTAATATACGTGTTAGCTCGATAATCCGAATTAATGATTGCAGACCCTGATTCGGATTAACGAGATATTCGGATTACTGAATGTGCTGTTATTATGTATGTATTATAATTCACTATATTCGAAAATAAAACACAAGCCAGGATTTCAAAACAATTTTATTTTATTTTTGTTAATTAAGAATGAAAAATTAAAGCTTTTTTTTTAATAAAAAATAAATTTTTTTTAACATACATAATTTGTGATGTAGGTTTGCTTCTCTTTCAGAGCACATGCTTCCAAAGCCTTGTTCCGTAATTCTTTTAGCATCAATATATAATCTGTTTGCATACCTCGTTCCTTTGCCCAATCTATTGAAGTATTTAAGGCCTGCACAGCTTCACGATTTTTAACGTGTTTCACAATTATAGGCTCTGATTCCACATTTTCTGTGCCTGACTCCGAACTACAACACGAAGTATTGTCAGAGTTAATAATCCAGCTAAGAATTTCTTCTTCAGAAATTTACACGTCATTATTGCGGTGAAATAAGTTGGTTATTGTGCGAAATTCTTCTGTTTCTTCAACACAATCATGCTCAGGCAATTCCTGTTGTAACAATGATAGTGGGATGTTATCCTCTGAAGTCCACCTCTGAGAATGGATATGCTTCCAACAAGACCTTATGGAAGAATTGGGCACCCTGTCCCAAGATCGTTTAAGCAATTCACAAGCGTCCTTTAAACTGAATTGTTTCAAAAAAATGTCTGAATTGTCCGCTACAGAGTTTACCAATTCACACAAGAGATCTTTTTTGTAAAACAACTTAGTAAGACGTATCGCGTTCTGATCCATGGGTTGGATAATACTAGTACAATTCGGGGGTAAAAACATAGTTTTATACTGCCCACATTCCGAAACCAGCGGCTCTCCATGGCATTTTGCATTATCCAGTAACAATAAAGCTTTTTTAGGCAAATTATTTTCAATTTGATAGTCTTTTACCTGTGGTATAAACGATTTAAAAAACCATTCGGTAAAAATATGTGTTGTCATCCATGCATTTTTCGATGCGTAATATTCAACAATATGTTGTTTTTTAAACGAACGTGGGTTTTTTGACTTCCCAACCACAGCAATGTTAAGCTTGTGAGTTCCAGATTTATTAGCACAGCACAAGAAGGTGACTCTCTCTTTGCTCATTTTGGTACCCGGAGCAGACTTTTCTTTACAATGCACTAAAGTTTTGTCTGGAAACATTTTCCAAAAAAGTCCAGATTCATCAGCGTTGTAAATTTGGTCGTCGATCAGATTTTCAGCCTCGATAACATCATAGAGCTTATTTTGAAAATCAGGTACAAGATCAGGTCTAGCAGATAAGGATTCGCCGCATATTTTCAAAGTTCGCACAGAAAATCGCTTCTTAAAATTTTGCAACCATCCGTCACTAGCCTTAAATGATTGATTCGGATGCATTTTTTGAAAAAGTGATTTAGCTTTCTGTCGTAAAATTTCTGATGAAATGGTTTGATGTCGTGACCGCTTCTCTTCAAACCAAGCATATAACTTATGCTCAAATTCTTCATTCTCTCCCGATTTAAGTGTCTTGCGCTGCTTTAAAAGTTTTCCATCAGAATTCTCAGCAAATCTAGTAAAATAATAAATATGAATGTACAGTAATTTTTGCAGAATACCTTTTTAACACAGGTTTTTTACCTTTTAATATTTTCAGCATTGTTTTTATGCCACAAATTGTAGAAGCTCCTACACCAAATTTCTTTGCTAAAATTTTTCCTGATTGTCCGCGATTTACTTCTTCTATTATTTTAAGCTTATCAGCTAATGATAGCGTTTTATGTGCACGTTTTTTGCCATATTACAAGTTTAAATTAAAGGTTTCGCGACTAATACCATTCAGCAACTAAACTATTTCTAACAAGACATAAAACAAATATAATTATTTACGTTCATATACATATGTATGTATGTACAATGTCAATCATAGAAGGCTCTGCATCTCAATGATGTCCCGTTAGTTTTAAAATTCCACACATTGTTTTGTAAAAAAACTGACACAATAATAAAAAAGCAGAAAAATAAAAATTCGGTTTAGCGAGCTTGCAATCAATGCGGACTATAGAGTATGTAATACGTCATAAATTCAATGTCAATCATAGAAGGCTCTGCATCTCAATGATGTCCCGTTAGTTTTAAAATTCCAACACATTGTTTTGTAAAAAAACTGACACAATAATAAAAAAGCAGAAAAATAAAAATTCGGTTTAGCGAGCTTGCAATCAATGCGGACTATAGAGTATGTAATACGTCATAAATTCAATTCGGATTACTGGATAATTCGGATTACACTCCTTCCGATTAGCGAGCTAGCACTGTAAATAATAATGAGTCATTGTTAATAGTTTAAGTAACTTTATTTATTAGTGTGTATTTTATTAATTTATGAATTAAAAGTGAAAAGGAACTAGTGAAAACTAGTTTAGAGTAGTGTCGAATTAATTTATTTTAAATTATTTGTATTATGACACATCATAGGAGAAAAAATTTAAAAAATCTTGGGGCAAAAATTGAGTTTTAATTAGAGTTCCGAAATATCCTTTTTATAAAATTTTTCAAAATTGTAAAGAGATTAAAAATTTTGGAGAAAAAATCTATAAAAATTAGTTGAATTTCAATGCGAATAAAAATGATTAAAACTGAGAAAAAACTTCCTCTTTTTGACCTTTGATGACCATGGGATATATATGTCCCAAATTGTATCTGTATCCTGTGATCCCCTGTGTTGTCCAATAGGATTCGAAAAAAGTGTTCCAAAAATTATGCAAAAATATATATTTTTATGAATTTGTGGTGATCCTATTGGCTCTGAGACCATATTGATCCAAATATTTAGTATTGTATGAAAGCAACAACTATCATCTGTCGATAAAATCGGTTAAAAAATGGGCCAAATACGACAAAAACTAAAAATGGCACATTTATCAACCATTGGCCGTCAAAGGGTTAATTTATATATTTCCTTTTGGAAAAAAAGCGGATTAGAAATTGGGATTCACAACACTGCATCGCATTACCTTGTAGCTTACTCAAAGTTAAATTATAATTGGTTTCCAGGAGTTAAAAAATAATGTGTTACTCAATTGGTTATTAGTAACCAGTTATTAATATGCATTCGCGTAACCTATTATTCTTTTTTTTTCGTAAGCTTGCACGTAAGCAGAACACTTACCTTTTGGGACATCCCATATAAAAATGTTAGAATTATAATATAAAGGGTAATAGGTGAAAACCTTGGAGTTTAGATTACTAGACTCATTATTTGGTAAGGTGTGTTTTTGCTGGGAGTTTTTCACATATTAATTTTTCGTAAAATAAAAAATAAATTTTGTAATGTCTAAGCAATTAAATAGGCTTATCTCTAGTAAAGAAAATTATCTAACATGGCAATAATAACAAAATATTTTTTATCCCCTTGTTTTCCAAAAATGTGCAAAAAATATACCCGCCAAAAAAAAAAAGTTTATATATAATCAAATGTGGCCTTATTTAATAATATATTATTATATATAAATACATATGTCGGTATGCTTTAACGTTATAATTATATATTACATTAACTATTTTTAAATTATCATATATTGAGTCTTATTTAACCGCATCTATATATTGATCTTTGTAAAATTATATATATTTTATATCTTATCATATATAACATATTTAATTTTATAAATTTCATATAAATTTATATATTACACTCTATATAATTATAAATGGCTTATGCCAGGCAATATATACTTTTATATTTTGTATACAAAACCATATATATTTATATATGCAATCACATATTTAAGATATAATAATATATGGTCCCTTATTCAAAATATTTTTTAATGAGATATAATTATATATGATTTAATATATGATCCCATATATTGTTTTTTTTGTGATTTTTAATTTTTTATTTTGCTATTAATATTTTTTTACAAAAATTTAAAATTTTAACCGATTTCGGGACATCAAAGCGTAGTAAACGGTGGTCCAACCATAATGCACGATGTTAGTTGTAAGTAAAGCAAAAAGTTTTCAGAGAATTATCTTTATATTTTTTATTATTATAAAAGGATTAATGACAATTGTGTGTGAAACAAAAAATCAGTCAAATGCTCGCCAACAACAGCAATGTTTTCCGCAGAACGAACTGGGTGAGCATGCACAGGTATTTTTACATGACCCGGTTTGCTGAAATTCGCGAACAATTCTCCCGATTGTGGACACATTTGGTCGATTATGCTGACCAAAAAAAAAAAAAAAATCACGAAGTGCACAAAACGCGCTGTTCAATTGTGTACCTCTCCATGGTTGAATTGGTCAAACACTGAAACAAAGATATGTCAAATTAAGTTGGGTAAAAAACTTTACGTTAAGGGGTGACTCACAATTAACATCGTGCATTATGGTTGGACCACTCTTCATTTATTTTTTTTTTCTTTTTAACTAATTTTTTTTTCTTTTTAATTTAATTTTTTTAATTAAAAAAGTTTTTAAATAAACTAGATTCTCTATAATATATTGTTGGATTTAATCTAATACAATTCCATCTGCCATTTTTCGGATTAATTTAGATCTCACATAAATCTCAAATATATTGCTCGATTTAATTTGATTTGCCATTTTCAGATCATTTAAGATTTTACTAAATCCCTAAATATATTGCTGGATCTAATTTGATCTGCCATCTTTTTGAATAAATTTAGATTCTTCTTAATCCCCAAATATATTGCTGGATCTTATTCGATCCACCATTTTTTGGATCAAATAAGATTAGCTAGATATTGCAGCAGATATTAAATATTATTAAATTGGATATGATTGAATATTTCGCCAAATCATTTTTACTTGGGATGTAAAGGAAATTCTCTAACATGGGAACAATAGCAAAATATTTTGCACCAGCTTTCTTTAAAATTTTACAAAATTATGTTATAAAAAATATAAATATATTTCAATTTGTTTCAATATATTCTCGAGAAAAAAAAAAACAAAACGCATAAATATATACGTTAAACCTAACATAAAATTGACTATAAAGTGTCAATTTGAAAACCTCATATTAATACTTAAGTCGTTTTTATTTTGTTTCCACAAGAAATAATAACAACAAACAATATAAGAAAAACAAAAACAAACTAAGATGAAGCTTAGATATTAAACTATACCATGGGGACAACATTTAACGGTTTTTTTTTTTGCTACAAAATATGTTATTTTCTTCAGGTTATAAAACTACTTACCATTCACTCGCAAACACACACACTTCATATTCTCTCCAACAATACAGGATAGTATATTTTATAGCAACGCCCTTGTTTAACAGTAGCAACCATAATATTCACCCCCCAAATACCTCCTTCCATATTGAAAAAAAAAGAAAGAAGAAAATAACTGTAAAGTGGCAATATAGAAATTTATGCATTCTAAATAAAAGTTTTATACAAAATACAAAAAGGACACTAGAAACGCATAAAAACAATGTTAAGGCATCAACACAACAACTGTAAGATATTATTGTAGTAATATAATGGTCGACCAAGGAATTACCAAGGCTTTAAATGGAAAAGTATGTACACATGAAGATTTACTTACTGTCAAATCATCCATAACTATAGCAATAAGATATATTTAAAAAACAAAAAATTACATTTATAAAATCAACATACCTTTGGACTGTATGTAGTTATTGTGAAAGCCATTGTTTGTATTTTAGCGAAAATGTTTAGCCTTAAGGATTACCAGGTATTATAGTGAGGAAAAGTTATGGAAATGCTTTGCAAGGAATTGACTATTTTTACCCACAGCAGAAGTGAGTGAAATAAAAATTAAACCAAAGGAAGAATAGGTGCATATTTTACCAATAAACGAAACATAGCTTGAGTCCAAAATTTTTAAATATCATTGTACAGGGGGGGGGGGGGGGTTGGCAAAAACCATCATTTGATTTTCTGTCACTGTAACTTTTATTTAAAGTGAAAATTCATTTGGTTTTTAACTGATTATGTTAATTCGCACTTACAAATTTTATTTCCATTAATTGCGGAATATTATGTCCGACAAATGGCCGCCGTCGGTGTTGATGCACATTTGAGCTCTTTTGTTTAGATTTTGCATAACTGTACGCAGCATTTCTGGTCTCAAGTTGTTCATTCAGCTCAAATGTTGTTAAACTCCTTCAAGGAACGCGTACATCAACATCAAATATCTCCCGAGAAAGAAGTCGGGGCAGTCAAATTGGCTGATCTGGCTGGCCAAGCAAAATCACCGAAACGCGATATTACACGCATTAATATGCATTTTGTTGCCTTTGACCGTCTTGTTGGAACCACATGTCCTCCAAATACAGATCGTCAAGTTTCGTTGAGTAAAATGCAGTCAGTATGGCTCTATAGCGGTCGCGGTTTACCATAAGAACGTTACCTTAGGTCCAGTCACCATTTCCGACGTAACTGCAAACCACACGTTGACTTTGAGTGGGTGTAATGGTGATTAATAAATTATGCATGGATTTTCCGTTCCCCTTAGAACCGATAATATTGCTTATTGAAGTGGCCTCTGTAATAAAAATGATCCTCGTCGTTCATGATCAGTTTTAATGGAAAATCATTCACTTCGTCGTTGAGTTCAAAAGTTTGCGGTTTAGGAGCATAAACGAATCATTGTTATTTACTATAAATTTCGCACTTGTCAAAACCAAACTGACAAAAAATGATATTTGCAAAAATGGAAGCACATTATTTAAGGGAAGCAACGCTCAGGAAATTCTTTCTAGTAATCAAAAAAGATGAAAACTTCAAATATTCCAAAAGTGTGATATTTATTGTCCGACCTTGTATTTACAGACCATCATAATTTTAATTGTAATAACTAGAATAACTATTTCGTCAATACATTGATGACCATAAAGTAATTTAAGATTAGTAAAACCAAAATAAAAATTTTACCAATATTTTACCTATAAATGGATCTAACAACAAGTTTTTGTTTGGCTCCTAAAAATCTCAAAATTATTTATAGTGAGAACGTTAAAGATCTTTTTATCTCAAATAAAATTTGTCAATGCAAAAATTAAAAAGGGAGTAGAAGGCCTCATATAATTCTTACTTCCTTCCACAAACCTTTCCCTGGATCTGCGCCTTGTAGTCTTAATAAAAGACGTAATTTTAATTAAAAGACGTAGTCTTTATAAGAGACGTAGTCTTAATAAGAGACGTAGTCTTAATAAAAGACGTAGTCTTAATAAAAGACGTAGTCTTAATAAGAGACGTAGTCTTAATAAAAGACGTAGTCTTAATAAGAGACGTAGTCCTAATAAGAGACGTAGTCTTAATAAAAGACGTAGTTTTAATAAAAGACGTAGTCTTAATAAAATATGTAGTCTTAATAAAAATCGTAGTCTTAATAAAAGACGTAGTCTTAATAAATGACGTAGTCTTAATAAAAGACGTAGTCTTAATAAAAGACGTAGTCTTAATAAAAGACGTAGTCTTAATAAAAGACGTAGTCTTAATAAAAGACGTAGTCTTAATAAAAGACGTAGTCTTAATAAAAGACGTAGTGTTAATAAAAGACTAAGTCTTAATAAAAGACGTAGTGTTAATAAAATACGTAGTCTTAATAAGAGACGTAGCCTTAATAAAAGAAGTAATCTTTATAATAGACGTAGTCTTAATAAAAGACGTAGTGTTAATAAAATACGTAGTCTTAATAAAAGACGTAGTGTTAATAAAATACGTAGTCTTAATAAAACCCTTAATCTTAATAAGTGACGTAGCCTTAATAAAAGACGTAGTCTTAATGAAAGACGTAGTCTTAATAAAAATACGTAGTGTTAATAAAAGACGTACTGTTAATAAAAGACGTACTGTTAATAAAAGACGTAGTCTTAATAAGTCGCAGTCTTAATAAAAGACGAAGTCTTAATAAAAGACGTAGTAAGACTAGTTTTAATAAAAGATGTAGTCTTAATAAAAGACGTAGTCTTAATAAAATATGTCGTCTTAATAAAAGACGAAGTCTTTTCGAACCATCTACTTTTCTAACAAATTGCCTTATGTTTCCGCTATAGCAGAAGATGTATTTCATATACTTTATATTTTTGTAAGAATTAAAACATTTCACCTAACTGCACTTGACTTAAACGTTGATTGCTGCATAAGAAAGCCATCCTGCATTATAGGCAACACTCCAGCACCTACATATTTTAGGTTTTCTATACTCTTTATTTATTTTAACAAATCTTTTACACTTAATTTACATTTTGTTATCTTTGCTTAAACTCTTTAACAAAATAAATGTTTATCCTTTTGTCGTCACGGCTGGTTATGATTTACTCAGTATAAATTAAATGGCGCATAAAAAGTTAAAAAATAAACAAAAAAAAAAACAAAACCATAGAAAGCAAAAGAAAAAGATTTAATTTTTATACTTACACCCTATTATGCAATACTTGAGAATTTGTTGACTTTTGGCTCTTAACCCTTAAGAGCTGTGAAGTGCTAGTGCGATTTGTTCAAGAAGTAGCAGTTGTAGTTGTATGTATTAAAAACTAAACTAGCACTTGAAGAAAAAAAAAAAAGCTTACATACATACATATACAAATATACCAACACCAAGGCATATACTTACACCCAGAAAATAAACTATCATTACTAACTCAACTAAAGTAAATTAGATGGAACAAGTCAACAAGCACTCGAGTCATTAGTTTGCTTTTTCTATTATTTTCATTCATCTTTTTCAACACACGCATACACTCGTAAGATTACATTTATACACACATACATACATACATCCAATGATTTGAAATGTTAGATGGGGAAAAACTTCTTTTGCACCAAGTTCTCAGACGTACGAGCAGCAACAATTGATGATTCGGTAGCACAAAGTTAGTTGTCTTCTAAAAGAGGCCACTGCAAACAGATTTTTCTTTTTAAGCAAATACATTCTAACACCACAAAAACTTTGTCTCTCAACAATTCAGTCAGTTTATCTTAACAGAAAACATTGTCTTCTTAACAAACAAAAATCATTTATCTTATTTTTATATATATATTTTTTTTTTTGATTCCAGTACTACACACAGATTTTGTTATGAAAAAATATTTTTGAAAAAGGTGGTATAGTAAAATTTTCAAAGCTTAAGTGATTTTTATAAAAGCAACGAGATTTTCCAAAAAATTATATATATTATATTTCAAAATTACCAAAATGTAGCTCATAAAAGAAAGTTTTAGATAACCAAAATTTCATTCCAATTAGAAATTTTTAGAAATTATAAAATTGTTGAGATCCTTGTTAAAGTTGCCTGTAACACAGGTTTACTTTAAGTCCAGCATGAAGGGTATTTAACAAATTCATTTTAGCCATATTTATCACTTTATTCTGCTTATTTTACTTCATACAGTTTTTCTTTTTAAAAATAGAATAAAGTTTTTATACAAATATATATTTGTTTTTATCCTTATTTTGTAATCAACATTTTTATCCTGCAGAGATAAAAGATGTTAGATTTTTTTTTACTAAAAATTGTATAAAGAAAAAAAATTTTTTTTTCTCATACAATGTTGTTTGGAATGCAAAAAGAAAAATAAATTGTAGTATATATTTAATGATAATCTTAAAATGTTAACATTATCAGCAGTATGATGCTGTAAATGTCACCACCCATTGGGTTTCTGGGGCCAAACAATTTGGAACATTTATTGTATCGTTTAAAATGTGTGATAAAAAAAAAATAAACGTTCTTAGACTGCAGGCATCAACACCTTTTCTATCAATCTATCTCAAACTGTCAACATGCTGTGTGACATGTAACATTAGGTTAAAATCACAAGGATATTTTTCATCGAATAAGGATAATAATATATATGAATTACTTTAAAAAGTAAATCACTTTACATGGATAATGAATATAACTATTTTTTCGTATTAAAGTTTTTTTTTTTATTCTTAAATTCTATTTTTCAATTTTTTTATGCTTCTCAACAATATTTTTTACCTTGAACATCAAGTTATTTTATATTTACTTTAACCTAGACTTTATTGTGATTTTCTTGATTTTTTTTATATATAAATATTTTTTTTTACTTTTTTATCCTTTGATTAAATTTGTTATTCATCAAGTTTATTTACTTTTTAACGAGTTGATTTCATTCAATTTGTTTAAGTTGGCGAGCAGGTTGTTGCTACTTGTGCCTTTTTCTCATAAAATACCCAACAACATAGTTTTTGATAATTCAAATTTGATATCACAGAAGAATTTCGGGAACTCATTCTAAAAAAAAAAATATTTTTTCAGAGCCACAAATAATATTAAAACTTCTTTATAACATTAAAACTTTTTGCCAATAATATTAGCTATCTGAAAAATATTTTATAATCTTACTATTGTATTATTTACAAAATTTTGCTGGGTTATTTTTACTTTTTTCATAACGTAAGTGGATTTTTTCTTTTATAATGGAAAAAAAAATTATATGTTTTTTTTTCATTATTAAAATGCGTGCATTGACTTCAAGTATGTTAGACTGAAAAAAGGTGTTTCCAGGAAAATAAAAATCTAATTCTACATTTACACTTAACCTAAAACCAACAGTTTTTAAAAACTTTTCGATTTTATAAATTTAAAACTTGAATATTAATTACACAATTTTTGTTAAAAAAAAAAACTAAAACTATGATCATTTGTTTCATGTCCACTGCTATTCGTACAACTTTTAAATTTCAACATGGAAACTCCCATATAATGTTTGCCTTTTTTTTCTTTGCTAGAAATCCTTTCAATGCATAATTATACAGTATATTTTTATAGTTGGAAGAAAACTTACATATTTTACATAATACTTTATTACAAATTTTATAATTTTTTTAAGTTAAACTCGACATTTTTTTAGACAGATTTTAATTAATTAAAATAAGGCAGCTACTAAATAAAAATACAAAGGTTAAATTAGTTGTTAAAAATAAAAAAAAATAAAATAGAATTTACAAAGTCTAAAGTCGGGCACGCCTACTATTGAACGCCCACATTACAGTACTACATGGGTCATATTTCGCGACGAAATTTATATTCATGGCGTAATAAATATAGTGAAATATATAAGAATAGGTGTAATAAAAAGTGGGTCTGAATAAACATCGGCACAACGTCATTATACAGAGTGGCGCAAAAATAACCTTCCGATGTTTTTTGGCTGTAATTTAAAAAAAAAAATGAAAAACTTTGATTCTTCTTGTGGATTATTTTTATTTGGTCTTTTAATTTTTTTTACATCAAATCGAGAATATGATGTCATGTAAATGGCCGCCGCCACAGTTGATTGTCATTTGAGCCCTTTTTATGGCATTTTCCATCACTTTGACCAAAAATTCCAGTGATAGATCCTCACATTCTTGACGGATATTGTCTTTAAGAGCTACAAGAGTCTGAGGCTTGTTGACATAAACCCGCGACTTCAAAAAGCCCCACAAAAAGAAGTCTGGAGCGGTCAAATCAGGCGATCTTGCTGGCCAGTGCAAATCGCCAAAACGGGAGATTAGGCGCCCGGGAAATGCATCCTTCAGCATATCGGTTGTGGCACGTGCAGTGTGTGGCGTTGCACCGTCCTGTTGGAACCACATGTTTTCCAATCCCAATTCATCAAGTTGCGGCAAAAAGAACTCGTTGATCATTGCTCTGTAGCGCTCACCATTCACAGTAACCGTTTGGCCCGCGATGACTCCTCCAGCGAAAACAGCACACCATACAGTGACTTTGAGCGGGTGTAATGGCTCTTCGTGGGTTACACGCGGATTTTCAGTGCCCCAGAAGCGTAAATTTTGCTTATTTACGTACCCGCTAAGATTGAAATGGGCCTCATCACTCATGATTATTTTTGATGAAAAATCATCTTCATTATTGCTCAAATAAATAGTCACCAATATTCCGCGTTCTGGAGTAGTGTAGCGTAACATTGTTTATTAACTTGTATTTCGCATGTGTTTACTACACAAATGTCAAAACAGAACTGACATTAGGGGCCAATCGCAAAATTTATAGCATTTTCTGATAGGAGGATTACTTTTGCGCCACCTTGTATCACATTCTCTAAAAATGCGTTAAAAAAGTTCAAATCCCAATTTCCCCAATATCGAAACGCATTGAAGCTCTAGACTATAGGCTGTCTGTTATGTTAGTTTTTCTAGTTTCCGAAATGATACGATACGTAAATATCGTCACGACAGTTTCTGAGATAAATTCAAAATGCAGATCGCGCGAAAAATTCGGGGCCTTGAAATTTTATATGACAAATTTTTTATCTAGCCTGGCCAGGTGCCCAAAAGTTAGTCCATCAGTTAGGTCCCGAGTTCTCCTTTCCGATTTTTTAGAAATTTTATAGCAAAAAACAAAATATCAAAAAAAGTTTGCTAATTTTTCGATTTTTACGGCCTTTAAAATGCTGTAAAAGAACTGGGATGAACTTAGACAAGGTTGGACCCAGGTTATTTTACGCGGAATAACTACCATCTGTTTAATGAATTTGCTTAATGAATGAAATTTTAAAAGTCGTGTGCAAAAAACTTCTTAAAATCTCTTTCGTTTGCTAATACCGTTTAAGCTCAATATATTCAAGCGGAGATATAAACAATATGTGTTTTCCTTGGGGAAATATAAACTTATATAGCAAATTTAAACTAATTATTCTTAATACAGTGACCTGCAGTTTGTTTAAAAGTGTCGATCATTTCCGGAGAATACAAAAAAAATGCAATGTATGTTATTTGAAGCAAAACATATTGGGAAAAAGCAAACAAAAGCAAAAGGAACAAAGTTGCAAGAAACACTTGAAATAAAAAAGTAGAACAAAACAGAAAAAATTGTTTTTTTTTGAAAACTTAAAGAAAAAGCTTCTTTAAAGGTCAAAACTGAAAAATTCAAAAAAACAAATATGAGTAAAAAAAAAACAAAAACAGCAGCAAAAAAATCACATTTGTCTTCTCTTACCATTGTCCATGCAAAGACGAGCGGAAGCAGAAATTTATTCCGAGTTGATTGTATGCTGGGTCTACGCCCATTTTTACAATTAAGCATCCCAGGTCTGATATATTTCCGGATACAATAATTAAGGTTATATGGTCGTACAAGGTATTTTATAAATGAAATGGATATCTTATATGGAACAATATATGGCGTATATTTTAATACATCATATAAAACATTACCATATATGAACTTTTTATTCGCATCCCATGTAAAAATCAAAATATATATAAACATACATACGTTTATACATGGTTCAATATATGACCATACATGACCTCATATATGAACATATATCTTCGTATATTACCACATATGCTCATATACATATTATTCATGTATGATCATATTTTACCCTGTACGGCCATATACCCTCAAATTTCGGATCCGAAGATATATGGTCATTAGACCGTTTATAGCATATGAGGCAGAAACTGAAAGTTGCTGCGATAATTGATTGCCGGGCCGAAAAAATTTCCATTTGGCCTACAAGCCTCCAATAAAAATGTCGGGGCCGATCGGATAACGCTAAGGTCTGCCCAAAGTTCATTGAAAATTTAAAATACACTTTATATGGTGACATATGGGGTTTTTAATCAAAATACGTATGTTTAAGCAACTAAAAATATTTTTGTTTGGATAACTATACTTGACATCGATTTTAAATTCAGTTTATATTCTAACAAGCCATAAATGATCAAAATTGTTAGATAAACAGAAAAGTTACAACAATTTGAAGATTATATTTTTGTGTAATGAATGGATCACGCTTCAAGAATTCAGTGGTCAATCGGAAGGCATCGAAATCGCTCAAATTATTTTTCACCAATAGTTTTGTGTCGGAGAATTTTCGATCATCATCCAACTTTACGATTAGTTCTGTTGATTGCAGGTGCCTAACCATGTTTCGTTTCTCTTCGTGTGAAACATCCTAATCGAAAAACGCTAAAGCCATTGCTTTCGGTGCCAAATACCACAAATGACTTTTCCATTTACGTAAAACCGCTTCAGACACAGCTGGGTCGGTTTCTGCATATGCGATGGAGTCTTAAAAAATGTATATCTTGATTTGGGGCTCGTATGGCATTTGTGCATGTAAACCACGCTTTGACATACAGTCGCACGATAAAAATACATATATCGCCTAGTTCATTCAATTCTCGTTGTGTCAAAGTGAACTGCTCCCGAAAGAGGTATATTTTCAAGGTGTATCTGCCTTTCCTATGAACCTTGCGTGAGATGTTAAACCAAGTGTACGAAAGCTTCCGCCGACTTCACCTAGTAGTTCCTGGTAATATGCACAAATTTGTGTGCTCCCCGGGTGCTCCCTGGATTTCGAATGCTGCCATTTAAAAATTTCGAACGCCGGCACCTTAAAAATGCTCCCATGTGCACCCCAGGTTCTCGTTGGATTTCGAACGCCGGTGCTCCCAGGGTGCTTCCTGGGTCCTCCCCAGGTGATTCCCAGGTGCTCCCTGGATTTCGAACGCCACCACTGGATGCTCCCCAGGTACTCCCCGGTGCCCCCCCGGGTGCTCCTTGGACAATGCTCCCTGTGTACTCCCCCAGGTGCTCTCCTTGCGCTCCCCGTGTGCTCCCTAGATTTTGAACGCCGCCACTGAGTGCTCCCTGGATTTCGAAAGCCGCCACCTTAAAAATGCTCCCGGTTGCTCCCTGGATTTCGAACGCCGCCACCTTAAAAATGCTCCCCGGGTGCTTCCCGTGTGCTCCCCAGGTGCTCCCTGGATGATAACTAGGTGCTCCCCAGATGCTCCTTGGGTGCCGCCCGTGTGCGGGTGCTCCCTGAATTTCGAACGCCGCCACTGGGTGCTGCCCGTGTGCTTCCTGGGTGATCCATGGATTTCGAACGCCGCCACTGGGTGCCCCCTGGATACTGAACGCCGCCACTAGGTGCTCCCCCGGTCCTCGCCGAGTGCTCCCTGGATTTCGAACACCGCCACGGATGCTCCCCGTGTGCTCCCCAGCTGTTCCCCGGGTGCTCCTCAGTTGCTCCCCGGATACTTCCCAGATGCTCCCTGGATTTCGAACGTCGCCACTGGGTGCTCCCCGGTTGTCCCTGGGTGTTAGCCAGGTGCTCCCTGGATTTCGAAGGCCGCCACCAACGGTGATCCCCGGGTGCACCCCGGTGCTTCCTGGATTTCGAACGCCGCCACTGGGTGCTCCCTGGATACCGAACGCCGCCACTGGGTGCTCGCCCAAACAAAATTTCTAACACCGCCACTCCAAAAATTTCTAACGCCGACAGCCAAAAAAACTTTAACGCCGCCACGTTCAAAAGTTTTTAAGTGGCGGTGTTAAAATTTTTAGAGTGGTGGCGCCCAAACAAAATTTCTAACGCCGCCACTCCAAAAATTTCTAACGCCGATACTCCAAAAATTTCTAACGCCGCGTGGCGGTGTTACAAAATTTTGGAGTGGCGGCGTTAGAAATTTTGTTTTTGCGAGCACCCAGTGGCGGCGTTCGGTATCCAGGGAGCACCCAGTGGCGGCGTTCGAAATCCAGGGAGCTCCAGGGAGCACCGGGGTGCACCCGGGGATCACCGGTGGTGGCGTTCGAAATCCAGGGAGCACACGGGGAGCACCCAGTGGCGGCGTTCGAAATCCAGGGAGCACCTGGAGAGCACCGAGGGAGCTCCCAGTGGCGGCGTTCGAAATCCAGGGAGCATCTGGGAAGCACCTGGGTAGCACTTGGGGACCACCCGGGGAGAACCTGGGGAGCAACCAGTGGCGGCGTTCGAAGTCCAGGGACACATGGAGAGCACCTTGGGAGCACCCAGTGACGGCGTTCGAAATCCAGGAAACACCAGGGGAGCACACGGGTGGGGGCGTTCAAAAAATTTTTGAGTGGCGTTGGTAATTTATTGATCGGCAGCGTTGGAAATTTTTTTTGTTGAGCACCCGGGGATCTCCTGGGAAGCACCCAGTGGCGGCGTTCGAAATCCATGGAGCACCAGGGGAACACCGGGGTGCACCCGGGGAGCACCTGGGGACCACCCGTGGCGGCGTTTCAAATTTTTTGAATGGCGGCGTTAAATTTTGTTTTTTTTTGTGAGCACTCGAGGAGCAACGGAGATCGCCCGTGGAGCACCCGGGCAGCACCTAGGGAGCTCACGGGGAGCACCCAGTGGCGGCGTTCGAAATCCAGGGAGCAGTCGGGAAGCACACGGGGAGCATCTTGAGGTAACGGTATTTTGCGAATAATGGTATTTCATTTCGGTAACGGTATTTTAAGGATACCAGTATTTTAGGGATCACAGTACTTTGGCAACGGTATTTTAATGCCTGCCAAACCTGAAATTTAAAGACATTTTAGTTAAATACTACAGAAATTACTTAAAATTTAATTCTATATGATTTTTTTTAGAGAATTAAATTTTATATTTAAATATTGTAGAATTATGTTTATATTTATATTTTTAATAACTTAAAGTCCTTAAATATATTTTGTTTTAAATAACACCTTTTAAATTAATAAATTTCATTGATTTTTTTTCCATTGATGGGCAACATTCTTCTTTTATTTAAATTTGAATAGTATTGTTGTCTTGAATCCTAGGACTTTGTTTGTTTGGGGGGAGAATTAAGTATGAATAAAATTTTATCTATAAAATTCATACTTAAAAAATGACTATTGGTCTTTTATATTGATAATTTGAACTTAAAATTCCTTAAGAAATAGTTTAGATATTTTTATTGTAACAACATAAAAACTTCGCTGGTTTTTGTTGGTTCTCCTTTTGGGACAAATCAAAGTTTTAGTTTGTAGTCAGTAGCAAAAATTAGTTTCTTTAGTAATGAAAATGATGACAAAGTTATTTTGTTTTTTAATGACAATAAGAAGCATAGATGAAAATGATTCAAAAATCAAGGGATGTTTTAATAGTAACCCAGGGCTATTTTATCTCATAACACTCGTTATTTGTTCTATGTTTTTTTTACAAAATTTTCTATATTAGTGGGAGTTCAGGATTTTAAATATAATTTTTTTGGCAACCAACAATATTGTCTTATACTACAATATACCAGAAAAGACTAATAAAAATATATAATTTATTTACTTAGCTAAATTTAATTTGTAGCCTTGAGGTTTTGTTTTTTTGTCTTTACAATAAATTGTTTTAGTACTCCTAGCTGTTGTATAAAATATAAGGAATTTTTGTTATATTCTGCTGCTATAATTAGAAATTATGTAAAATATTGTTTATTTAATAAATTTAATAACAAACATTCCTCTATGCCAAGCAATTTTTTTTTATTTTAATTGATGAAATATTATATTTGTTAAAAAAAAGTTTGGGTTAAACAAATTTCTTAAAAAATTAAAAGAAAAAAAATCTATAAATAGATTTTACAATAAGTAAAATCGAGAAAGTTTCAAAACCTCAAGATTTGTTATAATTGTTATCTTGCTATTTAACCTTTTTATATAACTAATTTATTTTTCGAGCTTAAGGTTATTATACCCTTCACCACAGGTGGAAGGGTATATATAAGTTTGTCATTCCGTTTGTAATTTTTACAATATTGATCTTAGACCCTATAAAGTATATATATTCTGGGTCCTTATGAAGAGCGAAGTTGATTTAACGATGTCCGTCTGTGTGTTGAAATGGGTTTTCCGAAGAACCCAGACATGATGACTTGATTGTTTTTTATTTCTGTTACATGTAATCCATTTCTGTTTGCTATTAAAAATCAGACAGATCGGTTAATAAATGTCTGAGATATTAGCAAAAAACCAGACTACCTCTAATTTTTTCCGTAAAATCTGTTTATTTAATATGTATGTAGAATTTTACGCTTAACAAACACATCCATGTGTTAAAATTCTTTTCTTTCATCTCCACCTTTTATACACAAACAACACACATACAAAGATTTGTCATTTAAATAAAAACTAAACAAATCTCTAATGAACCTTCGTTTTATATTTGTACCTCTATTGACGATGATTTTGTGTGAGCTTCAATAGCTCAGTTGTCTAGACGCTATGTCACAAATACTTTTTTTCTCTAAGGCCGCGGGTCAATTCACTTTTTTTTGTACATTCATTTTTTTTGTTTATTTTTGGTTTTTTTTTTCAACATTTAATAATTAATTTATATAAAATTTTATATTAATAATTAAATAATCCATAAATAGGCTAAAAACATCAAAATTTTCATAAAAACCCTCTAATACAAACAAAATACAAACGTTTTTATACCCTTCACCACAGGTGGAAAGGTCGCGGGTTCGAATCCCGGGCAATTCACTTTTTTTTGTACATTTTTTTTTTATTTTCTTAAGATTTTTTTTTTTTTTTTTGTTTATATTTTGTTTTTTGTTTAACATTTAATAATTAATTTAAATAAATTTTATATTAATAATTAAATAATCCATAAATAGGCTAAAAACATCAAAATTTTTATAAAAACCCTCTGATACAAACAAAATACAAACGGTTTTATTTCTATTATTTGCTCCGATTTAAAAGAATTTATAAAAAGATTTTTAAACCATTTTTTTTCTCACATATTAAGAAAATTGTATACATAATTTACCTTTGAGTGCAACTATTTTAGGTCATAACTTATAATAATTTATAAAATTATAAACTATTTCCTTCAAATTTTTAAAATTAAGCTAAAGAAATTAAAAATATTTTTAATAAAAAAGCGAAATAAAATCCCAAATGCAAATTTGCCAGCTAAATCAAACGTTTTTGTGGAAATAAAACACATGCAGTTCTAGTGATTTCTTTTAACGATTTGTTGAAATTCTTTTCTTTCACCTCTTCACCTTTTATACACAGACAACAAACACTATTCTAGAGCTATGGATACGTCTTATATAGCAAAAGATCGAAAATGTAACATATTTGCTGAAAAACTCGGTTCAGATACATATAAGTTATGCCCAAAACATAAATTTTTTTAAATACCTATTTTCTGGAACCATAAATCTTTCCGAGTCCAAGTTTTATCACCAAACTAAATGGTTAATTTCCTCTTAAAGGCGTCCGTATATAAATCTGTACATTCCATATATGTACATATATAAACTTCAGTTTTTTCCCAAGGGTATATAAGATTCGGCATAGCCAAATTTAGCCGCTCTTACTTGTTTTTTTTATAAAAATATTATTAATTTTTCAACATTTCGCTACTCTATTGTGTAGCATCTTCATATTTATTATTATAATTATTTCCTGAAGATGCTACACAATGGAGTAGCGAAATATTGAAAAATAAATAATATTTTTATAAAAAAAAAAACAATTCTTAAGCTCGAAAAATAAATTAGTTATTTATTTGATGTAACTAAAAAGCTTTAAAATTCCTTTTTAACCAATTTTTTCTACCTTCATTTAACTATCAAAAAGTCATTATTAATTAAAACTCTTGATACGATATTATGCATGTATGAGTTGGCAAATCTTCCGGTTTTTTTTTTTTCATCTTCATCTTCAGCTTGTTTACCTTATAATCCTTGCAATTTTTATGCAAACTTGGCAATTTATCTTGACAAACAACTGAAAATATTTTTTTATCATATTTACACAGTGAATGACTCCTTAGGCCGTTTGCATTTCATTTACTATTTGTTTTTGTCATAATTTTGCTACTTGCAGAGGATTTAAAACCGAGACCTATTGGAGAATGTATACATAGGGATTCACAAGTCATATTTGGTTTATGGTTGGGGTGTTTTATTTTAAATTTAACATGAAATGAAATAAGTCTGTATTTGTTATTGCACCATTTGTATATCTATATGGAGCAGGAAAAATAAAAATCAACATGAGAAACAAAAAAATGGTTATAAATAAAATGTAAACAGTAACACCAGCAATAGCAACAACAAAGATATCGTCATCGACACAGGGCAACAGCAGCAGCAACAGCAGATATATAAAAAACCAACAGCAGCAGCAACAACAGAGTAGTTAAACAATTCAAACAATTTCAATGAAACATTACCAACTTTATCATCATGCCGTGCATCAATACATACAAATACACACACACACACATTTTTTATTAACAATATACAAATGAATATTTAAGCAAAAATATATATATATTTGTATATATACAAAGAGGATGAATGCAACAAAACAGAATATAAGGAAATAAAAAAAATAAATAAATACAACAACATTAGCACCGACAGCATATACAAATCTATCTGGTTGTAAGCAATGTTAAAGCGCCTCAAAGTATGCAAAGGAATGTGTTTTCAGGCATAAAAGGCATTGACATTGTAAAATGCTAAATTGAAACCGAGTCAAGTAAAAAATATTGCAAAAATGAAGGAAAAAAAAAGACAAAACACAACTGGGAGTCAGTCGGTTTATAAAAACAAAAAAAAAAAAAAACATCCGACCATGGTGTACAAAAGATTGAAATGTAAAATAAATAAAGGTGTAAATAAAAAATTGTAAGGGATACTATGTGTACAACAACTACAAAAACAACAGCATAATGTCCTGGGAAAAAAAATGACATAATATTTTTACAACACTCATATTTCAAGGGACCAACCGGAAAGTAACTGTTTTCAGAATTTTATATAGTTTTTGCATATTTTTATTAAACATCGCTTTTTTGACATTCAACAAACGTCAAAAATTTTATTAAAATTTACTTTTTGTTAAGAGATTACATACAGACAGGAGGCGGCCCAATAAAAAACCTATATTTCAAGAATTTTTCTAGAAAACTTCAAATTATTAAAGTAATAATGGTAACTTTTTACTATATATTAACAATTTTGAATTTATAAAAATATTTATTTTAAAAGCCGCTATAACTGATGTCCGGAAGCACCTATAAAAAAAGGCTTCTTGCGAAGAGCACCATATCTCTGGGCTGGATAATCTAAAATGAAAAAAAACCAAAAATATTTCGTTAATGTATTATCTTGTAATTGAAGGAATAAGTCGAATAACAATTTTAGATAAAATGGCGTCTTAAAAAAAAAATCTTTTTTTTACTACATTTTAACAATTTTTAATTTGTATAAATAATTATTTTAAAAGCCGCTATAGCTGGTGTTTGGAAGCACCTTTAAAAAAAAGCTACAATATCTCTGGGTATCTAAAATGAAAAAATACAAAAATATAGGGTTTTTCAATAAGGACTTGACAACTTATTTTTTAAATAAAACGCAAATCATTTGAGATATTTCAAAAACTTCATGATCGACTTGAAATACAATGAAAACATTTATGAATTGAACTCGACTTTGTTCATATGGCCACCGCGGGCACGTCGGCAGCGGCTGATTCGTTGGACCCAATTTTCGATGACCCGGTCACACATTTCGGCCGTAACGGCCGCTATTTCGCGTTCAATCTTGGCTTTGAGTTCTTCCAACGTCGTCGGCTTGTTGGCATAGACCAATGATTTAACGTAGCCCCAAAGAAAAAAGTCTAGAGGTGTTAAATCGCACGAACAAGACGGCCAATTGACTGGTCCATTTCTTGAGATAACACACTTACCAAACTTACTCTTCTATAAATCGATTGTAACGCATACTGTATGGTTTGTGGCACCGTACTATTGAAACCACATGTCGTCCAAGTCCATGTTTTCCAATTCGGGCCAAAAACGATAGTTATTGTCGACGAAAAAATATGGCCCAATCACGCTGCCGGCATGCAAACAGCACCAAATAGTTATTTTTGGTAGATGAAGCACATGTGTATTTTCACTAAACCAATAATGCATATTTTTCTTATTGACGAACCCATTGAGCCAAAAATGAGCTTCGTCACTGAAGATGATTTTGCTCTTAAAGTTGCGGTCACCAACTCCGAATTTCGGTAGTACATTTTTATAATTTGCATACGTTGTTCATTCGTGTACTTTACCATGATAAAAATGTTGAGTTTACTGAAAAAAAGGAATGTAACAGTTAGATGATCTGTGAAATAGTGCGTTCACAAATAACATTCAAAGTTGTCAAGTACCTATTGGAAAACCCTTTATTTCGTTAATGTATTATAGTATTGTAATTGAAGGAATAAGTCGAATAATAATTTTGACAAAATAGCGTCTTCAAAAAAAAATTGATTTTTTTAAAAGAGGACATAAATTGTTTATAAAATGGAAAATATCAGTGAGAAAAAACCTTCGATTTATTACTAAAAAATATACTTAAATAACTTGTGTTAAAATTTGGAACTGATCAGCCGTTTACAAGAAATCTTGCTCACCAACTTTAAAAAATTTTAAGAAACACGCGTTTAAAGTTTCAAAAGTATTTTCAAACTCTCTGCCACGTAATTACAAATAAGTGTGTAACTTCGAGAAAATTCGCCGAATTTTCTGTATTAGTATTATTACGAAAAAATATTTATATATACAGAGAAAAACATATTCATTGTGACAACCGAATTTTCTGCCAACTGAATGGTTTGTTTGCAGCAACCGAATTTTTTGGTTGTGGCTATCAAATGTATTCCTGTGTCAATTGAATGTAGTGTTGCAACCGAAATTCTGTTGTAATAACTGAATTTCTTTCGTCACAAACAAGGAATTCGGTTGTCACTTTAGATCTGTTTTTTTTTTCTGTGTACATATATCGATTTTTTGAAAATCTTTACTGTATATAAGCCCCTTAATAATTTACCACAGTACAATTTGGGTCATATTCCGGAAGGAATTAGAATTCGTATATTTCGGTGTAAAAAAAAAGTGGGTCTGGGTCAAATATTTTAGACCACATATGCCACATAGTGTGAGCTATAATTCTGTAAAAAACGAGTTTAAAAATGTCAAATCCCGAATTCTGCATTATCGAAACGTGTCGGGGATCCACACTACTATGTGCTGCGTATTAGGTCTGATTTTCTAGTTTTCAAAATAAAACGTCACTCAAATATCTACTCGACGGTTGCTGAGATTAATTCAAAAATGGCGATCTTGATGTTTTGGGTTTTTTTTTCCTTTGGGAATTTTGCTTTTTATTCAGAGTCTGGTGCAGTAAATTAGGCCTCTAGTTCTACTTTCCGCATTAGCAATATGATAACTCAAAAGCACTAGAGAGTAATAAAATTTTCGTAATTTTTCGACTTTTTCAGCCTTCGAAAGGTTGTAAAAACTGAACCGGAAGGAACTGAGCCAAAGTTGGAACTGAATTTTGTTTACCCAGAATGAGCACTACATGTTTAATAAACAAAATAAAATAGATACCATGCAAGTAATTGCTTAAAAAATGCTCAATACATTCAGATATGACCTTTCCATGGCCACTCCGTTATTACTGGACTGATTTTAATCATTTCCAACAGGGTTTGTCCTTGAAGAAATTCAGAATGAATGTAGCAATCAATTATCTTTTGGATTGCGACCCGTAGTTTGATTACAAAGGTCGTCGATTTTACACGGACATCGCTAAATCGATTCATTAAGAGATTCCGCAAATTGGCACAGGGTATAATTAGCGTTTGCTGATTTGAA
Organism: Eustalomyia histrio; assembly: GCA_949748255.1. Classification (NCBI taxonomy): domain Eukaryota; kingdom Metazoa; phylum Arthropoda; class Insecta; order Diptera; family Anthomyiidae; genus Eustalomyia; species Eustalomyia histrio. The sequence continues at coordinate 120,666,314 of OX456527.1, forward strand.
TCACTTCAAAACTGTAAAAATTTTAATTTTTTTTATAAACAAAAATTAAAGAATCCGTACACTGAATAAATATCCGTTCATTGTATGACATATTTCGTTATTTCGCACCACGAATTACTTTCGCAAATTATACGAAATCAACAAAATTATTTCGCAATTTTAAATGTGCTACACTCAGAATATTATGTAGTTACTGTTTGTAGTTTAATAAAAAAGTTTTCCGTTTCATTTAAAAATAAAGGAACAAACATTTGTTTTTCAAAGAAATATCTGTATTAACTTTTTATACATTTATTCGAAATAATTTACTATCAATTACCGATTTGTTTTCAGTTTCATTTATTTTTTTCATATGTTTAAAATTTAATAAAAATTTACCCACAAAACGGAAACTTGTGGTTTATTTGTGTCCGTAACAGTTATTACAAATTTAAATTTTGTTTGCTGTCTGTTTCAAAAAAAATATTAAAAAAATTTCAATTTGTTTTTTTATTTAAATTGGTTGTATATATACAAAATTTTTCAATACAAATTACAAGAACTTCATAAACACACAAACATATGTATACAAACATTTTCATACAAAGTTTTAATAGCTTCATATGCATACATACATTTTGTATTGTACGAGTATATTAAAAAAAAAAAACAAAAAATACAAAAACGGAAATAATTTCAAATAAATGAAAAAAACATTTAGTTTTTAAGGATTGGTAGGTAAAATTTTGACATTTATTTTAACTGATTATATCATTTGTTTCTTACGGATGTGTCAGTTGATTAATCAACATTTAAAAATAAATAACAAATGGCATTTAATTTAAATAAAAAATTAAGTAGACCGGTTTTTAAATGAAATATCATTTCTTTTAAATGATTTTTTCAGTTATTTTAACTTACAATTTTTTTTAAGTGTATATTTAATTTAATTATTGAAGGTACTTTTAATAAGAATATATTTTTTTTAATTAAACATTTTTATAATGGTATTTACTTTTTTTATATTAAAATTTTTTTTTTTTTTTGTTTACAAGTTCAGAGATCATTTATGAAATTATTTTAAAGTTTTGTTGGTCTCGAAATGCCTAAAATTATTATTAATTTCGTTAAAAAAATAAAAACTCTAACTATGAAATTAACAGCAAAAAACCATATAATAATATTAGTCCATTTTTGACTAAAATAAATTTCGTAAAATATACTAAAGTTTTGTATATTCTACGAAAAAAAATTACTACGAAAGTTTTTTTTTCGTAAAAAGTCGAATGGATTTTTTTAGTGTAGAAAAATTTATGTTAACTTTATTGTGAAATAATTTTTTACGAAAAAGCACTATAGTTATACAAAGCTTCAGTTTATTGGAACAAAAAAATGTATTTAACTAAATATTTAAGCCAACTTTCAGAATAAATTAGAAAAAATTAGTAAAAAGAGAGATTTCAACAAAAATTTATTAGAGTGCAGTTAGTTGGTCACATTAATAATGTTCATGGAACAAATAAAACCAAGAAAATTTGTATGAAAACAAAAAATATGCAATGACTTTAAACAGCATGATTGTGATGATGCTTGTTTATATAAATATCTGAACTTTAGGTAATATTTTTATGTAAAGGTATGCAATTTGAATATGCAAAAATATCATACAAATTTACATCCTTCTTCTAGTTTATTTATTGACAGGCAGGCTAAATTTGTACTCGCTTAACTTGTTGTGGAAAAACACAGCCTTTTGTAGTAAGAACTCTTCGCTGCGATATTTGTGTAAATTGTACATTAGAGTTCATGGTAAAATTTCATTTCATTCATTTCCACATGAATTTACAATTATACATAACATTTTCATTCATTTGTGGGTTTATTTTATTTGTTTGTTTGCTAGTAGTGAGTGACTGGAGTATATTGTTTACCCGTTTTTCATCTGTTATTTCTACTTTTGTTTACCATGTGGTTGGTTAAAGGCTGATTTTTGTTCAGTATTACTTTTTTTTTATTTTTTTTTTTTGTAATTTTACAAATGATTTCTTTTACTTGTTTGTCGATTTTGCATTTTGCAGACAAATGAAGCATTATAAAACATCAGCAACATTTCTATAATCACAATAACATTTCAACGTCTGTAATAAATTGCGCAGTAAAATGTTGATAAAATGAAAACAAGTAATAAAATAAAAATTATTAAACAAAATCAACACCGCCATGGTCGGGATGAAGAAGGCGAAAAAAAAACACACACCGGAATACCGTGTTATTTTAAGTCTGGGAGAAGTTTTATAAATCATAATAGTAATAAAAGGCAAACCATAAAAACCATCATCAAAAACTGATGTATTTTCGGTGCAGACACATTAAAATGATTAAAAACATGTACTTATATTTTAATTAAAATAATTAGAAATATGCTTAAAATTCGAAGGAGTTTAAATAGCAAACAAAAAAAAAACAAACTTAAAAAACTTTTAATGTCGAATATTTGGATTTTTTTTTTAACAAATACTTATTTAATTTTTTTAACAATGTTCCCTTTAGCTACTAACTGAAACTTCGGCTCACACTTTTTTTTTGATATTTCTGATATAAAATTTGAAATTAACTGTTTGTTAAATTTTACCTGAACTTTCTGTAATCGGGCCTTAAACACCCAAAACTCAAATTCAACATTTTAACGTACCAAAAACTAATTTTCTTTATTTCCAAAAACCAGACATTTTGAACTTGTTTTGATACGCAGACGTCTGCTTAGATGGAAAAATATCATAGTTAAATCAATTATGTATAATTATTGGAACCTTCAATTAATAATGAGCGTTTTTTTTTTGAAATTTACCTTCCTTTTTAGACATTCGAGTAGCAATACACAAGCGAAAAATCGGCAGTTTCCTTGCTTTTGGATCAACCCCATGACTTTTAGGTGTTCGCTGACTGTCGACACATCCACTCTCAATGATTCTGACATTTGACCACTTAGACCAATTATATATCTCTTCATATTTTTTGGGTTGACCCGACCCTTCCTTGACTCCTTACAGAGAGAGACAAAAAGAGGAAAATTCTTTCCCTTGACCCTTGGCTGGAGATTTCAAATTAATAATATTTTTTTTGGGAACTCAGAATTTTGTTAGTTTACTTTTTGTAGTTTAATAAAAAAGTGTTCAATTCAGTTAAAAATAAAGGGGAACATACATTTATAAGTCATTTAAACTTTTTTTTGTTCAAAATGATTTACTGTCATTTAACGATTTTTTTCAGTTTCATTATTTTTTTTTCAATTATTTAAAATTTAACAAAAGTTTACCCGCAAAACGGAAATTTTTGGTTTATTTGTTTCCGTTACAGTTATTACAAATTAAAATTTCATTTGCTGTCTGTTAAAAAAAAAATTTGAATATATTTTTTATTTAAATTGTTTGTTTATATACAAAATTATTTCAATTTAAATTACAAGAACTTCATAAACACACACATATAATTATTCACACAAAATGTGTCTGTATACTGTGTGAGTATACATTATGTAAATTAAAAAAACAAACAAAAATACAAAAGAAAAAACAGAAACAATTTCAAATAAATGAATAATCAATTGTTTTTTACGGAATTTGTAGGTACAAATTTAACATTTATTTTTAACTGATTAATCATTTGTTTTTTTTTTTACTGATGTATCAGTTGTTTTAACAACATTTAAGAATAAATAACAAAAAACAATTGATTTAAATGAAAAGAAAAAATACCGTTTTTAATGAAATGTCTTTTTTTTTAATGGTATTTTCTGTTTTTTTTTTAACTTGCAAACTATTTTAAGTGTATGGAAGTGTCTTAATTTGCAGGTAATAGAAACTATATTTTTTAATGTATTTTCTTACCAGCATTTGCGGTTTAGGCATCACTTAATTTTTACCAAAAATTGATATTTTTGTTTATAAATACAAAAACAATAAATTTAGTTACTGGGAAAAACTACGAATTTTTAAACCACTCACAAATTTTATAATAGCGGTCTTAGCTTAGAAAATAGGGCTCATTTGTAATTGCTTAAAAAATTTAAATACAACTTAATGTTTAAATAAAAAATTAAAAAAAAACTTTAAAATCATCCGATTTACACAAGTCTTTTTTTTATTGATTTTTCAATTAAATTATCTAATACGTTTTAAATCCTAAAAATTTAAAAAGTCATTTAAATTTGTTATGTTTTCAAACAAAAATAATAAAACATAGATCCTTAAACACAGTCTATACTAGCGATAACCTTGACTTTTGTTTACCTTAGAATATCTATCTATATTTTTTCATCTTTTTTTTTTATTTGCTTCATTTTTTTCCACTTCAACCACATCATTTTCCTCTTCATATATGCTAGATTAGGTATAAGTACGAAAAAACCGCGCGTTTGTCTGCTACATATTTTTTCGTATATTTTTGTTGTTGAAATACAATTTTTTTTAATATACCAAAAATGTTTCAAGCTAAAAAAAATTTTTTGTCAAGTAAACCAGCAAAAACTTTGATAACACTGGTTTTCCATGTTGGAGAATTAATTAATACATAGTTGGTATACAAACTCCTTTTGAGCTGGGAAAATGTTTTATAACTTATCTCACAGACTGATTCGAGTGTGACCGCTTGAAATTTAAATAAAATTAAAGATAAAATTATTTTTCCTATACCTCCTCAATATTATTTAATATAGCTTTTAATATTTATTCTATCTTTCGCATTTTTTGTTGGGTTATGCTTGCCTTGTACTGTTTCTCTCCCTAATAATAAATATTTTTCAATATTTTTTACCCAGAAAACAGACCTTTAAAAAAATAATTGAATCGCCAGTAAAAATTTAATTTGTAAATTAATAAAAATTGTTTCTGATTCGCGAATTATCTCTTGATTTTTTTTGATACGCGAATAAAAATTTTTTGTGTATACACTCATGATAATCCCTACATTAAAATAAGAAATTTTTGTCAACGAAAACTTTCGTAAAATTAACAATTTTTCGTTTATTTTACATAACTTTTTGTTATTTTGACAAAAAGAAGATAACTTTTATTGAAGTTAGTGAATAAATAAAAATTTATAATAGTAGTATCATAGAGGAAGAATAGTATAGAGGATGCAACGCCGTCAGTGGCCAAATAAAATTTTATACAGAATACAAAGGTTCGGAAACTTTGAGAAAACAGGGGAAAATTGAGCAAATTCCCCTGATTTCTGCAAAAATTTGAGTAAATTTCCCTGTTTTTAAACCTTTTTTCCAAATCCAATTGGGAAAGCTGCTAAAAACTAATTGGATTTGCAAAGAAATTCAATTGGAATCGCAAAAAATCCAATTTAAAAAGATGCTGAACCTTTGAAATCTGCACATACAAAACTAAGAGAACGTTTTTAACGACGTGAGAGACATCGTCATGGTGTGCTTCTAATAAATCAATATATTTGAATTGAGATCTTTCAACAAATATATTCAGCATTTAAAAAGTATAAAACTAATTCACCGAAATTATTTTCTTGTTCTTATGAATCATATTTCTTTTTGATATCAATTCCTTAAAGCTCTGCCAAGGAATATGGATGAAGTTGTTATCGTTGTTATTTTTTTTTGGTGGCAATTTACCACATTTCACATATATTCACACGAATAAATTTTGTTAGAATGATATTTTCACCTTGTGTGTAAAATTATTATTTTTCTTTTTTTGTTCTAGAGCTATTTTATTTATTTAATTTAATACTGTTTTGTATATACAAAATATTTTGTTGCTTTTTCTCTGTCTTTATTATATACATACCTATGACTTTGATAATTTGTAAAGGATTTTTTTTTATTGCTGTTTCGAGAAAATATTCAAGGATAATGCTATAAATTGTTTTTTTTTTTTTTTTGTTTCTTAAGAAAAAGTCAAAAGATTTGGGGAAATAATTGGATATGATTTTTTTTTTTTTTGAATAAATAGTTGATTCCTCTTAAATGTAATAAAAAATCCATTTCGAGGTTCCCTACTTTTTTAAAGAAAAAAACACAGAAAATTCAAATTTAATGGGAATTTTTATTATCATTTGAAAGACTATTCTTTGGCATTTATTTTTTGAAGATTATGTCTATCAAATGTTGGCCGGTTGCTACGTCGCAGATGGTCCATCCGTTGAGTCCAATTTTCGATGACTCGTTCGAGCATTTCGACAGGTAACTGGCGAATGACACTCGTGATGCTTTCCTCCAAGGCCTGAATGGAAGCGGGTTTGTCCGCATAACCTTTAGACTTTACATATCCCCACAAGGAAAAGTCTAACGGTGTGATATCACACGATCTTGGTGGCCAATCGACCGGCCTAAAACGTGAAATTATGTGCTCACCGAAGTGTTATCTCAATAAATCCATTGATTGATGCGATGTGTGGGAAGTGGCGCCGTCTTGTTGAAAACAAATGTCGTCGAGATCACGAGCTTCAATTTCACGCATCAAATAGTCGGTTATCATGGCACGATAACGGTCGCCATTGACGGTTACGTTAGCACCGGCATCATTTTTAAAGAAATATGGACCGATGATTCCACCGGCCCACAAACCACACCAAACCGTTGTTTTTTCTGGATGAAGTGGCAGTTCTTGAATCTCTTCAGGTTGCTCTTCGCCTCAAATGCGGGTATTTTGTTTGTTTACATACCCATTGAGCCAGAAATGGGCCTCATCGCTGTATAAAATTTGCCTCGAAAACGTCGTATCTTCTTGGAACTTTTCAAGAGCCCATAGAGCGAAGCGATGTCGCTTGGGAAGGTCGAGCGGCTTCAGTTGTTGCACAAGCTGTATTTTGTACGCTTTCAATTTAAGATCTCGACGTAAAAAGCGCCAAGTCGTTCCATACGTCAGTCCGAGTTGCTGCGAACGGCGCCGAATCGACTCTCCACGGTTTTCGTGTACACTCTCAGCTACGGCCGCTATATTTTCTTAACGGCGTGCTGGACGTGGTCTATTCGGTCGAATATTATCCAATAATGAATGCTGGGTCTCAAAATAGGTGATGGTGTTGCGAATAGTACACTCAGTAGGCCGATTATGTTGACCATAAGTTGAGCGAAGTGCACGAAACACGTTCCTCACACGACGTGAATTTTCGTAATAAAGTTGAACGATTTGTAAACGTTGTTCAGGCGTAAGTCTTTTCATTATGAAATGCTAAACAATACTAAACAAAAATAACATGACAGCATGACACGACTCACACGTGATCTGTCAAAAAAATGCTATTGAGAAAAGTATCTCTACTTGAATCACCCTTTATAACACAGGCATAAAAATCCAAAAAATTGTCAAAACAACAAAAAAAAAAAGAAAAATATTATAAAATAAACAAAAATTATTTAATTAACAAAAATTTTCGTTGTTTTGACATAAATTTCGTATTTTTATGCAGGGATTACTATAAGAGCATATTTTGGTTAAATTCATTTAAAACTTTCATTCAATGTGACTTAAGCGTATTTCTTAACAATAAGTTTAATATTTTCCTTTTTTTTAATATTTTTTCCCATGAAATAAGCTTTAATTCTAATTTCATTTTTCTATAATAAATTTTACCATATTAATTCCCCTAAGTACTTGTTTAAATTTTCATTAATTTTTATGTTTGATTTTTTTATTTTTTTTTTTTAGAAAACAAAATCATCTATAGAAAATTGATTCACCACTCAATGGTTTGTGTGTTGTTTTTTATACATGGCAATTTTTCTCCTTATCTAACAAGATGATTGCACACTTAGCTTTAAATGCAGCAGCAATAATAGTACCAACAGCAGCAGCAACAACACTAGCATCAGCTTCAACAGCCAGCAAACAGTTGACCCCCTAAAGGTAAGTTCACAAATCATACGCTGATTTTCCAACATTTTTCTTCTCTGCAAAATATGAAAAATAGTAGCTACTCATATACAATTTTCATCTACTACATCTTTTCAATCTTACCTCAAAAATTGATGGTGATGGATAACTTTACATATACAGTAAAATCCACTTAAGACGAACTCTGAAGTTTCTAAAACTAATTTCAAAAACTTTGGAAATTATTTCATTGAAATTCCAATACATTTAAGGAAAAAAATTCAGGTTTTCAAAATGCCAAAAAAAAAACAAAACCCAAATTTTTGGGTGGTTCGTTTAAAGTATTAAATTTCATTTCTACACTCAGGCAAAAACTTTACAACTGCTTCACAAATCTTTTGTCAGTAGTTATTCATTATTCATGAAATCTTTATAAGTATGAAAAAGTATTTCATAAATATTTACAAAAAATGTTATCTTCATCACTTCATAAAAAAAACACTTACAAATTACGCACAACACTTGCCTTTGTAAATCTCAACAAGTTTAAATTTTTGTTTACTTAAATAGTTAAAAAAAATCAAAATAAAATTTAATAAAAAAAATTTTAAGAATATTGATGAAACTTCTTTACAAAAATTAAACTTTTTAAAAAATATTTATGAAACTTCGTCTAAGATTTATCATTTCGTGGAATTACAGTGTTGCCACATTGGAGGCCTTTCATCTTTCACCACCTTTCATCTCTTCTCTATCCCCTTTCCAAAGAAAGAAACACAACAATTAGTGCTAAAAATTTCTTCAGTGTGAAAAAATATTTCATAAATCATATTTTACATTTTTTTTTTAAATTGTTTATCATATTTATGAAAGTTTTTATTAATATGAAGAATCATGCCATCATTTTCCATTTTAAGGAAACGCCTTCATCATATTTATGAAACTTTTTCATAAATATGATAAAAGTTTTTTCTCTGAGTGCAAAACTACCAGAAATAGTTCGTTTTAATTTGAGAGTTCATCTTAAGCGATTTCATATTAATACATTGTTTTTGATATAAAATTTCTTTTCAAAAACGTACACTCAAAAAAAAAATGAACTAGAATTTAGAAAATTAACTTATTTAGAGGAAAAATTTAAATCAAAACAGCGCCAAAGACACTTTTTACCAATATTTAATAAAATTTTCTTTGAAATAAACAAACAAATTTTACTTAAAATTTGTTCAAAATTTTTTAAATTATAGAAAATTTGTACTACTGCGAAGTAAATTTTTATTAGAAAACAGTAAAATTTCCTCCTAATTAGTTCATACATCATCTAAAAATGTACTGTTAGTTAGGAAATGTTTCCTTGGTTTTAAGAAAAATTTTATTTTATTTAAGTTCATTAGAAAATTTTTTTTACTAAAAACTAGGACTTAACTCCCTAAAAATAAGAAAACATTTTCTTACAACAAGTTGAATAGCACTTCATTTTAAGTGAAAATCGTCCTGCTCCTATGGTAAAGGTAATATATTTTACCATATATTTTAAAGTGCTTTACCCTCATTGAGTAGGTATTTTCCCACTTTCAGAGGACTTCCGCTTTGTGAGGACACTGCTCTTAACAAGCTTTTTGCTATACAATTTTGTCTTAAAACTAAATTGAATTATACTAATTTCATGTATTTAAAGTATAAATTAAATTTCATTAGCAAAAAGGTAAACTAATTAAAAAAATGTACTGCAGGACATCCTAAAACTTAATAAATTGTGACAAAGTCAGATCCTTTTCGTGGTTAATTAACGGTTCTGCTTGAGAGAACTACAAAAAGGGAGGCCCTACGTGACACACTGCATCTATGGCTAAGGAACACTGGGGGTCCTTTGTCTTCTTAAATTAACTAATTTTAGAAAAATGTTGCAAAAATACAAAATATCACCGTTACATTTCTTGTTATTTTTGAAAAACTTTTTATTATTAAGTGAAAAAAATAGTTCGATAAATATAAATTTTAATCAGCGCTACGTCAATTATAGGAAAGCCATTATGCCGTAATATATAAAATGTGCCTGCGATATTTTGTATTGTAGTCAACAAACAAATTTATTACATAAAATTCGAAATTTTTTACCCTTTGCTAACAAAATTTTAAAATATATTTTAAGCTACTTTAAGTTCAATATTTAAGACTGTTAAGAATAGAGATGGGCACGTGAGAGATTTTTGACTCAAGCACGATCACCAAAAATTAATTTCTTTTATTTATTAATATTTTTTCTTGAAAATTAGGAAAACTAATTGGTTTGTCTTTGTTTGTTTTTTTTTTTTGGAATAGAATACTAAAAATTATATAAACGTTTTCCAACAAAAAAAAAATCGTATACCAAATTTGATTATTTATTAAAAAAAAAATATTTTATAAAAATTTTTAGAATTTATCTGAACTAAGTTTCATGAAACTTTTCCTTAGAAATAGTTCATCAGTTTCTAAAATCAAGTAAATTTTTATTATTACATAGGAAAAAATTTATTACATTGTTTTTAATTATCTGAACTAATTTTTAGAAAACAATTCTTCAAAATTAGGAAGTGGTGGACTTAAAAACTGAATTTGAAAATGGCTTTCTAAAATTTAGTTAATTTTTAATTAATTTTTTAGTTAGTACTAAGTTCAAGTACTTTCTCGATTTAAGTTAGACACGTTTTTTGAACTAAATGGGAGTAAATTATGTCCTAAATTTTTTTTTTTTTTTTTTTTTTGAACTAAACTTAATTTTATTACATTGAGTATGCAATTTTCTTAAAACTAAGATGTTTTTTCTTAAAATTAATAAATTTTTATTTAATCGACTTGTTTTTTTTCCTAAAATCAAGAAATATTGCTTGGGATAAATATGAACAATTTCTGAGTATATAAACTATCTCGTTTTTCCTCAAACTTAGAAATTTTTATTCTTTTTAAGAAAATTTTTCTAAGTTTTAATAAAATTTTACTTAAATTGAGGATAATTTATAAACTATTATGAAGGAAATTTTTGATTACATTTTAGTCCATGCCTTTTTTTTTTGAGTGTAGGTTCTTTCAAATTAGCGCGTATTAACCGAAAACTCGTTTGATCGGAAGTTCGTCTTGAAAGGAGTTTTACTGTAGTTGTTATATGAAAAGTATGATTAAAGCTTAGAATTTACTTGTTTTAAAGATAATAATAAACCTGAATAGTATGGCATAAAAAACCTGAGGATTTCCTTTAACATTGTATACAAAAAAAAATCTACTGTTTTAAATAAATTCATAGAACTATAGGAGATGAATAAAAAAGTAAAGAGAAAGACAAAAAAAATATAAAAGAAAGTATTCCAAAGGTAAACTATGAGATTTTTAAATGAAATTATAATATTTACAAAAAAAAGAAATTCAGGTTTGCTTCTCTGTGTATAGGATATCTCGGAGATTTTAAAGAAAAAAATATATGTTTCTCGCTACTTTATATGAAATTTTTTAGTTATTTAATTCGCGTTTACTTTTTCTATTTTCAATATTCGTGCTTAGTTCCAATTTTATCGCATTTAAGCAATGCGATCAGCTTGGAAACTCTATGTAAAATAATTTCAATTTTTCAAAACAAAAAATTCCCCACATAGCTAAATTACTTTCCCCATAAATTCTCAGAATGACCCAAAAGCTGAAACAAATCTATAGTAAATTTCCTTCATCACTAATTCAAATTTCAGCATTTTAAGTATTGGTAGACTTCCCTTGTCATTGATGTAAGAACTGTGAAGTTAACTAAGGATTCTTTTAGTATGTTTTTTTTTTTGCCTAATTTCTTCAGGTCAAATATGTTATATTCACACTTATCTTGGCAAAAAGATAACGGTTTTCTTTCTTCTTCTTTTTTTCGTTCTTTTTATGTTGTTTTAAAAGAAAATTTACCGGTTTGTTTGAAGAGAACGAAATCAAAAAATATTTTTAAGACATTTGGTTTAAATCGACATTTTTATAAAAAAGGAATACATGATTTTGTAGGCTTTACTACTCGCCATGTAATTATTATTTAATCTACTGGTGCAATTTATTCAATTATTTGGATAATTGTTAAAAAAATATATGGATTAAAAATAAAAATTATTTTCAACCTGTATTTGAATTAGGTTTATACAATTTGATTGAATATGTATAACATACATACATACCATATGCATATGTCTCAAAATTTTTTCCGTAATTTTTTACGACTTACAGGTTGGTTGAAAAGTTCCTGCGCTCGAAAGAAAGAATACTGTTTTTGTTACGAAATATATTTTTTTTTTTCAATATAATCTCCTAGAAGCTCAATATACTTGTTCCAATGATCTTCCAATAATTTTATCCCATCCTGCAAAATACTTTCCACGAAGGAATTGTTTGAGATTTCTGAAGAGATATTAGTCACTGGGAGCCAAATCTGGTGAATACGGTGGATTTTCAAGCAATTCGTACTTTAATTCTTTGAATTTAGCCATCGTCAAAACACTTTTGTGAGCAGGTGCATTGTCTTGATGAAAAATGATTTTTTTCTCACGAATTTTTTCATCCAGCTGATCCAAAAGGCTGCAATAATATTCAGAGTTGATTGTTTTACCTTTTTGAAGATAATCAATCAACAAAATTCCTTTTGCATCCCAAAAAATTGATGCCATAACCTTCTTTGCTGATCGTTGTGACTTCACCTGCTTTGGAGCTGAACAACCAGCTTCAGTCCACTGTAAACATTCTTGTTTCAATTTAGGATCATGGTGCTAGATCCAAGTCTCATCCATAGTTATAAAACGACGCAAGAAGTCGATTTTATTCGGCTTAAAACGCTCCAAATTACGCCGAGAAATTTGTTTTCGATCCAGTTTTTGTTGAATTGTTAATGTGTGCACCAACTTTCCAAACAGTTTTTTCATACGTTATTCTTCATGTAAAATATGGAGTACTCGTTCGTCTGAGATGCCTATGGCATTAGCAATTTCACGCTTAGTCAAACTTGGATCTTCACTAACCATATTATGTACCTGCTCAATGATTTCTGTTGTGGTTGCAGTTTTTGTTCGTCCTTCGGGTGGATCGTCTTTAAGGCTGTTAGGACCACGTTTAAATTCACCTGCCCAAAATTCAACGGTGCGTTTTGAAGGTGAGGACTCCTTATTCACTTCTTACAATTGTTCATAAATTTCCTTTGCTTTTAAACCCTTCAAAACAAAGAATCTAATGGCTGCACGATATTAAATTTTTTCGATATTAAAAAAAATTAATGACACGTCAACTTCAAATGGCTTTTAAACAAAGAAAGAATTGACAGAATGACTTGCAACTTTGCATGTGTTCTCAGGACAGTTATACCAACTTGAGAAAAAAAAGTTTGGAGCTAGCAGTGCCATCTCTCGGTGAGCGCAGGAACTTTTCAACCAACCTGTACAAAAATCCAAAAGCGTTAAATATTGCTTGAATTAGAGTATATTTTAAATTTGAGCACCTGTAAATTTAACAAAATTGTTCACCTTAACTCAGAAAAAATGTTTAGTAATTTATTTAAATTTCAAGAAATTTGGAAATGATTTGGCTACAAAGAAATTTTAACTTTAATCCAGTGTACCCTTTTTTAAAAAACAAGTACAAACAAGTTACTTAAGTAAATTTTTTTCTAAAAGAACGTAAATTTCGTTTTAAATTTTTTGAAAATTTAGTATATTTTTCACTTAAAATTTGTAAATTGTTTACTTAAAATTTAGTATATTTTTTACTTAAATTTAGTATAATTTTATTCTTAAATTTTAAAACGCTTAAACTTGTTGTGCTAATACAGAATAAACTTTATTTTTAGTTTACAAATTATACTCACATTATGAAAACGCAAAATATATACACACACGCAAAAGTTTTGCTTATTAATATTTATTAATTTTTAATTATTATTAAGTGCAAACTTTCAATTATAAAAGTATTTTAGTTTGCCTCATAAAGTTTAAGTAATCAATTTCATTATTTTTTTTAATGAATATAAACGAAAATAATTATAAATTTATTTTCGTTAATACACACAAATATTTTTAATTTGAAATTTATTAGTTAAAATTTAATAACTAAAACCCCATACACACTGATCCCAAAAATACGTATTTTCATTTTTTTTTTCAACTTTCAAATTCCATACAAATTTTAAATTGAAAATTTAAATTTAAAAAGAAAATACGTATTTTGGGGCTCAGTATGACTGAGGTATAAACTAAATTATTTAAACAATATAAAATATAAACCAATTCCTGAGAAAAGATTTCCTTAACACTTATTTGCATGATGATGGAAATGTCCATCATAAAATTTTTGCAATACAAAAGTGACTATGAGTGGAAAAAAGGTTTGATTTTAGTGTTTAAACATAAAAAACTTAAAATAGTTTTATTTATTTAGTACTGACATGTGACTTTGCATTATGATGGATATTTCCATCATACTGTTTTCTTTTAATTAAAGATATTATATTTATACTAGAATTTTTTTTTAATATTTTTCCTTTAATCTGGAGTTATTTATTTCAGAAAAATAGAAAAAAAAATCATGCAAATTAGGGTCAAATTTAAGAAGTTAACATATTTGCTTAAAATAAGTTAAAATGTTTCAACTAAATTTTAAGAAGTTTCATATTAAGATTCTGTCTTTTTATGCAATTTTAAATTTCCTTATTTTTTTGATTATAAATTCTTTTTCTAAAGAACATTACCCCAAATCAAGAAAGAAAAGTGGCTAACTATTTTTAAGCGAATGAAAAATTTTCACAAACTAGAATCAAATAAATTTCGATCATTTTAAAGCATTTTAATTAATTTTAAGAAAAAAGTTATAGATTTTATTTAAGTAAGGTGTAAACTTAATTTCAGTTTATACGTGTTTCTGAGTGTACTTATTAAATCTTAAATTAAAATACTACGCTTTTAAAAAATAAAGTGCTTTGCCAAACTTCGGAAGCTAAGCAAAAACAATTTTTAATTTTCCAGTATAAAAATGTAACAAAATGTTAACAAAATATAAGTTCGCGGTTTACGCCATAAGAAATTGATCTCGAAAAACTAAAAGCTATGAGTATTTTATTGTTGTCCCTTCTTTCAAAATATATTGGATTTTCTCATGGGTTCAATTAAAAATTTTATTTTGTCGGACGGTGTAAAAAAGGACCTCATATAGAGTTTGAATAATGTTTTTTTTTTTTTTTCAAAATTATATAGTATTTAAATGTTGAATCAGTAGTCCGTATTCTATTACTTTAATGTATTTTCCTTTTCTTTTGCGGTTTACTTATTTAAAGAAAGGTAGGTTTGCGAATTTAAACAGCTGCTATTTATTTAAATTATATTTTTATGCGTTTATAATACCATCATTACAGGTAAATAAACACATATTTCTAAAGAAAATATCTAATATTATAAATACTTTTGTATTGATTTATATTATTTCTATGGAAACATTTAATTAAATTCTATCAATTAATAGGAAACTATGGGAGAATTCTTAGAAATTATACATACATAAGTATATTTCAATTGAAAATTATGTCAATTTTAGAAATTATACATACCCAGGTGAAAATGTTCATATATGTTCATATATCATCATATATGGCTTCATATATTATCGTATATGTTTTCATATATGAGCATATATGAGCATATATGTCATGTATGGAAACATATGGGCCAAGTTCATTTAAAGATGAAGTTCATGTATGGTAATATATGAATCCATATATGGCAATATATTGCATATGTTGGTCCATATATTGGT
The DNA here is from genome assembly GCA_949748255.1 of Eustalomyia histrio. Taxonomy (NCBI): domain Eukaryota; kingdom Metazoa; phylum Arthropoda; class Insecta; order Diptera; family Anthomyiidae; genus Eustalomyia; species Eustalomyia histrio. The sequence continues at coordinate 120,681,922 of OX456527.1, forward strand.
TCATATACGCCATATATGTTCATATATGAGTACATATATGGGGTAATATATTTAAATTTTTATCAGATATTGCGATATATGAGGGATATTTAAACCTTTGTTGTACCGAATTAAGATACAGTTTGAATTCTTAAGTGAACATAAAGGCAGAAACGTAATTAGATTAAGTGACTTATACTAGGTATTGTATTTCCGTTATATACAATTTTTTAAAATTAAAAATTTGTATTTCTAAAATTTTGTTTTATACCAAAACAAAGTTTAAGTCACTTAAGCCAAATGTAGCTGCGTCTTAAGACTATTAATAATTTTCAGTCTTTTTTATCCTTCGCCTCTGGCGGAGTAAAAAAAAAGGATTGTGATCAATAATACAAATTTCAAAATCTGATAATGTTCCTTTTTATATCTGCATACTGTTTTAAATATACAGTTATGTGCGAAAAAAGGGATATTTTCATGCAACAAATTTAAAATAAAAAAAGACACACAAATTTTTGGAAAAAAATACCAATTGGTATTATTATTATTAATATTAATATAATTTTTAGGTTATAGTACAACAACTCTTCATTTAATGTAACAATTCATACTTTGTTGTTTTATTATTTATTTATTCTATTTGTAATACTGTTTTTTTAATAATAACAAGAAAGTTTGAATTGTTATATAAAATGAAGATACTATATTCTAAAAATAATATTGGTAGTCTTTTCCCGAAATTTATGTGCGTTTTTTTACCATAAATTATTGCATGTAAATATCCCTTTTTCCCTTGAATTTAATGTTACTTCATTTAATTTTAATAAAAAAAGCAATATTTTTGTTTTAAAAATAAAAAAATCATTTTTAATATACCGAGAAATAGAAAAAGTACTTATATATGACCATATATGAACACTCATATATGCCCATATATGACCATATACGGCCATATACCCTCAAATTTCGGATCCGAGCATATATTGAATAATACATGAACCCATATATGACCATATATGAACATTTTCACCTGGGTAGAAATAAAATTATAAAAACGTATTAAACCTCATTAAGTAATATTAATAAAATTGTATCGGCTTTTCTAAGAAATTAAATTTTAAAAAATTTTACCACATAATTTTTTTTTTTTAAATTTCGAGAATTCTTCATACAAAATTTTTTTGGCCGTATATTTTCATATGTGCTCTCATATATAATTTATGTGTGCTCAGATACGATCTTACATGATGCTATATGCCCTAATATCACATACGGCTAACTTTTCGCCGAAATTTCGCTTTACTGTAATATGATCGATTATACCGCAAATATTATAAAAACCAGCTGTTTAAATTTGTTTAACTTTACTCTGTTTAACGTAGATTTTCTTGAAATACTTAACATTGATAAGTGCGAAGGTATTGTTTTTATCACTTATTCAACTTCTCCCTAATAAGTTTCTGTTTAATTTTTAAACATAAAATAAATATTTATATATTAAATTTAAAATTTTTAATCCTATTTAATATAATATGAAAAATCCATTAAATATCTAAGCCTACTACAAAATTTATGCAATTTTCTAAACAATTAACAAATTTTTTTTTTGTATACAACCAACAAATTATTGCTCTATTTATCAGTGGTAGCTTATTATAACAAATAATAGTGTAGTAATAAAAAAAAAATATTTCAAAAATTATCATGCATAAATTTTGCACAACTAATATTTAACTAATATTTAGACAAATAATAATACAAAATACATAAAATATTTTTATTGACTACAATCTTTATGCGACTAATAATAAAAATTATAATTTTAATTACATTTTACAATATAGAAATATCATCATCATCATCATAAATATAATATTTGCCATAAAAGTAAAAATAGAATATGTGTTTAAATTAAATGAGCTGCTAAATACGTTGTTATAAATAGATATAGAGAAAAAGTTGGCAGTGATGAAAAATGGTCACTCTATACCGAAGACAGATAATTTGATATTTTGGCTGTTGTGTATAAACATATTTTCTGAAAAGGATTTTTTTTTATATTCTAGTATTTTTTGGATAAAGTTCGGTAAAATCAGGGTGTGAGTACGTACCCTCATGATATGACAAAATTACATAAAAGTTCGGGAACGCAACAAGACAACATTTTAAGCCTAAAAAAATGCGTCAATAAAATGTCTGTGTTCTTAATTTGAAAAATTGCATTATCTAAATTTTGAAATGTGTCTTTCCAGGAGTATAATAAAATACTTTTTGTAATTTTGGCCAGAAACGTGGTAAAATTGAAATTTATAAGGAAAAAAGTGCACCCCTTAAAGGCCCGCCCAAAACGCTTTGGCTAGAAATCTGAAATTTAAGGAGTCAGAGGAATTGAAACACTAAGTTTCGGAAACGAAAACGAATCGAACAGGGAATGTTTGAAACACTAGGCAGGGAAATGAAATGGAACGAAGAACTATTGGAAATGAAACATCAGGCCAGGGGAACGTAAGGAAATACAAAGAGGAGGTAAGGAAATACAAATTAAAACACTAGACAAGAAGAACAAAATGCAATAGAATGGGGAACAACTGGAGTTGAAACACTAAAATTTCGAAAACGAAAAGGAATGCAAGGGGAACGAATCGAAAAACGATTGGAAATAAAACACCAGACCAGGGAAACGTAAGGGAAAGAGATTTAGTGGAATTGAAAAACTAGATAAGAGGATCAAAATGGAATTAAATGGGGAACAACTGAAATTAAAACACTCACAATGGAAGCAGGGCAATGAAAAGGAACGGAGAACGATTGTAAATGAAACATTAGGCCAGGGGAACGTAAGGAAATTCAAAGAGGAGCCAATGGAATTGAAACACTAATTTCAAAAATGAAAAGTAATGGAAGGTAAACAAATCGAAGAACGATTGGAAATGAAACACCAGGCCAGGGAAACGTAAGGGAATACAAAGAGGATTGAGTGGAATTGAAACACTGGATAAGGGGAAACAATTGCAACAGAATGGGGACAACTGGAATTAAAACACTAAAATTGGAAAGCGAATGGAAAGGCGAATAAATGGAATTGAAACACTACGCAGGGTAATGAAAAGGAATGGAGAACGATTAGAAATAAATCAACAGGCCAGGGGAACCAAAGGAAATAGGACGGGGGACGAGTGGAATGGGAACACTAGACGAGCGAAACGCAATGAAATAGAAACGGCTGGAATTGAAACAGCTAGCCTGGATTTTACAACCCAACTCAAACGGCTGAAGCGAGAAAGTTGATATTTGACATGTAGTTTCCTTTCAGTCTAAACGTAATTTTTTTTAATTTGTAGAGGATGGGGGAAATTCCTTCACTTTATAACCTGGACATACCCTTTAAGCTAGAAATATGTTACTTTAAATATTCACTAGTAAAATAAATTTATTAAAATAAAAATTTTTTAGAAAAAATAATACAATTTTCTTCTAAATATATTCCTAAAGCTAGCGATGACAAAGTATAGGGATTTTAAACTAGTGATTCGTATTTTGGGCCAAACATTGATTTTCTAATGTAAAGAACGAATGACCACAAATACATATAATAGTGTATTTCCTTTTTTTTACTTAAATATTTAAAATTCATGATCACCAAAATTATTTACAAAAAATTGATTTTAATATAATTTTATTTTACCACTAAATACTGTAGAGTGTCTGCTAATAAATTTTTTTTATCTAAAAACTATTGTTTTGTTGTTATTACTGTTAAATATAAATCCGTTCAAAAATAATATTTTTTGTTTTTATAAATACACACATAGAGATTGTAGCACGAACAGTGAATGTATTGCATTAAAAAATAAATGAGTATTTCCTACTTACACATATGTGTATTTTTGTATCTCTAAATCTCTAAATGTATATGTAAGCTTGCATTTACATGTATGTATGTGTGTATAAATTATTAAATATATAAAATACTTTTTTGTCCCTCTAACTAATATTCTATTCAAAAAAGCACAACATGTTAAATGTTAATGACTTATATATTACAATTATAAGTAATCTACTTGAATGTGTGTGTGTGTGTGAGCACCAAATTTGTACGTGTTTTTGTGCAAAAATATGATAATTGTATATTGCCAAACAAAACAAAAAAATATGAAAACTAAATACATGCAATAACAAATCGTATAAAGCATAAGGTTTAAGTAATCATCTAAAACAAACAAACTAAATAACAATAAAATACATAACAACACAAAAATTAATTACAAATACACACACAGAAAATAGAAATACAATTTATAATTTAAAAATTGCCACAAACTAACACATATACAAAATTCACAACTACATAACTCATACCTAAATGTAATTATACATACAAGCAATGTAATACATGTTTTGTTGGTAAAGCTCTATGTAGAGTTTAAAATCTTCTAATTTTGTATATGTATGTGTGTGTATACAAAGGCGTATGTGTTTGTATTACATGGAAATATTACTATTACTACTACTACTACCATTGTTGATTCTATAGTATTTGTCAAGTGTTAGTTTTTTGGTATTGAGGCAACAAATATTGCATTTAATCTAGTATTTGATATGTTTCTATTTCTGTTATTGTTGTTTTTATTTTGTCTATTATTGGAAATATAAAATTGTACGAGTGTAATACAAATTATACATTTTACAAATTAAATGTAAATTTATTGCATATTGAAAAACTTGTATGTGGACTTTTGACAAAAACAAATGAAAATGTATGTATTTATAGAATTATTGAACAAATCTAATGAAATATAGGGACACAAATTGTAAATGTTAATGAAAACTTGTAAATATTTGGAGACAAGTAAATCTTTCATAACAACAGAAACATTTCATATACAATGCCAGATTTTAATTAAAAAAACTATTACTTTAAATTATTTATAAATAAATATATACAGATTTTTCCCTACACTCAGAAAATTTAAGTTTACACCTAACTAAAATTAAATCGATTAGTTTTTTTTCCAAATTAATGCTGATAATTTTTCTTTCTGGATTGAGGTTAATGTTCTTTAAAAGCGTTAAGAAATTTATTTCTTGTTTGTACAAAAACTTAAATCCGATGTAAAATCCAAATATATTTTTAAAATACTTGTATATGATCATATATGGGCATACATGGTCATATACGTCCATGCATGGTGTAATATATGACCATACATAATGTGATATACGACCATATTTCTTCGGATTCGAATTTTGAGGGTATATCGCCGTATATGGTTATATATAATCATATATGCTTATATGTATATTATTCATGTATGCCTTAGTATATTTATAAGTGACACTTTCAGGGCACGAAGAATGTTGATGAAGGTTGTAGCGGACCAGAAAATGCATTCCATTCAGCTTGTGTCTAATAACTTTTCCTGTGTATTCTCCATGATTACTAAATAAAAATAAGAAAAATTGTTCATTTCAAAAAAAAAAAAATCTCTGAACTCGAACCAGACTAAAAATACATTTTCATACATATAAGTATTGAAAAGATTAACTATAAAATATAAACTTCACTATTAAAATATAATTTAATAAAATTTCAAAAAATTTTAGACGAAATTTACTTTATTTAAGAAAACATTTACTTAATTTAAGTAAATTTGTTTGTACTTGTGTTTAAGTTAAAATTTCTTTTTAGCCAAAACATTCCCAGTTTTTAAGTTAAATTACTTAAATATGGTAAATATTTTCCTGATTGCAAGTCTAATATGGAACTAAGTGATTGGATATTTTGAATCATGATTTAGGGGTCTATATTACTCACAAACAAAATTTAAAGAAGATTACGATATTTTTGTAATGTTTATGAGAATTTAAGCCCAACTCTGATAGAACCTCTCATTAGAGGGTTTATCCCTCTGGCTAATTTCTTACAAATATTCTTAAATTTTCAACCGGTTGAAATCCAAGTAGTTGGGAATAATTCAGCAATTTTTTTTGTCGCTGGTGAGATTGCCATGAAATTTCACTTGGTTTCTCCAAAGTAATTTCGTGATCACAGATCCCGCAGGATGTGATGACCAGAGAAGACAAAAAAGCAAGTCAATATATTTTAAGCAAAGAAATATTAAAAAAATTCAAAAAAATATATAAAAGTTGGAAAAAGCATTTTTTTTGTAAAAAAAAGAACAAAACTAGCATAAAAAATATTTTTTATTAAAAAAACACAGGCAACAAAATGTGAAAAAATCAATTTAAAGCTCAGAATTCTTAAGATAAAGCTACTTTAAAGATAAAAACACTAAAATCTAAAAAACGCAAAACAAAAAGCTAATTTTTCTTCTCCAGTGATGGCATAAGTCCAGTCTCATTACTGCTTTAAATATGGAAATTTTTTACAGGTTTTGAGAATTGTGGGATGATTTTGTTGAACTCTATTTGATAGTGAATTTCATAAAAATGGAAGATAGTGACTCCGAAAGGGACATTTCATGATAATGGTTGGTCATGATTTCTCGCTAAAAGCTTATCTCGTTGTAGGTGAATTACAATAACTACAATGTTAAGTTAGAATCAACAATTAGCAGGCCGTCAAGGGGGAGAATTTTCCCTTTTTTTGCCAGTTTTGCAAATTGACATTGCAAATTAAACAAATAATTTTTTGTGCATACTTTGGGATTATTTATTTAAATTGGTGTTTGCAAAATGAATTTATGTAAAAAAGTATTTTTTTTTTGTTGAATTTCACACAAAGCACCTATGATTTTGCAAAAACTTTCGGAATGACACTCGTATACACTTTTGCACATTTGCAAATTTGCATATTTGTACTTTTGCAAATTCGCACATTTGCACTTTTGAAAATTTGCACATTTGCAAATTCGCACATTTGCAATTTTGCAAATTTGCAGATTAACAAATTTGCACATATGCAAATTTGCACACTTGCAATTTTGCACATTTGCACTTTTGCAAATTAGCACATTTGCACTGTTGCAAATTCGCACATTTGCACTGTTGCAAATTCGCACTTTTTCAAATTTTACAAATTTCCACTTTTGCAAATTCGCGCATTTGCACATTTGGAAATTTGAACTTTTGAAAATTTGCACTTGCAAATTTTGACTTTAGCTCATTTGCACTTTTGCAAATTCGCAATTTTGCAAATTTTCACTTTTGCACTTTTGCAAATTTTCACATTTGCACTTTTTCAAATTTCCACATTTGCACTTTTGCAATTTTGCACTTTTGCAAATTTTCACATGTGTAAATTTGAACATTTGCACATATTCACATTTTCACATTAACATTTACATTGGAGGAGGAATCTATGTACCAAATTTTAGCTTCCCAGCTCAAGCGGTTTTGGCAGGCCGTCAAGGGGGAGAATTTTCCCTTTTTCTCAATTTTGCAAATTGACATTGTAAATTTAACAACAAATAATTTTTTGTGCATACTTTGTGATTATTTATGCAAATTGGTGTTTACAAAATGAATTTATGTAAAAAAAGTTTTTTTTTGTTGAATTTCACACAAAGCACCTATGACTTTCGGAATGACACTCGTATACAAAGGTCCACTGAAGAACAATTCATATGAGAGATAAAGGAGACTTACTCCCAACCATTAGAAATGTGTCAAATTTCATCCAATTATCTTGATGCAGTAAAATTACAAAGACACAAGGACGGACAAACGGAAGCACTTCAAAAGACCCGATTTGTACACACCATTTTTACACATATTCTTTCAGATTATATAATTTCTATATTATTTCTTAACTTACCTATCCACTAAACGTCCTTTACTTTAACTACGTTGACTATCAGACATTTCACTACCACTGGCACTACCACCGTCACCATTATTGGCACGATCACCAGCTGATATATATATTACCCCCACCAGTACCACTATCATTACCGCTACCACTATCCAAATCCTGTGATGAATCACCCTACGCAACTTTAGGCGTTCCGTAAAAAAACTACGATTCATGGCTCCAGGAAAAACATCAACGCCAATAGATTGACGTTGTGTAAGCAATGATGACTTCGTGGTCATTCCAGTGGCGGCCGTGGTAGATGAATGATGTTGCACATGCTGATGATGATAACTGGCTGATGTTTGTGTTGTCGCTCCAAACATATCTTCTGATTGTTGTTGTTGCTCAATTTCTCTGGATTGTTGCTGTTGCGTCTTGCAATTGTTGATGTGTCAACGGTAATGAGGGCGATAAAGCAGATACCACCGCTGTTGCATCAAGTGTAGCACTGCGTAAATTTATTTTACTATTACTACTAACCGTAGTTCTGGTTAATGTTGAGCTGGGTGTTTCACCGGAAAAAATACAAAGTTTTAGGAGTCTTTTTTTATACAAATGAATTGCTTAAACTACCACTTCTTTTATAACGCGAAATTTTTGGCTTGGTATTTTTTGTTAGAACTTGTTTGCTTTTAGATTTTTGCAATAAAACTAATTAAGAATCTTTAAAAAAAAAATTTAATTTTTTATATTTTTTATATATTTTACACAAAAATTAAAAATATCGACCTCCTCCGACGAAAAGAATGTGAAAAATGTGATAAACTTTTTGTAACTGAAATGATAGTGTTTACAAGTTATTTGTTTTAGTACAAGAGTTGCCATATGAAAATTATATGATGTACCCGTAACAAAGAAAGTACCCCAATTTAAACATTTCGATTATGATGAAACATGAATATATGATAAAAAAATATTAAATCAAAAAGCAAACCGTCTAACTTCTTCGGAGTCTTCGGTGATCTAGGGGGTAAAATAGGGTAAAATAATTTAGATATTTTGGGTACTTTTTTGTACGGCAGCATGTCGTAAACGTTAGAAAATTTATTTTAACACTGCATTAAAATAATATAATCCCTAGATGAAGAAGTTTAATATACCTAATACCAATTTTTAGCATAGAAATGTTAAATTGTTCCAAAATATACAAAAATTGGGATCCAAAAAAATTCGTTAAAATCCATACTAAGACGAATATCAAAAAAAAAAATAAAAAATACGTGACCGATGAAATGTAATAAGGAACAAAATATGTGAATTTGGCGGTCATAGTAGTATATTTTTTCATATAAAGTACACAAAATTTTGCAACAGCAAATTTAAAAAAGAAGAAAGGTACCAACAAATTGCTCTTTTTTATTTTAAATGTTTTAAAAAGTTGAAACCCGAAAGAATATAATTTTTTAACTTAGTTTTGACACCTTGAATCTCCTAGGTGGCCCAAAAGGCAAGAAAGGTTTATCTTAGATTTTTTCCTACGGCATATGAGTCATTCCATGTCAGACCGTACGATTTTTGCTGAAAATTGACTTTGATGTCTCCGATGTCTTGCAAAATTTTAGTACGTATTCGTCATTAAAAAATATTTTACACTCGTTTCCAGAAGAAAACTTAAATTTTTGTTTTAAAATGTTATGTGCATTTGAAAATGATAACTTTTAAACTAATGTTTCGCAAAAACTTGTGAATGGATTTTAAAGACCAAAGGTATTTGAACCTCCTTTTTAAAAATTATTTTTTTTTTTTAATTTATTTTTAAAATTTGTTTTTTTTACTTAATTTCTGTTTTCCACAATCTTCGAACAAGTCGAAAAATCTGAAAAAAATATTTTCTTAAAGCTCAATATAACCTTAATATACCCTGTAAATTTCAGAATGGAAGTTGAATGGATTCTATTTTTTCCGATTTTTTTCCATTGTAGTAACACGAAAAGTTACATTTTGTATGTGAACATTATATTTTCAAGCGTGTTAACAAAGATGTTAATGTAATTTAAATTAAAATTACATTGAAAATATAATGTTCACATACAAAATGTAACTTTTCGTGTTACTACAATGGAAAAAAAATGTGAAAAAAATAAAATCCATTCGACTTCCATTCTGAAACTTACAGGGTATATTAAGGTTATATTGAGCTTTAAGAAAATATTTTTTTCAGATTTTTCGACTTGTTCGAAGATGGAGGAAAACGGAAACTAAGTAAAAAAAAAAACAAATTTTAAAAATAAAAAAAATAAATTAATTTTTTAAAAGAAGGTTCAAATACCTTTAAAATAAGCCATTGGTCTTTAAAATCCATCCACAAGTTTTTGCGAAACATTAGTTTAAAAGTTGTTATGTCGGAAGATTTTTCACGATTTCGACGATTTTCAAATGCACATAACTTTTTCAAAAAAAAATGTATTTTTTTTCTGAAAACACGTGTAAAATATTTTTTAATGTTTAATACGTCTGCCTTATTTAAAGTAAATCGGAAGAGGAGTTGTAAAAAAGGTGTTCGGTCTGACATAGAATAACTCATACACAACTTTCATCAAAACAAGAGATTTCAGTTCGAGTACTTTTCTTTGTAAAAGAATTATCTGTGTGAATTTGTTTTGAACAAGATTTTATATCACACCATCTAAGGAAAATGACTATGCGAAATTTCATTGTTCAGTTAGTGAAGGATTACCCGTACAAATGAGCTTTTTCCATATATTTATAGAAATACTCTTTGGCAACCATCTTCGATTTTCAAAGCACAAATTGACAGGGTTGCCATTCCAAATGATAATGTTTCCATTTCTGGTAATAAATTGGGAATCTGGCATACTAATATTTTTTCTTTCTCAATATATTTGAGTGTTGTTGATTATATTAGATTATAAATTATATCGTGCTTTATGTTTTTGTATGTTACTTTGTACATTATTCGATATATATGTTTTAATTATATATTTTTAATTTAATCAGGCTCGAGATCATAATTTTTTTTTTACATTTAATAAAATAATTAGTGTTTACTATTCGTTAGTAACATTAAAAATTATGATCTCGAGCCTGATAAAATCAAAAATATATAATTATGTGCAACATCTTTAGAAGTAACAGGAAGAATAAGTTTGATTTTTATTTGGGTAGCATTTAATTTTTTATGGGTGGCTTCTTGTTTTATCATACCAATTTGTCTTTTTGTTAACTTTTTATTTTCTCTTGTTGGTTTTCGTACTCCGTATATCTTACCTTTCTTAAAGAAGCTACGAAAAACTCCTTCGGAGCGATTAATTTTGAGTGCTATTTCTCTATTAGAACATCCTTGATCACGAAAAAAATTAATTTTAATTTTTTCTGGTCAGTAAAAAAAGTTCCTTTAAGATTATTAATATAATAAAAAAATCAACTGTATGTTAGCATAAATAGCTTTTTCCGTTGATTTGTGATTTAAATAGAGATATTTATAAGTGTCACTTTCAGGGCACGAAGAATGTTGATGAAGGTCGTAGCGGACCAGAAAGTGTATTCCATTCAGCTTGTGTCTAATAACTTTTTCTGTGTATTCTCCATGATTACTAAATAAAAATAAGAAAAATTTTTGATTTCAAAAAAAAAAAAAAATCTGATCTCGAACCAGACTAAAAATACATTTTCATACATAGAAGTATTAAAAAGATTAACTATAAAATATAAATTTCACTATTAAAATTTACTTAATTTATGTAAATTTGTTTGTACCTGTGTTTAAGTTAAAATTTCTTTTTAGCCAAAACATTCCCAGTTTTTAAGTTAAATTACTTAATATTTGGTAAATATTTTCCTGATTGCAACTCCAATATGGAACAAAGTGATTTGATATTTTGATACTCACAAACAAAATATAAAGAAGATTACGATATTTTTGTAATGTTTATGCTAATTTAAGCCTAATTCCGATAGAAACTCCTATGAGAGGGTTTATCCTTAAAAAAGTTAAAACTAATCTGGCAAATTTCTTACAAATATTCTTAAATTTTTAACCTGTAGTGAAATCTAAGTAGTTGGGAATAATTCAGTAATAATGACTGGCCAGGTTGCCATGAAATTTCACTTAGTTACTGCCAGGATGTGATGACCAGAGAAGACAAAAAAACCTAGTCAATATATTTTAAGCAAAAAAAAAAAAAAAAAAGGAAAAGTATAAAAGTTGGGAAAAAGCATTTGTTTTCATAAAAAAAAGAACAAAACTAGTATAAAAAATATTTTTATTAGAAAAAATCAATTTAAAGCTCAGAAATCTTTAGAAAAGGCTACTTTAAAGCTAAAAACACTAAAATCTAAAAAACGCAAATTAAAAAGCAAAAAAAAAGAAGCAAATTTTTCTTCTCTAGGGATGGCATAAGTCCAGTCTCATTACTGCTTTAAATGTGGAGAAGAAAGCAAAACTGTAAAAAAATTCCATTTTTGTAAATTTTTAATAAATTTACATTCAAAAAACATAGGGCATGATGTGATTTATAATCTAATACAGGTTGGTTGAAAAGTTCCTGCGCTCACCAAGAGATGGCACTGTTAGCTCCAAACTTTTTTTTCTCAAGTTGGTATAACTGTCCTGAGAACACATGCAAAGTTGCAAGTCATTCTGTCAATTCTTTCTTTGTTTACAAGCTATTTGAAGTTGACGTGTCATTGATTTTTTTTAATATGGAAAAAATTTAATATCGTGCAGTCATTATATTCTTTGTTTTGAAGGGTTTTAAAGCAAAGGAAATTTATGAACAATTGTTAGAATTGTATAAGGAGTCCTCACCTTCAAAACGCACCGTTGAATTTTGGGCTGGTGAATTTAAACGTGGTCGTACCAGCCTTAAAGACGATCTACGCGAAGGACGACCAAAAACTGCAACCACAGCCGAAATCATTGAGCAGGTACATAATATGGTTAGTGAAGATCCAAGTTTGACTAAGCGTGAAATTGCTAATGCCATAGGCATCTCAGACGAACGAGTACTCCATATTTTACATGAAGAACTACGTATGAAAAAACTGTTTGGAAAGTTAGTGCCGCACACATTAACAATTCAAGAAAAACTGGATCGAAAACAAATTTCTCAGCGTAATTTGGAGCGTTTTAAGCCGAATAAAAATGACTTTTTGCGTCGTTTTATAACTATGGATCTACCACCATGATCCTAAATTGAAACAAGAACGTTTACAGTGGACTGAAGCTGGTTGTTCAGCTCCAAACATCGTTGTGACGATCAGCAAAGAAGGTTATGGCATCAGTTTTTTGGGATGCAAAAGGATTGATTATCTTCAGAAAGCTAAAACAATTAACTCTGAATATTATTGCAGCCTTTTGGATCAGCTGGATAAAAAAATTCGTGAGAAAAGACCTGGTTTAAAGAAGAAAAAAATCATTTTTCATCAAGACAATGCACCTGCTCACAAAAGTGTTTTGACGATGGCTAAATTCAAAGAATTAAAGTACGAATTGCTTGAACATCCACCGTATTCACCAGATTTGGCTCCCAGTGACTACTATCTCTTCAGAAATCTCAAACAATTCCTTCGTGAAAAGCATTTTTCGTCGAATGAAGAGGCCATAGCAGCCGTAGACGGTTATTTTGCAGAGCTTCCGGAAAACCATTATAAGAATGGGATAAATTATTGGAGGATCATTGGAACAAGTGTATTGAGCTTCTGGGAGATTATATTGAATAAAAAATATATTTCGTAACAAAAACAATATTCTTTCATTTCGAGCGCAGGAACTTTTCAACCAACCTGTATTATAAACAATCACTCAAATATGTTGTGAAAGGAAAAAATATTAGTATGCCTGATTCCCAATTCGTTCCCAGAAATGGAAACATTAACATTTGGAATGGCAACCCTGTTAATTTGTGCTTCGAAAAACGAAGATGGTTGCCAAAGGATATTTCTAAAAATAGATAGAAAAAGCTCATTTGTACTGGTAATCATTCACAAACTGAAAAATGTAATTTCGTATACTCATTTTCCTTAGAGTGTTAATGTCTTAAAAAATTTTTTGATAGAAACATTTTTAAATTCCCAGCTTCTGCAAACTGTTTCTTAGATGAAAATTCTTATATTCTAAAAAAAATCTTTGATTCTGAGGACTTTTCATCATGAAAAATACTTAAATTCTAAGAACTTTTTCTGAGACTTTGAGGACTAGAATTTAAGATTTTTTCTATTAGAAAAATTGCATAGAATCTATTTTTTTATTAAAAAATTCCTTTTCTTATTAAAAATTTCCTTTTCCTTTTTTTAAATATTTTTCTTAAAAAATAGTCCATAGAATCATAGAAGTTTTCTTGAAAAAGTCCTTAATATCAATTTTTTTCTTAAGAAAAAAACATTTCGAAAAGAAATATTCTTGAATTTAAAGAACTTTTTTTAAATTTCGAAGCGACCAAAATTTGGTATAATTACGGTTATTTTATTATAGTATGATACTATATTATATTTCGACTATGGTTGCCACAATCACAATCCCAAAAATACGTGTATATGATGTTCTTCGTATATGATTGTCCCAACCATGTAAATTACAGTTTTTACCTAAAACATTTCGCAATTTCAGATTACAACCCAGCAAAAATAATGTGGGCATTCTGGTGTAATGGTTAAACAGAAGATTGCGTGTTCGATCCCCAGTGGAGTCAATATCAATTAAGAAAAATACTATGTATGAGTTTTCTTAGATCATGCACATCGCATGGCATATTATCAAGTTCGCCAACTCTACATCAGATGATGCGCTACTGCTGTTCTAAAATGTAGAATCTCCCGTAATGCCATATTTGAAGCTCTTCATTTTTTATCTCCTCTAGGCCCTTTCAAAAAAAAAAAAAAAACAACACAATTTATATGAAGATTTTCCTAAATGTTGCTTCTCTTTCTAAGAAAAATAAAAATTTAAGTCTGTTCATACTCGTCTCGCTTTTAAATATATTAAAATATATTACAGACAATTAAAAATTTTATTAAAACAATTTATTATTAAATTACAAAGACATTGTCAATTGCCTTGCACAAACTCTTTGAATTGTTTTATAAATATTGAACAAAAATTCAAATACTATTGTGACAAATATTCTTCTGCATATTTAAGAAAATTTATACAATTTTATATAAATGCAAATACCTTCAAGAGGTTTTGGGATAATTTTCGTATAAATACAACAATAACTGACTAAATGAATGAAGTTTGGAATGTTTGAAAGATATAGAGAGACAAAAAAAAATAGAGAAAATACTTAACACTAGCAACAATAACGACTTATGAAGATTTTCAAGAACAAAAACAATTTGCCTTAAACTTCACAACAACAAAAATACAATATACACTTAACAAGTAACAACAGATTGCAACAATATGATTCGATAACTATTCTATACTCGAATATTTTAGAATTTACCCAAGAAACATTTTTACGGACTCTCCGACACGTACGGATTCATGAAACCGGTTCCACTGCACGTTTACGGACCGTAAATACGTATCCGTCAAAGCATGTACGTAAACGGAACATTAACGGACCGTATAATTGAATTTTCGAAAACAGAACGTTTTGACTACGTTTTGGTGCATCCGTTTCTGTATCGTCAAATACGGACTTCTTCAAATTTTATTAGTTTTTCTTCCGTTGCTTTTGAATCAGTTTTGGTATCAAAAATGACTAATTGAAACATGTATGTGATCATTATACGGGTCGCGCGCTAAAGTTTTAAAAAACACATACACCGAAAATAAATTTAATTTGAGGTAAATATTTATGAAATTTAAAACAAGTTTTACGGTGATGTGCGCAAATTTATGCAATTTTGCAAATAGAAATATTGTCTGCCAATTCATAATAGATTTTGTTAAAAAATGTGCAAATTTGCGTTGTAAACGCCACTAATTAAACCAAAATTAAAATTTTGTTTTATTTTTTTCATGATATTCAATGGGCCATAACCGCAGTGATGTATAGAGATACTAGTTATGCTGGAGATGAATATTTCATTTAATTAAATTTGTAAAAGTTTAATTTTCTTATTTTATTTTATTACATATCTATATAAATAAATTTAAAGAAAAAAAAAAACTATTATTTGTTATTCAAGATTAAAAAAAATAGGCATTTGCATAAATCCGTTTTTTGTTGAAAAAACGGTAGGAATACTCATCCGTAAACTGTCCGCCATTGACGGACTTTCAACGGACAACTCCGTTTTTCATCCGATATATCCGGTCCGTCATTGACGGACTTTTAACGGACAACTTCGTTTTTTATCCGATATATCCGGTCCGAAAACGGTCCGTCATTGACGGTTTTTAAACGGATTCGAATCAGTTTCGATGTTCCTTAAAATCCGTTTTCTGGTCCGTATACGGATCCAGAAAACGGTACGTAAATGGAGTTGGATTCCGTTTATGACGGACCGAAAACAGTAGGTAAACGGAACGTATGGTTTGTTGGGTACTTTTAAAAAACAAAACAGAGATTCTCAATAGGTGGGTATTGGAGGCTTCCATGAATAACAAAACTTTAATGCATATCATTCACGTTTTCACTAAATTCTTTTTATGCTTTTTGTAAGGATTTTCTACTTTTGTATTTAAGAACCACCTCTTCTGCTGTAGACTCATACATATTTATAGTTGTACATGAACTTTAGTTTTATTTCCGTTTTGTTGGGTTTTATGACAATTGTCACCATATTGTGTATATAGTATTTATATAACTATCTAACAGATATTGATGTTATGTCTGTGTATATGTAATAGCCTGTGTGTGTGTATGTAACTCTTTGCTGGCATCTGTGTTTGTGTGTGTGTTGTGTTCTCGATGTCGTAACGTTAACAACACACACAGAGACGACACATACAGCCAGCCAGCCAGCAATGTCTCGTTACGTTAGTTCTTACCATATTGTTGCTTATAGTTTTATAAGAAAATTTGCATTTAATATCCTTGTGCGTATAATTTACACAAAATGCAATAAACGCCAATGCATTTAGTCTTCTTGTAGAGAAAGAGAGACTCTTGTTACCAAATACTCCTTTTTTGCCATTGTCTGTTTGTGTCTTGTATATCATCCCCCTCCCCTTCCCCACCCCTATTATACCTTTAGCTATTGACAATAGTTGTTCACAAATATAAAATTTATTGAAGTATAAGTTTCAAAATGTTATTATGGTATCATTTATATACACTTATTCTTCTTGTTCTTTTTCATAGAGTTCAGTTATTTTTTTTTTTTTGTTCAAGTATATTTAACTTTTATATTTGACTTTTTCGTAAAGTAATTTAAAACTGAATTGTTTTAACTGCATCATAGAACAGATATTTCTTATAGATATGAATGAATATTTTGTAAATATTTTAAATGTTTAGTTTGTTTTCAAGTATACTTTTGGTTCTATTAAATAAGTTTGTTAAGTTAATATCTTATTGATTTTATTTGTAAGTGTTCTTCAATATTTTTTTTTTTGAAGGGAGATGGAAAATTAAATAAAAGTTAGTAATTTTGTTAAATGGTTTATTAAATGTTTCAAATGCAAGTAGACTTAAGTAAGGGAAAAAGAGTATAAAAATTGATTTTATGGCAAATTTAATTGCTATAAGGACGTACAAACTGAATTTAAACTTTTTAAAACCGAATTGCAAGGGACCTTCTTTAGGAATAATTCTCAGATTTTGATGCAAAATGGATATGTGTTAAAATGTGTAGAACTAAACTTAACCCGTCTCTAGGGGCCCAAAATTTTTTTAAGTTTTTTTGGAAAACATCTTAGTATTTTTAGTTTCTTAGTATTTTTAGTTTCTAAATAGCTATACCTTAATATACTAAATGCCAAAGACGAAAAATTTATTTAGTTTCTAAAAAAAGAAACTCATATTAGTTCGAATTGTGTTGCTATATATAGGTGAGGTCTTAGTAAAGCATTTGGCTTGTATTTTTTTATGTCAATATTTTTCTTTAATAATTATTCAATTTTAAATGGCTTTAAAGATTTCTGCCTAGGTTTCGAGAATATAACAGTAACAAAAAAATTATATGAAATTTTAAAGGGATTAGATAAAAAACCTTTTATATTTGCTACCCATGCAAAAATCGAAAAATATATGAACGTACATGATAATACACGAGGTTGTTTATGAACATACATGACCATATATGTTTATGCATGATTCAATAAATGATCATACATGATCTAATATATAACCTTTATATTTAGGATCCGAAATTTGAAAATATGTGTCTTTATATGGTCATATATCACCATATACGGCTGTGTACCTTTAAATTTCGCATCCGAAGATATATAGTCATACATGAGATCCTGTATGGTCATATATTGAGGCTTGTATGGACGTATATGATCATGACCATACAAGCCTATGATCATATGATGTATGTTCATATATAATTCGATTTTTACATAGGTAATTCAAATTCTTCAAACACTTGGGGCATTTTTATATTGTAGTCGGACTAAAGTTTTGTTGTTTTCGAAACTTCCGATACTTCCAAAATTTCAAATACTTCAAATAATTCCGATAGTTCAAATACTTTAAATACTTCAAATACTTCCAATACTTCCAATATTTCGAATACTTCAAGTACTTTCGATACTTCAAATACTTCCGGTACTTCGAATACTTTAAATACCTCAAATACTTCCGATACTTCAAATACTTCCAATACTTACAATATTTCAAATACTTCAAATACTTCCAATACTTCAAATACTTTAAATACTTCAAATACTTTAAATACTTCAAATACTTCCGATACTTCAAATACTTTAAATACTGTAAATACTTCAAATACTTCCTATACTTCCAATATTTCGAATACTTCAAGTACTTCCGATACTTCAAATACTTTAAATACTTCAAATACTTCAAATACTTCAAATACTTCCGGTACTTAAAATACTTTAAATACCTCAAATACTTCAAAAACTTCCGATACTTCAAATACTTTGAATACTTCAAATACTTCCAATACTTCCAATATTTCAAATACTTCAAATACTTCCGATACTTCAAATACTTCCAATACTTCAAATACTTTAAATACTTCAAATACTTCAAATACTTCCAATACTTCAAATACTTTAAATACTTCAAATACCTACAATACTTCAAATGCTTTAAAAACTTCAAATACTTTAAATACTTCAAATACCTACAATACTTCAAATGCTTTAAAAACTTCAAATACTTCCAATACTTCCAATATTTCAAATACTTCAAACACTTCAAATACTTAAAATACTTCAAATACTTCAAATAGTTTAAATACTTCAAATACTTGATAAAAGAAATAATGCGAGGCTGTTAAAAATTTAATGAGGAAATAAAATATGGAAGCTTTTCTAGAAAAGGTACACTTAAAAAAGTTTGTAAGTTAAAATAACTGAAAATATCATTTAAAAGAAATGATATTTCATTAAAAAACCGGTCTACTTAATTTTCATTTAAATAAAATGTCAATTGTTATTTATTTTTAAATGTTGATTAATCAACTGACACATCCGTAAGAAACAACTGATATAATCAGTTAAAATAAATGTCAAAATTTTACCTACCAATCCTTAAAAAATAAATGTTTTTTTCATTTATTTGAAATTATTTCCGTTTTTTATTTTTTGTTTTTTTTTAATATACTCGTACAATACGAAATGTATGTATGCATAGCTATAGGCACTTTTTGTGTGAATGTGTTTGTGTATGTATGAAGTTCTTGTAATTTGTATTGAAAAATTTTGTGTATATACAACCAATTTAAATAAAAAAACAAATTAAAATTTTTTGATTATTTTTTTTTTGAAACAGACAGCAAACAAAATTTAAATTTGTAATAACTGTTACGGACACAAATAAACCACAAGTTTCCGTTTTGTGGTTAAATTTTTATTAAATTTCAAACAAATAAAAAAATAAATGAAACTGAAAAAAATGGTAAATGATAGTATATTATTTCGAATAAATGTATATAAAAGTTAATATAGATATTTCTTTGAAAAATAAATGTATGTTCTTTTATTTTTAAATGGAACGGAAAACTTTTTTATTAAACTACAAACAGTTAACTACATAATATTCTGAGTGTATTTGTAAAACCTATATCATACTTGCTAAGTTAGAAGAGAGATCACACAAACTTATGTATAGAAAAATTCCAATCTGTTAAATCGAGATCGGTAAAGCACAGCCCTTGATATTTGTATTGAATCTAGAAACCAGCTTTGTCGCAGGAAGTTTTTTTAAAGGAAAAGTCTCCAGAATATTATTTAAGTTTAAAGATTGATTTAAACGTTTACTACCACTTTTTTTATTATTAAATTGTAAAAATTTTGCGAATTCTATTTTTTAAAATGACATTTCGTATTCCTTTTACTGGAAAATAATAGATCTGGATAGACAGACATGGTCAGCTTGTGTTTAGTCTATAATGCCTAGAAGTTTTATAATAAAATTTCTTAATTCTTTGAAGACAAATTAATTTTGTTAAAACAAATATCTTAAAAAGATAATTAATTATATTTAAAAGTTTATCTTGCAAATAGGATACATTCTAAAATAGAAAACAATTCATTTCCCTATTTTATATACAATATTTTTTATAATTATTTTTTAATTTAATTTCTCTATCAATGTATGTGGAAAAATTGAGAGGAAAAGAAAAATAATATATATTTTTATATATAAAAAAAACAACAAGAAAACTTTTTAATTACATTAAAAGCTGACATCACGCACTAAAGGGAATTTTTAATGAAAATAAATTGCAGCAAATGTTTGTATAGAAAATTTTTAAAAGAAAAACAAACCGAGCTACACTACTACAACACAAATGAAACTCAAACCAAACCAAGTATAAAAAACCAAACAAACATACCACCACCAAACACACACATTGGATAGAAAATTAAAAAAAAATAAAAAATTTAAAACAAACACTTGAAAAAATATCAAAAAATGGTTACAAATTCACACAAATACATGCATACATATAGATAAATGAGATATACAAATACTTCAAGCATATGAAAAGAAGTAGTTTTATATATTTAAAAACTAAACTGTTAGTAGAAAAATAGTGTGTGTATGTGAGTGTATTGAAAAACCTTAAGGGACATAACCAAATATTTTATAACATACACAGATAGATATGAGTATTAAGAAAACTTTTACTACAAACTACTACTACTACTACTATTATAACTACTTTACTACCATTACTATATAACATACAACTACTTACAATTTTACTCTTTTAGTTATCACATGACCCGCAATATCCGGTTTCTTTAAAGAGATACTTGAATGTACACATACACAAACGTATAGACATATATATGAAAAAAACAACAACAACACTGTTGTAAACAAACGCGCAAACAAACTTTATAGTAGTAGTATTGACTCCCTGTAGGAAATGTCGATAGTGAAACTGTACTGATTCACTATTGACTTTGTCACCAGTACTACTGACTAATAATGCCCCAGCCAACGCTTTCTGCTGTAGACATTTAACATGTGCATGTCATTGCGAATCTACACAACTGTTGACTAGGTGTTGACATTGGAACCAGAGATTCAGTAGTACATTTTAGTAGTTCTAGTTTACACTTTTGGAACTTTTTACTTGATTTCCTCATAAGAAAGGAAATAAGATTAAACAGGTGCATTTATTTTGTTAAATTAGAAATTTTATTCATTTTTTTTATAAATTTCATCAAAATAAAAAAAAATTTCGTGCAAATTTAATCTTGGAGTACACTCACCAAAAAAAGTCTGTAATGGCAACTGAAAATTTTGCTGTTATTACGGGAAATTCTGCTAATTTGAGCCCAGCGGTATTTTTTGCTAATCTTAGCAACACATGTCTGCTGACGTGTAGTAAAATGAAATTAGTATAAAAATTAGTAGTCGCTACTAAATTTTAGTAGACTTTTTGTAAAGTGGAATTTTAAAATCTGTTTGCTAAAATCAGCAAAAAAAAAAATACTAAATTTTATTAATATTAGTAAAAAGCTTTGAATTTATTTTTCTTATCGAGTATTAAAAATTTTGAATATATTTTTAAAACAAACGAATTAATCATTTTGTTTTTATTTGGTAATTTCTTTTTTGAAAAATATTTTAGTCAATATTTTTTTTACTTTTAAGGTCAAATTTTAATTGTTTTTAGGGCGGATTTTTAGAACTAAAAAACCTTTTTAGTGCTATTTTAAGTGGATGTCCTTTTTTTAAGACATCAGTTGATATCTTCACTTCCGATCCCTTTTTTAATATATGTAACATTTTAAAGAAATTCAAGTTTGTAGGTGTAAGTTTTAATTAGAAATAACATTTCCTTCAATATCCATTTTTTTAAAGTTAGTAATATTTTTTGCTAATTTTAGCAAAGCGGTTTTCAAAAATTTGTAAAATGATTTCTAAAATTAGCAACAAAAATTTGTAAATATTCTGTAAAAATTCTGTAATTTGTAAAATCTAAATAGCAAAAAGATTTGCTAAATAATAATTTTTTACTAAAAATCAGTACAAAAATAGTAGAGTGGGATTGAAAACCGTTTACAAATTTTTCTACTAACTTTTTTTTCTGAGTGTAGACAAATCTTCAAAAGACTGCACAAAATCATCCACAGGCTCGGTAAAATCTTCATCAGGCACCACAAAATCTCTAGAGTTGCAATTTTCACTAAAAATTGTTGCCTCTCTTGTTATTTTTATACAAAATTAATTGTTTTTTTTTCACAAGTTTTTTGCAATTTCTTTTGCTCATTATATATTTTGTTCAAATTTGTATATTTAACTTTTAAATTCATTTTTCTTTATATTTTTATTAAAAACTTTAATTTTGCATGCAGCTTTGCACATGTATTTTCAACAAAATAAAATAATTAAAAAATCAGGAACAAGCACAGCTTTGCAGATGCGAAAAAGGAATGTAAAAAGTATAGACGCTTTGTGGACATGTCACCCAAAATAGTCGACAAAAGTGTTGACTTGTAGACACTTGACCCCAGGCTTCCTACAGGGCTTGTACACACTCATACACACACATATACATACCGACTTGATAAACATTGTCTGCAACGGATGTTTACATGAGTCGTATACGGAAAAACTCTTTACACACATAGTTTTGTAGGTGTATTATGATATGAACAGCATGCTATAAGCAAGTTCATTCATGTTCTTTTTTTTTTTAAAGAATATATGATGTTGATGTTGTTGCTCTGTGTAAATGTGCTCATATATGTAAATATCTATTTGTTGGTGTACAAATGTTTATATGATAGTGTTCAAAATGGCAACCACAACGTGTAGCATCTTTCATTTACTGTCAAAACTAATTATCAATTTTCTTAATTAAACCGCAATTACAACCACAACAACTAACAAAAAAAAAAAACTTGCAAAAGTTTAAACTTTTCCTTTATTTTTTTTTTCTTCTATATTATTTTTGTAAACACAAATGAAAATAATTTTGAACAAAACAAAAAGTAACCTTTTTGACTTTTGTGAATAGGGAAATATTATATAGGAACAAATGTTAAATGAAAATAAAGGGAGCAATTATAATATTATAAAAATAAATATATCATTAATTAAACCAACAAGGTAATTATTATTATTTATAAATTTCATTGATTTCGGTTAATGATGGATCAAAATATAAACTCTATATTAAGATATTTTTATAAGTAACCTTAAAATATTTAAAAAATTGTTTAATATTTATATGCGTATACTTAATTTAACTTGCAGCTTATTAATATTGCTCATACGACCAAGTAGATCTATTGTGCACCCTCTAGTATTTTCTTTAGTTCTCCAGTACAGTTTTGAGTACTTCCAGTTTCTTGTATTGTTCCTCCATGATATCAGGTCTGAAAAATGTGATAAATCGTAGGTATGCAAAGGCAGATCAATTAGCCATTACATGTTCCATGGTCTCCTCATCTTCCATACAATATCTGCATGTCGTATCTCGATCATGTCCCATTTTGTTTAGGATGTAATTACATGGATAGTGTCCGGTGAGTGCTACGCATAGGATTCTTAGATTTGGTCTGTTCATCTGAAGGGTTTCTCTGCTCCTCTTTTCATTGTATGATAAGAACTTCTTTGAATGTTTTAGTGGTTTCTGTTTGTTCTAATATTCAATAGATTTCGTCTTTATCAGATTTGATATAATATTTGCTATGTCCTTTTTCGTGAAACCAAATTGAGGACTCGGGCAGTTCCGCACCTAGTCTCACTTGTTTATCAGCTTTTTCATTGCCTTCATGCCCACTGTGACCGGGTACTCAAATAACTGTTACCTTATTATTGGTCGCCAGTCGGTTGAGGGCATTATGGCATTCTAGCATTGATCTATAGTGATATATGAGGTTTTTAGGGCCTTTATTACAGCCTGGCTGTATGATCTTTGTTCTCACAAGATTCCTTTCCAGAATTTCGGTCGTTGCTGTATAAATATCATATAATTCTGCAGTAAATATAGTTAAATCTTTGCCCAGAGGTATGTGAATTCTGCACCTAAGTCCATTTACACCGGCTCCAACTCCGCTAGAAGTTTTGGATCTGTCAGTATACCACTTCTGTGCATCTTCCTTCAACCATGGGAATCAAGTTCAAGTTCCCATTCTTCTCTTGTTGAAATTTGAACTTTGTATTCTCTTCCTAGTTATGTTCTTTATGGAGCTGACCTAGTTAGGGATCTTCAAATGGCCTTTATGGTTACCTTTTTTGAACTTAAATAGTTTATAAAGTTCGATTGCTTGCTTCATAACTTCTCCCTGTATTGCGAGATGCAAAAGATTTAGGTTCAAAATCACCTCCAGCGATGCAGTTGGAGTCGAACTCATTGCACCAGTAATGTTCAGACATGCTCGACTTTGTATCTTCGATAGTTTCTCCTGAGCTTTTTTCTTTGTTATCTTTTGCCACCATATGACCGATCTGTACAATATGCTGGGGAGAATCATTTGTTTATATATCCACATCGACATTTTCAGGCTTAAGCCCCACGATTTGCCCAAATTAATTTTACTGCTTTTATGCTTATTGTCTCCAGATGAGAATTCCAGGTGAGCGATTTACCCAGGGCAATTCCTAAATATTTCGCCTCTTCTTTGAATGATACTTCAGTGTACTTTATGTACAGCCTAGGTAAATTTAAATTCCTTCTTCTAGTAAATGGAACAATTGTGGTTTTCGTAGGATTTATAGAAAGTCATTCATTTTCACACCATTCCCATGTTAATTTAAGTGCATTGTGCATTTGGTCTCCAATTGTATCATTATGTGTGCCACTCACTATAACTGTGATGTCATTGCTCATACGAATACTTATTTATAATAAACAACACTGAAATATTACTCATAGGCCTGATATAGCAAAATGCTTTAATTTCCCCTACATTGTTTTTATTTTATATAGTATTTGATATGCATATTATAAATCACTTTCAATTATAAATTACAATTTAATTTATATTTCATAATTATTCTTGTGTATTATAAACAAAAACATATCATTTTATCTTTAACACACAAAAAAAAAATATACAAAAAATTTTAAAACAACCCAACAACTTTCGACAAAACAAACACCCAACATATTAAAAGTGTTAAAACCACTAAATTTGTTAAATTAATAAACGGACAGACACCCTAGGGATATTAACAACACGTAAAGTAAAACCATATAATATAATAACAATGGCAACAGTAACAGCAAAAGTATAGGAAACAGCAGAAGCAGCAAAAAAAAAAAAATAATGGCAACACTCGACTCTAGACAACTGATTTTTATTTTTATTGCTACTAGCACTGCTGTATGAAAATGAAATTGTTGTATAGAATATAAAAAAAAAGAAAAACAAAATGATAAACTTATTTAGTAAACAATATACAATGAACAACACCGCATATTATTTTCATTCATATGAGTAGAAGCAAATGAAATATAGTGAAAATAAAATTGCATAAGATTTATATGCAAAATGTTAAAAAATATAGTTTTATATGTGATGGTGGTAGTGGTGGCGGTAGTGATGTATGTTATGCAGTTATTCATATATATTTTTTTAGGTTGAAAGCCCAATAATTCGTTATCGATTGTTTTAAATAGCTTAATATATTAAGGAGTTTTCTCTTTAAGTAAAGTAATGGCGCCCGATCAGGGACATTGAGAGCAAAACGAAATACACCTCTTAGATAAGGAAAGGAGTTTATTGATTTTAGCAAACCTGTTTGAAAATTTATCACCAGGGGAACAGCTAAATATAGCGATAATCCTGATTCCCGCGTAACTGAAATAACGAGATAGTAGCACTACTATAGTTACTCAAGGTACCATATCAGCGAAAGATACTTGTGAATACGGGAGGGACCTTCGGTAGGCACTTCTCTTATCAATGAACTACACTTGTAAATACCGGAGGGACCTTCGGTAGGCACTTTGCCTACCAGTGATAGGCACTTGTGAATACCGGAGGGACATTCGGTGGGCACTTCTCTTACCAGTTTCAGATTTAAACTTAAAGCGGTTGGCACATGTCATTACAGTAGGACTGTTCGGTCTTTTTACCTCATTTTACCACGCTTAAAATGGAAATTCTAAAAAAGCGTACTTTAAGTTAACGGACCCATACCCCAGCAAAAATATACCTTAAATGATAAATTTCTAGCCGATGATTTCGGAGTATCTAAAAAGATGTCTACGATTGAAATATGAATCTGCGGTTAGGTTGTGTGTTTAAGGACAATTTTTTCCCTATTTTTGACAATATTCTTGTTGGATATTTCAAAAAGTATCTTACGCTCACCAAAAAAAGAGTGTAATGGCAACTGAAAATGTTTGTTTTATTACGGGAAATTTTGCTAATTTGAGCCCAGCGGTATTTTTTTTTTGCTAATCTTAGCAACACATGTCTGCTGACGTGTAGTACAATGAAATTAGTAGAAAAAATTAGCTGCCGCTACTTAATTTTAGTAAACTTTTTGTAAAGTGGAATTTAAAATCGGTTTGCTAAAATCAAAAAAAAAAAACTAAATATTATTCATGTTAGTACTAAATTTCAAATTTATTTTTTTTTATCGAGCATGAAATTTGTTTGAATTTAAAATAATCAAAGGCTTAAAAATTGGAAATACAAACGAATTTATAAATTTGTTTTAATTTGGTAATTTCTGTTTTTTAAGGAAAAATTTTAGTTGTTTTGAGGGCTGATTTTTAGAACTAAAAAACTTTTTAGTGCTATTTGAAATTCATGTCCGATTAATTTTTTGAAGCATTTTAAGGAAGTTTAAGTTTGTAGGTGTAAGTTTTAATTAGAAATAACATTTCCTTCAATATTTTAAATTTAGTAATTTTTTTTTTTTTGGAAATTTAAGCAAATCGGTTTTCAAAAATTTGTAAAATGATTTCTGAAATTAGCAACAAAAATTTGTAAATATTCTGTAAAAATTCTGTAATTTGTAAAATATAAATAGTAAACAGATTTGCTAAATAATAATTTTTTTTACTTAAAATCAGTACAAACATAGTAAAGTGAAATTGAAAACCGTTTACAAATTTTTCTACTAACTTTTTTTCTGAGTGTATGATTGAATTAGTTTGTACCCCCGGGAAACACATTTGTAATTTCAGAGTTTTTTAACAAAAGTGGTTAAAGCAGCACGTTGAGGTAAAAATTTTTGAAACCCCAGTCTTGGTGCATGTCTACACCGGATTAGGAGCCAAAACATTTCAAAATCCTAGCTAGTTTGGGATGGCTGAATTAGTGCGCACTTTCTTCCCTCTCAACCTTCATTTCCCATGTTTTTATTGGCGATGTCAAAAAGTATCCTCTTAATGACTTATCACATAGTGAAGTTTCACTATTAGAAAACTTAATTTTTACCACATTTCTGACGATAATTCTTAAAAGAATCATAATCAGTGAATAATACCTTAGGGAACACAAATTTTAACTTTCAGGTTTCTCACCAAAGCGGTTCGGGCAGGCCGTTAAGGGATGTGATTTTCACCTTTTGAAGAACCATTTCATTTCATATCCATGTCAAGCGTTTCAGTTCGACATGTTCTCAGTTCTATTCCAATTCCTTTCCCTTGTCTATTGTTTCAATTCCAATCGTTTCCGTTCAATTCCTTTTAGTTACCCTGTCTAGTGTTTTAGTTTCACTCGTTCCCCATTTCATAACATTTTGTTTCCCGTGTTTAATGGTTCAATTCCACTCATTTCCGCCTTTCGTTTCATTTCGTTCCCCTTGTCAGAGTATTAATTTCACTCGTTTCAAGTTTAATTTATTTTCGTTCCCCTTACCCTTTCTACATATTATTCGTTCTATTCCATTTCATTCCCCTTGTCTAGTGATTCCAAATTCTAAATTTGTTCAAATTTGATTTGAAATTAAAACTCACGCGTTCTTTAAATTTCAGCTTTTTATTCAAAGCTCCTTGAGCAGGCAACTAAGGGCGGCTGTGTTTTCCCTTTTACTTTCTCTGAAGTAAATGTATGTTGCAATAACAAAGATTTATTCGATTTTGTACTAGATCTGCTATTAGGTATGAATATATCTGGCACCAGAGATTTTTTCATATGCTATAGATGCTATAGATGTAACAAATCTGGCACAAGATTTGATCAGATCTGTCCATAAAGTGTATTACATATGCCATATCTAATCATATATGATCAGATTTGGTACCACATCTAATTTAATTTAATCATATATAATTAAATTTAGGCAGATTTGTTCAGAGATATTATCCTTTTTTTGTGCGGATGTTATTCTAACCGCTGTTTCAGTAAATTTTCAAAATATTCCAAAATTTCTAAAAAAAAATATTTTTTCTGTAAAAGAGTTCTTCTCTTATTTGTAAAACAAATTTATTTCTGTTCATTGTTGCTTGTTTTTCGTGCTAAATACCACATTTCGTATGGAAACAAAAATTCCATGAAAAATATATTTCAACTAAAAACTTATTTTTATAATATTCATAAGGTAAATCTGGCCAAAGAAAATTCTTGTCAAAAACATTCAATGGTGTTTTTATTTTTTTGTCTAGTAAGTCCTTTCTTTTAAAATTCATGAGGATAACGAAAGTTCATCAAGTTTATTTAAAGGATTTTTTTTTTTTTGAATATTTATTGTCTAAGCAACAACTTAGAAAAATCATATTTAAAAAATAGACAATAAAAAAAAAAGAAAAAAAAAACAAAGATAGAAAATAGAATTCCAACATCTTCTAGAAAAGTAAGTGTAAAAATAACTACACTTAAAATACGTTGTAAGTTAAAATAACAGAAAATACCATTTAAAAGAAATTATATTTCATTTAAAAACCCGGTTTTTTTAATTTTCATTTTAATCAAATGGTTTTTGTTATTTATTTTTAAATATCGTTTAAACAACTTACACATGAGTAAAATGACTAATGATTAACTATGTTAAAAGTAAATGTTAAAATTCGGTAAAAAAAAATTAATGATTTATTATTTTTTGGAAATTGTTTCCGTTGTTTTTTTTTGTTTTTTTAATCTACACAATGTGTACTCACACAGTCTATAGACACATTTTGTGTGAATGACCACCATATGTGTGTGTGTGTTTATAAACTTCTTGTAATTTGAATTGAAACAATTTTGCATATAAACAAACAATTTAAATAAAAACTAAATTGGAATTTTACGAATATTTTGTATTTTTTTTAAAACAGATTACAAACAAAATTTAAATTTTTTATAATTGTAACGGAAACAAATAAACAAAAAATTTTCGTTTTGTGGCTACATTTGTATTAAATTTAAAAAAAATAAAAAAAAAATGAAACTGAAACTGAAAAAATCGATTAAAGTTAGTAAATCCTTTTGAACAAATGTATAAAAAAGTTAAAATAAAAATGTCTCTGAAAAATAAATGTATGTTCAAGTTATTTTAACTGAAGAAAAAAAAAATTATTAAACTAATGTTCTGAGTGTATGAAAAGCAAAATATTACGCAAAAATGAAAAAAAAATGGAAATCGTATAAAAATACTAGTAGCACGTTATAAATATCTTAGAAAGGTTTAACTACAAAAAAAAAATAAAATATATAGAAAAAAATTCTGTAAAAAACAAAGAACATTTGTTTTCGAATGATAAATGATGATAGTGCAATTTTTGCATAATTTTTTTATACTTTCTTTTCTATTGTTTTCTTGATTTTTTCATGTTTGGTTTTTTTTTTTTACAATAAAGTGTAAATTTGATGTGTAAGTGAGTGTTATATAAAATGTGTTGTATATCTTTCTTTTTTTTCCCCGTTTTCTTTAGTTTATTTTATTTTTGCTTTTTCTGCATTTGAATTTTTTAGAATGATTACTTTGCTTGTAATGTCATGTCATGTCAAGTTGTTTTGTTATTATTGTTGTTGTTTTCTGTGTATGCTGTTGTTGTTGTTGTTGTTTTTTTTTTAAGTATAGGGTTACAAAACCCAAATGACAGTTAAACATATGAACATTTTTCGTTTGATATGAGAAAAAGAAATGAGCTTCTTTTTTCAAGCGTTTGTGAAATAAGATAAATGATGGAAATTTATTGACATTATAATAATATGTAAATTTGTAAAAAATTTATATTTTCCACAATTTGTTTTTTTACTTTTTATAGTAAACTGCTTATATTTTACAGGAAATTTAACATTGGGTTAAATTAATATTAATCATACGCCTTAGGGTGCATTATATGTTACAGGGATGGAAAATATGTTTTTTGTTATTGTACCAACCAGACAAACAAATTGTACTTTTTCAATCCTCACGGTACCAAAATTTTTTGAGCTTTTTTTTAACAATTTTATCGTATTGAGTCAGATTTGCTTAGACACTAAAAAGACTTTGAATTGACCGGGTGAAACAAAATTCATCGTTAATTTTTGTGTAGTCGTATAATTCCCCCAAAGCTTTGTAAAATTTTACTCTAATTTTTATGTCACACCTTATTTTATGGTTAACCTTTTCAGGATTAGCGTTTAAAAAATTTAAAGGCATTTAATAGCTTTTTAACAATAATACACTTATTTATTTTTTGTTTTGAGAGGTACTTTAAAATCAGCTGTTCAATGTTGCTACTTCCGAATATTTTAGTACAATGTGTATGGAAACATTTGGTACATTTGATGTGACACCAATTTAGAGCCGATTCAACTTAAAATTTACTTTATTTTTACTATAGAAGCTGAATAAATAAAAACAGGTTTTTAATTTAAAGTTGCTTTTAAAAAAAGTCCAATTTTTGTTATGTGGTTTTATCAAGTTATAAATTGAAAATTTGATAAAAATTTCAAATTGTACTAAATGAGCCGCGGTAGTACCACGGTACCAACCAAGATAAAAATTAGAGTATTTTAAAACCGAAACCGAAAACCGATCATCCGGTTTCTTTTTTTTTAAACCGATCGGTTTCGAATATTTTGTAAATTCGAAGAAAACCGAAAACCGGTCTTTTTTAAATTACAAACCGGTTTTTTTAAATTACATCACCAACTGGGTTATTTGGTCTCTTTTATTTTTTCCAAACACTTATAATCGTTTTTTTTTTTAAGATTTAGATGTAAGTCTGATAGATTGCGATGAAGTCCTAATTTTGGATATTTCAAATTTAAATAGTTTAATTTCTGATCTAGATAACACAATAAGCAGTAATCGAAATCCTAAAAAAGAGACTGTACAACATAATTCATCATTATATGATAAGATATATGAAATCTTGATAAATGCGACAAAAGAACTGAAAAGATGGAAAATTTATATCATTGTCTTTTGACTATTTGTCCAACATCTACTATTAGTGAAAGAGTATTTTCCACTTCTAGCTTTATCAAAAGCATACAAAAAAATCGTCTTAAAACGAAATATTTAAATTGCATATTATTTCTAAAATATTATTTTAGAACTGAAAAATAGATTTTCTTTTTACATATTTAAAATGTAATATTAAAAAAAAATTATTTAATGTCAAACGTTTTAAATGTATTTTTTTATTTTTATTACTTTATATATTAAATTTCTTTTTTTTTTTTGTTTGTAATTAAAACAATTAACAAATTATATAAGCTTTTTATTCAAATTAAAAAAAAACCGAAAAATACCGGTTGACCGTTTTTTTCTGCAAAAACCGAAACCGAAACCGGTTTTTTTAAAATTCGATTTTTCGAAGAAAACCGAAACGGGTTTTCCCAAAAGGCCGGTTTTTTAATACTCTAGTAAAAATGTACCAAAAAAAGTATAATTGTACCATGTTTTCCATCCCTGATATGTTAACACGTATTTTGAAAACTACTTTAAGAATTTATTAAAGTTTTATAGTTCCTCAAATTTAATCGAATTTATAAATAATTCCTTATAATTTTTAATATAATTCACATGTAACTTATACTTATACTATGTTCAACATATATACATATGTATGTATAACCTTCTATATAATATTAATCATACGCCTTGGGGTATGAATTTCAATAAGGGATATACAATTTATTTGTTTTAATCTAAAATTTAAAAAATCCTTAAAAAACACTTTATAACAGTTGTTTAGTTTTAATTGCAAAACATTAAATTTCATACCAATTTTAATAACATATCTTTGTATACAACATATATCATTTTATTTTTTATTCAAATTTTTTTTTTTACTTATTACCCTTTAAGAAACATTATATACAAACCAAAAAAAAGATCTGTATAACTTAATATAGAAACTAAAAAAAAATTATAGCTTTTTATTTATATTTTGCTATTTTGAGCTCCACAAAACCGTTGCAACACGTATCACCATCATCATCAATATTGGTAGTAGAAGTAGCAAAAAAAATATAAAAAATATATAAAAACAATATTAACAACAACTCCAGAAGCACAGCAGCAACGAAACAAACAACCAAAAAAATAATAATATAAAACCCACAAAACTGTCTATACAATTCCCTATGATACTTTTTCTTCAATTGATTTTAACATATTGGAAAATTAAATATAAACGAAAATTGAATTTCCCCATAGATTCGTCTTAGTTTTTATTGGTGTATTGTTAAAACAAAAAACAAACAAAAATAAAAAAAAAAAATAAGAAAAGAACAGCAAGAAAAAATATTCTGTTTAAAAACCCATATGAAAACATAAGAAAAATAAACAAATAATTGCATAAAAAAATAATGTTGTTTATAAAAATTATATACAAACCTACAAAACCTTAAAAGTTTTTTTTAAAACATAACAATAATTATGAGATTTTTTTGTATCGAAATATAAATAACCTTTTGATAAAGTCCAACAAAATTATATTTTTTTAATAACATCAGGTTTTTTTTTTGTCATTTAATTTTTTAAGGACAAATTTTATAATAAAGGTACACTTAAAAAAGTTTGTAAGTTAAAATAACTGAAAATATCATTTAAAAGAAATGATATTTCATTTAAAAACCGGTCTACTTAGTTTTCATTTAAATTAAATGCCATTTGTTATTTATTTTTAAATGTTGATTAATCAACTGACACATCCGTAAGAAACAAATGATATAATCAGTTAAAATAAATGTCAAAATTTTACTTACCAATCCTTAAAAAATAAATGTTTTTTTTTTCATTTATTTGAAATTATTTCCGTTTTTGTATTTTTTTTTTAATATACTCGTACAATACAAAATGTATGTATGCATATGAAGCTATAAACACTTTTTGTATGAATGTGTTTGTATATGTATGTGTGTTTATGAAGTTCTTGTAATTTGTATTGAAAAATCTTGTATATATACAACCAATTTAAATAAAAAAAACAAATTAAAATTTTTTGAATATTTTTTTTTTTTTGAAACAGACAGCAAACAAAATTTAAATTTGTAATAACTGTTACGGACACAAATAAACCACAAGTTTCCGTTTTGTGGGTAAATTTTTATTAAATTTCAAACAAATGAAAAAAACAAATGAAACTGAAAAAAATGGTAAATGATAATAAATTATTTCGAATAAATGTATAAAAAAGTTTATATAAATATTTCTTTGAAAAATAAATGTATGTTCATTTATTTTTAAATGGAACGGAAAACTTTTTTATTAAACTATAAAACAGTTAACTACATAATATTCAGAGTGTACTAATTTAAAACTAGTATAAGAAAACTGAATATTTTAGTGAAAATTATGTATGCGATTCATGAGCCAAAATTGATTCATTTTTAACATTTTTATTTTAATATTTTTTTGTATCAATATTTTCTAAATGTTAGCTGAGATAATACTTTTTTAATAGTTTTTAAAGCAGAGAAAGGAAAAATCATATCCGTCAAGCCCGACCAAGAGATTGCCTACATCACTATATGATTTGGGTCATATTTCGGGAAGGGATCTGATCTCAATGAAATTGCAGAAAAAGTTCATTAATACAAATTCTGAGAAATTTATATGGGGAAAATTTTTAAAATTTTAGCAAGGAAAAGGGGGGGTTAAAAAATGTCAGCAATGTGATACAAATAGCTAGAAACTGGATTATCAATTGATTTTCTGTTGCCGCATATGGCTGTCTGTACGGTTTTCTGTAGTTCCTTTTTTTTTGGATTTACAAAAAATCTTTATATACAGATTTTATTTTAAATATTCTTATTTTAAGATATTTAAATTTTTTTTTTTTTTTAATTTAATTACATTAATTTTCCTTAACTCTAAAAAAAACTTTAAGATTTAAGATTCTAGAAAAACCCATAAATATAGCTTTTAACTCATAGAAAAATAAAACTAAAGCAATCCCCTCATAATTTGTTATACTGATTTACAACTAGAAAAGAGAAATGAATAGAAAAAATGTACAATAAAAAACGAAAACTTTTGAAAAAAAAATATAAACTAAATAAAACTTGAATTGCAAGCATGATGGTAACACTGTCTATTACAAATCCGTAAAGCCAAACTTGCGTTTGGGAAATTTTTCATATGTATTAACAATGAGGATTTTCTTTTAAATTTCTGGCGAGATCATTTTGAGATTTTACCATTTGTGTGAAAAAAAAACATGTACGTATGAGCAATATTGTTAATGAAATAATTATTATTAATCATACGCCATGTAGTTCATTTCTGACACTTAAACCCATTTTTACAGACCACCCAGACAGTAAACAGCTGATTGAATCAAAATGGCGACTAGAAAATGAGTAGATTTATATGGAATTTGTTTTTTCCGTCTCATTTTGTAAATCACTGCAATCTCAAAATAACCATATGGTTCGAAAATTCTTGTTTGACATATGCCATTGGTAACCTGTGTGTGTAGTCTGTGTCCATTTTGTTTATATTTGGATATAATATGATAAAAAATTATTTTAAATTTTTAAGTTGTTAACAAATATCCCTATAATGCCTCAGCAGATTTGGGTCAATTGATGTATAACAAAAAAAATTCAGCCTACTACAATAACCATCTAATAGAGACTCTAGTACAACAAATGGTAACAAAAGTTAAATATGGCCGCAACTAAACAACTAACTAACCAACCATTCCTAAAGCTTTTTACAATGAATTTGTTAACTGGTGGTAGTGGTGTTCATAGTGATGATGATGATGGTAGTGATGGTGCAGATGCCTGTTAAAAAATAAATACAACATATAGTTTTTCATTTAAGTTTAAGTTTGTTGTTTTTTTCCGGTGCAGCAATAAAAACTTGTGATAATAAATGAGTTTACTGGTATATACGAATAAAACAACTACAAACAAACAATGATATGCTTGCTATATAGAGAAGAATTATAAAGGATATATTGCTTAAACAATATTTTGTTGTAGCAGAATTTTTTTTTATAGCAGCATGTAGTAATTCAGTTTCAAACTGACCATGAGAATATAAAATAAGCTGTGCCAAGCATTTCCGGTTTAGGTGATATATAGAGGAGTGTGTTTAGGGTTTTAGAAAGGAAAAATGTACAGCTAACTGCTATATTGTGTGTGTATGTGTGTATACATTTAGGGAGGATCGATACAAGAGTATTAAATGAATATAATATCAACTCTTAGAAATCTTTAATAAAATCGAATTGTTATTCAACTTTTTTTATACATATAAGAAAATGTTAATTTGGCACACAGTAACATTTTTTTAAAATCATTTACAAATTTCGGCCAAAGAAAAAATTGTTTATAAATTAATTTTTTTAAAGCATAAACAATTATAAAGCGTAAAAAATATGGCTTATAAAGGGTGGTTAAATTTTAAGGGCCGATGTTGAATGTGAACCACACCTAAACGAAACTAGTGCACAAATATTTTTTCCTTTAATAGAAGATATCTGGATAAATGAAAGCGTACCTGAAGAGCTCAAAGAAGGCATAATAATAAAGTTGCCAAAAAAGGGAGACCTAACTAACCGTAACAACTGGCGAGGTATCACTCTGCTCAGTATGGTAAACAAAATAATCACACATATAATAACCAAAAGAATCTCTAATGTTATAAAATTCATTGATCATGTCAACGCACTCAGAATAATAGTGAAACAGGCGGTCGAATAGCGGTCTTCTCTATATCTAATATTTATTGACTTCGAAAAAACGTTCGATACTCTCAATCACAATGTCGTTTGGAAATCCCTGCAATGTAGAGGTGTCCCACAGAAAATAATTCAACTCATTAAAAGCATGTATGTTAGAGCAAGTTGTCGTATTCAGCACGAAGGCAAACTGAGCAGAAAAATTAATGTTGGTACAGGAGTACGGCAAGGTTGCGTGATGTCACCACTTTTTTTAACATTGTGTTAGATATTGTCATGAGCCATGCTATGTCGGATAATAGAGGTATTAGTTGGGGACTTCTAAATCGGTTGAATGATCTTGAATATGCTGATGACATTTGCCTTCTCTCTCGCCGATACTCTGATATGAACATGCAACTGCAACGTCTTACGGAGCTGGCCAATAACGATGGTCTGAAGATTAATATTGGCAAAACTAAAGTGATGCGAATAAACACAGAGAACTCAAACACCTTTACAATTGATAATGTGCCTCTGGAGGAGGTTAATTCCTTTTGCTACCTCGGAGCTGTCATCACAACATCAGGCGTTTCGAGTGCAGATATTGCCAATCGAATAAAAAAGGTGACTCAAGCCTACGGCCAACTTCATAAGATATGGAACTCTTCAACTCTCTCTCGCCGTGTTAAACTTAATATCTTTAATTCCAATGTCTGATCTACATTATTATACGGATGCGAAACGTGGAATGCAGCCTCTCGTGATATGCATGCCCTGCAAGTTTTTATAAACAAATGCTTTAGAAGAATTATACGAGTCTTTTCTCAACAATACATATCAAACAACAGACTGTGGCATCAAACGAACCAGTCCCCCATAACTACTGAAATACAAAAGCGATAATGGAACTGAGTTGGTCACACCATACGAAAACCGGTCACAGATATTGCCAGAACAGCGATCGAGTGGAATCCTCAGGGCAGCCGTAGAAGAGGCCTAGCAGCTCATACATGGCGACGACAAATTGAAATCGAAGTATCAAGAATGCAAACTAGATGGAATGAAGTAAAAAACATCGCTATGAACAGATCCAGATGGAACGATTTTGTTAAGGACCTATGCTCCTTATAGGAACGACGGGATCATATAAAAAAACCATGGAAAGATACACAATCGAGCAACGCGTTAAAGTTATTCAGGCTTATTATGAAAATGGGCGTTCAAATCAAAATGCATATCGTGCACTTCGTGATTTTTTCGGTCAATTTAATCGTCCAAATGTGCGTTCAATTGGAAAAATCATGCAAAAATTTGAGCAAACCGGGTCTGTAGGAGATGTGAAAGCAACAGTGCATGCTCGTACAGCTCGTACTGCTGCTGTTCGCGATAGTGTGACTGAAGAGCCGTCCACCTCAACCCGTCGTCGTGCCCAACAATTGCACTATGATAACGAAAATATGGATGTGCACGATATATGGTTTCAACAGGACAGTGCCACTTGCCACACAGCTAACGAAACAATGGCTCTTTTGCGCGACAAATTCAATGGCCGTGTTATCTCACGTGGTGGCGATGTCAATTGGCCGCCAAGATCATGTGATTTGATACCGTTGGACTTCTTTCTTTGGGGTTATTTGAAAGAAAAGGTGTACATCGATAAGCCAGCAAAAATTCAAGAGCAAAAGGATGAGATAATTCGGCACATTAACGGTATAGAACCTCAATTATGCCTCAGCGTCATCGAAAATTTGGACTATCGGATGGAGGTGTGCCGCCGAGGTCGCGGTGGCCATTTGGCCGATATTTTGTTCCACACATAATTGAACCTTACCATATTATCATAATAAAAAGAAATGACAATAATTTCCCAAATAATTTGTGTTTTATTCAAAATCAACATCGGCCCTTAAAATTTAACCACCCTTTATTATAAAATGATTCAAAAAAATTTTTCCTTTGTCCGAGATTTTAATTTTCTTATATAAATTTTCAAGCTTTAAAAAATTATAGCTTTAATATAAAATTATTCAAAAAAAATTTCTTCGCCCGAATTTTGCATGCTCTAACCTCCCGTTGCCACATGCAAGTGCCAAAAACTCAATACACTCATACTTTTTTACTACCACAGTCACAATTATACTATTTGCAACTCAGCTTGCAATGAAATATTGATGCAAGTAGAATGACAAAACGAAAAAAAGAGTTGCCAAGTACTGAGTTTTATATTAAATTATTTTTTTGTTGCAATGGAATTTAATATTATAACGAGAAAAGATATAAAGTCGCCTTTTAAAAATAAATTTAAATAATAAATTTACTTTTATATAAAAGAAATATAAAAGCGTGATATATATCCCTATGTACCGCAGAGTGTTAAGCATTTGGCAATACTGTAATTCCTTTAAGACAGCCATTTTGGATAGCACTTCTCTTGTTGATGACATTTTAAAAATGAACTTGCACTGTACAGTGTAGCCACTAAAATTTTTTTATTGTTTTTCGTTGATAATACGTATACACTACAGGTTGGTTGAAAAGTTCCTGCGCTCGAAATGAAAGAATACTGTTTTTGTTACGAAATATATTTTATTATTCAATATAATCTCCTAGAAGCTCAATACACTTGTTCCAATGATCTTCCAATAATTTTATCCCATCCTTATAATGGTTTTCCGGAAGCTCTGCAAAATAACCGTCTACGGCTGCTATGGCCTCTTCATTCGACGAAAAATGCTTTCCACGAAGGAATTGTTTGAGATTTCTGAAGAGATAGTAGTCGATGGGAGCCAAATCTTGTGAATACGGTGGATGTTCAAGCAATTCGTTCTTTAATTCTTTGAATTTAGCCATCGTCAAAACACTTTTGTGAGCAGGTGCATTGTCTTGATGAAAAATGATTTTTTTCTTTTTTAAACCAGGTCTTTTCTCACGAATTTTTTCCTCCAGCTGATCCAAAAGGCTGCAATAATATTCAGAGTTGATTGTTTTACCTTTCTGAAGATAATCAATCAACAAAATTCCTTTTGCATCTCAAAAAACTGATGCCATAACCTTCTTTGCTGATCGTTGTGACTTCACCTGCTTTGGAGCTGAACAACCAGCTTCAGTCCACTCTAAACGTTCTTGTTTCAATTTAGGATCATGGTGGTAGATCCAAGTCTCATCCATAGTTATAAAACGACGCAAGAAGTCGGTTTTATTCGGCTTAAAACGCTCCAAATTACGCTGAGAAATTTGTTTTCGATCCAGTTTTTGTTGAATTGTTAATGTGTGCGGCACTAACTTTCCAAACAGGTTTTTCATACGTAATTCTTCATGTAAAATATGGAGTACTCGTTCGTCTGAGATGCCTATGGCATAAGCAATTTCACGCTTAGTCAAACTTGGATCTTCACTAACCATATTATGTACCTGCTCAATGATTTCTGCTGTGGTTGCAGTTTTTGGTCGTCCTTCGCGTGGATCGTCTTTAAGGCTGGTACGACCACGTTTAAATTCACCAGCCCAAAATTCAACGGTGCGTTTTGAAGGTGAGGACTCCTTATACACTTCTAACAATTGTTTATAAATTTCCTTTGCTTTTAAACCCTTCAAAACAAAGAATCTAATGACTGCACGATATTCAATTTTTTCCATATTAAAAAAAATCAATGACACGTCAACTTCAAATGGCTTGTAAACAAAGAAAGAATTGACAGAATGACTTGCAACTTTGCATGTGTTCTCAGGACAGTTATACCAACTTGAGAAAAAAAGTTTGGAGCTAGCAGTGCCATCTCTTGGTGAGCGCAGGAACTTTTCAACCAACCTGTACTTGCAAGTAATTACTTGGATGTGACAACGGGGGGTTATATAAAAAGCAGACAGGCAAGATGTTCTTCGATTTTCAAAATTATAGCTTTCATATAAAGAGATTGAGGAGAAATATAACCTTGTCCCAAATTTGCATTTTCTTATATAAACAGCAGAATTTGAATATGTTATTCGATTTGACTTAACTTTTATTAATATTAATTTTTTATAAATTAAAAAGAAAATAGTATTTTATATCTAGTCACAACTTTTTTGTTCCCTCTGTGTCTAATTTTTACCAAAACCTCTATATCGCTGCAACCTATTGGTTATGTATGTATTTGTCTTTTAAAAATAGTAAGGAATGCATGTGTGTGTGTGCTTGTGTTTATATGAAAGCCAAAGAATAACAATGGCTAATATGTGAAAGTATTTATTATTGTTTCCTAAGTAAAAAAAAAAATCCAGGGTCATTGTGGTGATTTTTTATTTCAGTTTTGCTTTTTCCTTTTTATTTTGTTCAAAGGAACAACAACCGGAAATATTAAATAATCTTTTTAAATAGAGAGATGTTATTACTTACGTATCATTGATATTAAAGAAAACACAAACTAGATTTTAAAAATTATATTATAAACTTTATTAAAATAATAGAAGAAAAACTTAAATAAATATATTTAAAGGACTATATCCCTGCCTTGGATTTGTTGCAAAGATGGCAAAACATAAAGATACGGGGTTAAAGGTTAATACATTGAATAAAATATTAAAAAAAAATTTAATATTGCATTTTTTGCCCTCAAAATATGAGATTGGGTAGCTCAAATAAAATACACGTGACTTAGTTTTGCTCCTTCTACAACATATCCAAGTTTCATTAAGATCGGCTTTGGAAGTCTTCCTTGTTAGTTATTTTTATACAAAAATCGAATATATTAAAGTTTGTGTATTGGTATTCGATTTGTAATCTAATTAAGCTCAAATTTAATAAAATCACTTGAAGCTACATTAAAGAGAGAGGCAAGGGAATGCAAATGCCGTGATGAGAATTCAGAGAACATTTTGTTGCGATTGAGAATACGAAATGATTGTTAGAATTGTCCTTATTATACAAGCATGATCCTAACTGATCATATTATGATCGTTGAGAATAATTTTGTGTTTATTTTGCATTAAAATATAATCATACTGTGATTATTTCTAGTTTCGATAAAACCGGTTTTAAAGCAACCTATTCTAGTTTGGATGAAACAAATCTATTGCTAATAGGCAAAACTCCATACAAAAAGTACTGGTTGTGGACCATAAATTATCAACAGACAAATTTGCTTACTCATACTTGCTTTTTTCTGATATGTTTGTTCTTTTTTTAAAGTGTTTTTCCCCATTTTTTTTTAATTTTGCTTTTGTCCTATATTTTTTTTGCTTTAAATACATTGAATTTAGCTTTTTTTTTTGTCTTCTTTGATTATCACACGGGGGGTTTCTGGACTTAAATCCGTTATAGGATTTTTAAAATCCAAAATGTAAATCCCATATTGTGAATTACTTTCATATTATTCGAAAATTACTTTAAAATTGATACTTTATATATTTTAGGGTCGCTGAATGCGAAGCTGACATGGAATTTTCAAAATTCAAAATAACGGATCCAATGTAGCGGATTATTTTTAAAATTAAAAATTTTGGTTGTCGCTTAATACGAATCAAATATCGGTTTTATGTAATTAAAAATGGCGGAAATTATTTATATGGGAGTCATTAAATGTAAAAT
This sequence comes from Eustalomyia histrio, assembly GCA_949748255.1. NCBI lineage: Eukaryota > Metazoa > Arthropoda > Insecta > Diptera > Anthomyiidae > Eustalomyia > Eustalomyia histrio. The sequence continues at coordinate 120,723,801 of OX456527.1, forward strand.
TAACTAGATGTTTTCAACCTGAAATTTCGAATTTTTTTTTGTTTTTTTTATTTATTGAATTTATTTATAATCAAAAGCCCAAAGGCCTAAACGATTACATAGTATATTATGAGTAGGTTCTATATAACTTAAAATTAATTTAAAAATAAACCTTATTAACTACACTTATATGAATAACCACTGTTCATTATTTTTAAAAAGAAGCTAAGAAAAAATTTTGCCTAGAGTCAGATAAGAGGTACCGCAAATTGGTTTTCGTGTGAAGGTAGGGCAAGTATTTGACTACCTAAAAAATTGTAAATTTTGTATATATTATTCGATCTATCTGTTTTAATTTTATATTTTTAAATTTTATCAGGCTCGAGATAGAAATTTAATGTTCCTAACGAATAGTAAACACTAAGTTTTTTATTAAATGGAAAAAATTGTGAGAATCAGCGCTAGAGGGAGCACGCAGATAAAAAACATGGTTGCAATATGATCACTGCTACTATGTTGTGTTTGCTGCAATCGGGTATGGTTGGCACAACCAAGTTATTGGTTTTCTAACCTTCAACATGGTCGCTACCATCATTATTAAGTAAATATTTTACTATTTTTTAATTGGCACCTTCTATTTTGCTAAAATGTTTGGCTGTAGCCATACTGTGGTAACAAAATTCTGACTATGAAAAAAAATGATAATGATGCAACCACAAAATGCTGGCAACAATCAATAAATAATTATACATCAAACAAAACGTGACTTTGACATTTACTGTCATACTATTGTCTTGTTTTTATAAAAACCCAAAATTTTATCAGTTCAGTCAGTATTTACTACAAAATGTCTTAAAAAATCAATCATATATTGTTTACTAAAACTGGACAAATATCAGATGGGTAGAAAATACTTTTCACATGTCATTAAAATATTTCATAAATTGACTCATTAAGATCCAGTTAATTTTTTTTAGCTTAAGAAGATATTTTTTTTTAAAGGGGTTTTTCGAAAATTCCATATACATATACTATTATTTACACTAATCAATTCATTGTCAAAAAGATTTTATTGAAAGATTTTATATTTTTTTAACCAATTAGATTTTTTTTTTAAAATATGTTTATTATTTAATTTCTTGTAAAAAGTTCTAAAAATATCAATATAATATTTTTTATAAGAAAAAGTCTGTAGAAACCATAATTTTTTTATGTACGAAAAGGTTTCTTCTCTATAAATTTATCTGATAAAAACATTTTTAGATTCTATGGACTTTTCCTTTAACAAAATGTATTGGATTTTCCAAACTGTTTCTTAGATTAAAGTTCATATATTCTTTGAAAGAAAAATTCATAGATTCTAAAGACTTTTTCTTAAAGAAAATTTTCTAAAAAAAATCTTAAAAATGTCGTTAGAATCTAAGATTTTTTTATTACAAAAAAATCGTTAGATTTTGAAAAAAATAAGTATTTTTCTTAAAAAAAAGTCCTTCAAATAGTCCTTAATATCCATTTTTTTCAGAAAAACACATCTAAAGAAATATTCTTAAATTTAAAGAGATTTTTCATAGTTTCTAAGAACTTTTCCTTTAAGAAATTTTATTAGATTAGGGATCATATAATGATAATCCAGGAATCATAATATAGTTATGAGGGATCATAATATAATAACATTTTGAGCATACTATTATAACGTGCGATCATATTATGATAAATTAAATATCATAAAATGTTTATATTGGACCATAATATGGTACTTTTTGAATCATAATATTACTATAGGGACCATTTTATGGTAAAAATATGGTTATTTTATTATAATATCATAAGCATATTATAGTAAGATTATGGTTGGCACAACCATAAACCCAAAACTATATGATGCTCTTCGAATATGATTGCATAATTTTAACCTGCTTATAAACCACCCAACCCACAAACAATTTATGATTTTGAACAGGTAAAATTATACATCATCAGCTTTATAGTTAAGGGTTTCAACTGCATTGAAAGCTTGTAGTATTCAACACTTTTGGCTGCCAGGGGCTGGCGGCTCGATGCTTTTAACTCTGTACGTACTGTAAAATTTCATAGGCCTTGGAAATAGTCAAGCGTAACTTTTAAAGAGTTATAGAGTTGTAATTTAAAATATATTTTTGAGGTTTTTGATTCACAAAACTTTCAAAATTTCAATTCGTAATATGGGATTTTATATGATCATACATTGGCATACATAATCTTATATGTACTTCCATGCATAGTTTAGTATATAGCCATACATGATCTGATATATGACCATATAATTTTTGTTCCGAAAATTGAAGGTATATGGCTGTATATGGTCATATATGTTCATGTATGATTATATAAAAACATATATAATCATATACGGGCATGTATCCTTAAATTTAGAAACTGAAGTTTTTTTTTTGTGGCTGTATATGGTCATATATGATAATATATACACATATATGACCATATATGGCCATATATCCTTAAATTTCGAATCCAAAAATATTCATATGGTCATATATGAGAACATGTATGTTCATATATTATATAATTATAACTACAAATAGACGTATATGAACATGTGTGCCCATGTATGATCATGTTCATATCAAAGAAATGTATATATAAAGATAGAGCAAAATCCATAATTGCTTTAGTGTCTATACTTAGAAGTAGATGACGCTCAAGTAGACCTTGGATTTGGATTTTAATTATCTAAGGAACCTCAAATATGACATTTAATACATATTTCAAATTCTAGTACTTTAAACTGTCACTAGCAGACTTATTTAATAATACTTAAGTCAATTTTTGAAATGTTCGACGTGATAAAAGCATTTGTTTCACATTTTTATGTTAAAAACAAATTTTCATAGATCAAAATGGTATTTTTTTCGGTAAATTCGTATCTTTCAAGTATTGAGCCATTGCAAACTGCATATTTATGTTAATTCTTTCTTTCAAAAAAAAATAAATACACATACGAGAAATTGTAATACTGTGTTCTTAAACATCTAAATGACTATTGGTTTAGAAAATTAAAGTATAATATACAGATAAAACATATATTTTTGTATAGTTTTTGGCAAATGTTCTTTTATGTTACGAACGAAATATAAAATCAATAATACCCTGTTGCATATTGTAGCAAAATATGCCTAATAGGGAGAATTTATTTTCAGATGCGCCATCTATTGGAAAATAGTTTCAACTAATGTTCTTTCTTTAATAAATTAATGTCTTTGGTTCATATATATTTCGATTTTTTATTTAAAATCTTAAAGCAATTTTGTTATACAAAAAAAATGTTTTTTTTATTTAATTAGCATCTTAACCATTTTCAAAGCTCTTTATATTTATTAACATAATGTTATACAAAATCCTGAAATTTAATACCATTATCGGTTACTCAAATCCATTATATCATATTTTTTTTTCTCTAAATCTATATTATCTCTTCAGCAGAAAAATTTTAAGTCAATTCAAAATATATTCAAAAACTACTTAAAATTTCTGTATGCAATCATGTGCATGCCTTTTACCAAAACATTCATGCTGATAAAGCTACTTATGCTTTTACTCAACATGCGAGCTTGAAAAAAAAAATCCATTTTAAACACAAATTGCTTGTTAGTTTTTATATGATTTGTTTTTCTTCCCTCTGTTGCATGTTGCAACATTTGAATATAAACTCATTGCTTATGAAAAAATAATACAGAAATCACATGCACGCATTTATGGTTGAATAGAGTTGCAAAACGAAGAAAAAAAAACAAGGATACCACAAAAAGGATACACAAATACGCATTCATAAGCAGACATTATACTAAAATGAGCTGTATGAATGTTGAAAATGGTTTATTAAATGCAAGTAACATAACTACTAGTACAGTAATAGTAATTTGTAGTAATATTGCGGAATAAAAAAAGATTGTGATATTTTAAAATTATTTCTTCACCAAGTTTTGTCATAAGCATTATAAAAATCTTAAAGGAATTTTTTAATTAAATTTTTTTTATAAATTTTTGTTTAAAAATTTAAGTTTCAATCATGTTGTTTCAACATTTGTTTTCAGCTGTATACAGGTTGGTTGAAAAGTTCCTGCGCTCACCAAGAGATTACACCGCTAGCTCCAAACTATTTTTTTTTCGCAAGTTGGTATAACTGTCCTGAGAACACATGCAAAGTTGCAAGTAATTCTGTAAATTCTTTCTTTGTTTACAAGCCATTTGAAGTTGACGTGTCATTGATTTTTTTTATATGGAAAAATTTAATATGGTGCAGTCATTAGATTCTTTGTTTTGAAGGGTTTAAAAGGAAATTTATGAACAGTTGTTAGAAGTGTATAAGGAGTCCTCACCTTCAAAACGCACCGTTGAATTTTGGGCTGGTGAATTTAAACGTGGTCGTACCAGCCTTGAAGACGACCCACGCGAAGGACGACCAAAAACTGCAACCACAGCAGAAATCATTGAGCAGGTACATTATATGGTTAGTGAAGATCCAAGTTTGACTAAGCGTGAAATTGCTAATGCCATAGGCATCTCAGACGAACGAGTACTCCATATTTTACATGAAGAATTACGTATGAAAAAACTGTTTGGAAAGTTAGTGCCGCACACATTAACAATTCAACAAAAACTGGATCGAAAACAAATTTCTCAGCGTAATTTGGAGCGTTTTAAGCCAAATAAAACCGTCGTTTTATAACTATGGATGAGACTTGGATCTACCACCATGATCCTAAATTGAAACAAGAACGTTTACAGTGGACTGAAGCTGGTTGTTCAGTTCCAAAGCAGGTGAAGTCACAACGATCAGCAAAAAAGGTTATGGCATCAGTTTTTTTGGATGCTAAAGGAATTTTGTTGATTGATTATCTTCAGAAAGGTAAAACAATCAACTCTGAATATTATTGCAGCCTTTTGGATCAGCTGGATGAAAAAAATCGTGAGAAAAGACCTGGTTTAAAGAAGAAAAAAATCATTTTTCATCAAGACAATGCACCTGCTTACAAAAGTGCTTTGACGATGGCTTAATTCAAAGAATTAAAGTGCTAATTGCTTGAACATCCACCGTATTAACCAGATTTGGCTCCCAGTGACTACTATCTCTTCAGAAATCTCAAACAATTCCTTCGTGGAAAGCATTATTCGTCGAATGAAGAGGCCATAGCAGCCGTAGACGGTTATTTTGCAGAGCTTCCGGAAAACCATTAAAAGCATGGGATAAAATTATTGGAAGATAATTGGAACAAGTGTATTGAGCTTCTAGGAGATTATATTGATTAATAAAATATATTTCGTAACAAAAACAGTATTCTTTCATTTCGAGCGCAGGAACTTTTCAACCAACCTGTATGTTAAATTATTCTGTTTCGTGTTATAATTTACAAAAATAAATATGTTACCTTTAATAATTTCAACTAAGAATTTAATAAATTTTTACTTATACAATGTAAACCTAAGTGTGCTATAAATCCAAGTATGGGGTGCTTAAACACTAACAAAATTTACCGAGAATATTATCATAGGTAAACGTACATATAACAAAATCATAAAAACTATTAAACTATTTTAACAATTTCCAAATTATGCAACAAATATGTATTCCAAAACTTTAATCACATACAAATGTATGTATGTACCCACCACTCATATGAACAACCTATACATACATATAATAACATCAAACACTATGATACCTATGAAACCTTATGTTTTAAAATACTTAAAACTTTTTATTCGTATTTAGTTTATGATATACAATCATTAGAAAAGTCCCTTCTCGTTTTGTAAATTTAAAACAAGAATATTTACACAAAAAAAAACAAAAATGTGTACTTGTTTCAAAGGAAAAAGTTATGGTGTATATGTATGAGTACTTACCTGCACACACCCATAAAGTATCTTGTCCTGGGTCCTTTTTCCCCTAAAAAAACAAAAAAAAAAATTTATTTACTTTGTGACAAATATCATCTATATTGTGGATGCAAAAGATACTATTACTAGTAAAGTTTGGTGTTTTGGGTTATCAACATTTTCTACTCGTATGTTTGCTACAGCCACTAATTTTTTATGTTTTAACTCATAAACTTTATATGGGCAGCATGTGTTCCAATTCCAAGAAAACAAAGTTTAATAAAAAAATTTGTCATATTTTAGAGTTTTTGTTTAAAAATTTTTGAATTGTTTTTTGCATTTTTTTAATTCTCAAATTATAGAACGTCATTCATTGTGAAAAGGGATCCTTGTAGGTAAATTACACAAAAATACACATTTTTTAGTGTCAACGGGGTACAAAAAACATCCAAGATCGCCCACAGCCACCTTGGAAAATTAATGGGGTTAAAAAATGGATTTTTTTAAAGTATTTAAACTAAAGCAATCATATGCCAGTGTGGTACACTTAAAATAGTTTTTTAGTTAAAATAACAAAAAAAAAAAAAACATTTAAAAGAAATGATAATTCATTTAAAGCCCGGGTTACTTACATTTCATTAAAATCCAATGGTTTTTGTTATTTATTTTTAAATGTTGTTTAAACAACTAGGACATTACACTCAAAAAAAAAGGAACTAGAATATAGAAAAATTAACTTATTTAGAGGAAAAATTGATATGAAAACGGTGCCAAAGACACTTTTTACCAATATTTAATAAAATTTTCCTTGAAATTAAGAAACAAATTTTACTTAAAATTTGGTCCAAATTTCTAAAGTATACAAAAATTTTACTACTGAGAAGTAAATTTTTATTAGAAAACAATAAAATTTCCTCCTAATTAGTTCATACATCATCTAAAATTTTACTGTTAGCTAGGAAATGTTTCCTTGGTTTTAAGAAAAATTTTATTTTATTTAAGTTCATTGATTAATTTTTTTTACTAAAAACTAGGACCTAACTCCCTAAAAATAAGAAAATATTTTCCAACATCAAGTTAAAAAGCACTTCTTTTAAGTGAAAATTATCCTTATCCTGCTTCTATGGTAAAGGTAATATATTTTACCATATATTTTAAAGTACTTTAATCTCATTGAGTAGGTATTTTCCCACATTCAGAGGACTTCCACTTTGTGAGGACACTGCTCTTAACAAGCTTTTTGCTATACAATTTTGTCTGAAAACTAAATTGAATTATACTAAATTCATGTATTTGAAATAGAAATTAAATTTCTTTTTCAAAATGGTAAACAAATTAAAAAATGTACTGCAGGATATCCTGCAACGTAATAAATTGTGACAAAGTCAGATCCTTTTCGTACTTAATTAACAGTTCTGCTTGAGAGAACTACAAAAAGGTACGCCCTACGTGACACATGACATCTATGGCTAAGGAACACTGGGGGTCTTTTGTCTTCTTAAATTAACAAATTTAAGGAAATGGTTGCAAAAATAAAAAATATCACACTTACATTTCTTGTTTTTATTGGAAAATGGAAAAGTCATAAGTTTATTTTATGGGAATTTTAGATTAAACTTTATTTGACATATAAATACAAATTTAAACTTTTTTATTATTAAGTAAAAAAAATAGTTCGATAAATATAAAGTTTAATAAGCGCTACGTCAATTAGAGGAAAGCCATTATGCCGTAATGTATAAAATGTGCCTGCGATATTTTGTATTGTAGTCAACAAACAAATTTATTACATAAAAGCGCAAATTCGAAATTTTTTACCCTTTGCTAACAAAATTTTAAAATATATTTTCAATATTTAAGACGGTTAAGGTTAGAGATCGGGCACGTGAGAGATTTTTGACTCACGCACGATCACGAATCAAAAATTACAATCATGCACAATAGTTTTTTAAATGGTTCCTTTAATTTATTTTATTTAATAATATTTTTTCTTGAAAATTAGCAAAACTAACTGGTTAGTTTTAAATTGATTGTTTTTTTTTTTTTTTGAAATAGAATATTAAAAATAATTTAAACGTTTTCTAAAAAAAAAAAAAATCCTATACCAAATTTTAATATGTTTTAAAAATTAAAAAACTTTTACTTGAAAAAAAGAATATTTTTTTAAAATTTTTAAAATTTATCTAAACTAATTTGCATGATAATAAAATAAAATAGTTCATCAGTTTCTAAAATCAAGTAAATTTTTATTATTACATAGAAACAAATTTATTACTTTTTGTCAAAATTAGAAAGTGGTATACTTAAAAACTGAATTTGGAAATGACTTTCTAAAATTTAGTTAATTTTACTACTCGCGAAAAAAAAATTAACACACATTAAGTTCAAGTACTTTTTCGCTTTAAGTTAGACACATTTTTTGAACTAAATGGGAGTAAATTATGTCCTAATTTTCTTTTTAACTAATTTTATTACATTTGAGTATGAAATGTATACTCAAACAGTCTATACAAACAATTTAAATAAAAATTAAGTTTGAATTTTTAGAATATATTTTTTTTTTTTTTTTTAACAGACACCAAGCCAAATTTTTATTTGTAATAACTCTAACGGAAACAAATAAACTATAAATTTCTGTTTTGTGAGTGAAGTTTTATTAAATTTCAAACACAAGAAAAAAATTAATGAAACTAAAAAAAAATCGGATTTTTATTTAAACTTTTTTTTATTAAACTATAAAAAGTAAACTACATAATACATATTCTGAACGTGTAGTTAAAGAGGGATTTTTGAGGGCTTTTTTAGTACGTTTTTGCTTTTTGGATTTTTCTGTTGTAAAAATTTCAAATTTTTTTTATTTGTACCCTACTTTTATTGATAATTTTAGATCTTTTTTTTAAATCGCATCAATTTGTAAATTAGGTAAAATAAGTACGTTAGTAATTTGAACGTTTAAAACGTTTGGCATTAAATAATTTCTTTTAATATTGCATTTAAAATATGTAAAAAGAAAATCTATTTTTCACTTCTAAAATTATATTTTAGAAATAATATGCAATTTAAATGTTTCGTTTTAAGTCGATTTTTTGTTTACTTTTGATAAAGCTAGAAGTGGAAAATACTCTTTCACTGATAGTAGATGTTGGACAAATAGCCAAAAGACAATTCTATAAATTTTCTAACTTTTTAGTTCTTTTGTCGCATTTATCAATATATATGAAATCATCATAAAATGAATGATTTTGTACAGTCTCTTTTTTAGGATTTTGAATACTGTTTATTGTGTTATTTAGATCAGAAATTAAACTATTTTAATTTGGAATATCCAAAGTTAAGTCTTCATCGGAATATATTGGACTTACATCTAAATCTTCATAACCAAACGATTTTAACAGTGTTCGGAAAAAATAAAAGAGACCAAGTAACCCAGTTGGTGATGTAATTAAAAAAACCGGTTAACCGAACAAAAAAGACCGGTTTTCGGTTTTCTTCGAATTTACAAAATATTCGAAACCGATCGGTTTTTAAAAATAAAGAAACCGGTTGACCGGTTTTCGGTTTCGGTTTTTGAATACTCTAGAGAAAACCCACTCATAAATGTGAGATAGTGTTAAATATATTTAACGGAAAAATTCTTTGAAAAATTCAGCTTTTAATTTAAACAAATTTTCTCAGAATTTAGCTTTGTCAGGATTTTATTTCACCGAATAAATTTTTCTGTCTTAACCAACTCCTAATGAAATTTGCAGCTGGACCCCTTAAACTTTTTTTTTGGCATTTCTTAAAATAAGGACTTATTGCAATTAATGTGTTGCATGTTGAAATGTTTCAGAAGAAATTTCCTTATATAATTTTGTTGAGGTAATCTGAAGATAGAATTTAGCTCAAAAGAACTTTTGCACTAGATTTTGAGTCTTATTTCACACCGCATTTGCCAAACAAAAATATTAAACCTTAGTGGGCTTCGCTGTACCAACACAGCGTTAAACCTTTTTCGAAGGGTTTTACTATACTAACCTAATACATATGGTCCACCCTCTAAAACTCTGATCCTCATTATGTTGCATATTCAGACTGCACTAGCCTTCAAGGATTTGTGACATATTAAACAACATATTTCTCTAAAATTGTATAGGTACGTTACCAAAAAAAAAAAATACTCTTAGCCATCATACGAAAAACGTTACTATAATAGAAATTGTTTATTTTGGTTTATTTCTTTTTTTCCCGTTTGGACCAAACAATATACTACGGACTCGTTTCCTTTTTATAGAGTATAGTATGCGGATACTTGTATTTAAGTAAATGTTATATGGCTGCGTCATAAAGTTTAATGAAAAATTGTTTAAAGTTTATGTTTCTTTCACTTGTTTTTCTCTTACCTTTTTTTTATACAGCTTAGAAAATGTCATAAACCACAAAGACGTTTGTTTCCTTTTTGTTGTTCATTTTAAAAGGAAAGAGGGTGGATATTTGTTTTTTATGATCTCTCAAATTTACAAGTATTTTTCATTCTTCTTTTCCAGGTGACATACAAGAAACAAAGTCAAATATTATAAACATAAAAATACTATATATAGGAGATAAGTCAGTAAAATATGTTTTCAAAATCCCTCTCATATATGGTGTCATAAAATGTTATAGTATTTACTAGAAAATATCATTCGTTAAGAATTAATTTAATACAACACTTACTAAAGTTACAATAAAATAATTTACTATAAAGATATTAGAATTAAAGGGAAATTCTTAAAAATAAAATTATTTAGCACTTTCGCTTCAAATAGATAATTTGAAAAATAACAGCATTTTCAACAGCGCCATCTTGTATTTAATAGTGTTACTTTAATAAAAAACACCTTGAGTATTTTTCAACTCATACAGTATTGTTTATTAACGATCGTTTTAGCTATTCACCTTACCTCAATAGAGTTGTATTTTTTTGATATTTGTGTATACAAATATTTTCAACACACTTTATTTACAAAAAATTCACTACCTAAATTTAACTCACATTGATCTTCGTTTGTGTAGCTGTAAGCATTTATGTACGTATTTATGCATGGTTGTTTATATATCCCATATGGTCTAGTGGCTAGGATATCTGGCTTTCACCCAGAAGGCCCGGGTTCGATTCCCGGTATGGGAAAATTTTTTTTATAACTTTTTTTATATTTTCTTTATTTTTTTAAATTTTTTTTAAATTTTTTTTTTATTTAAAATTTTTTTTTTATATATTTTAACATTTTTAGTTAATAGATTTTAAGTTTTTTTTTTTTTTTTGAATATCTGAAAACATTTACTATTTTTCTCCATATATGACAAAAATTTCAAGACACTAGTTTTCGACATTAAAGTCATTTTATGTTTACACTGTATGATATTTTCAGCCGGTAGTTTCTGAAACCTGATTTGAATTCAGCAAAAAAAAATTGCTATAACTTCCACTTCTTTCCTGTAAGTAAAATGCGGACTAGGATTGTGTTGTTTCATATATAAATGATTGTTTAATTTCAATTATTTATTATAATATGACATCATATTCCAGCCTAAAAAAAAAACATTTCGAATATTTACAAAAACATAAAAATTGGAAAATAAAACCATTAATTTTTGTGGCAACTGCCATTAAAAAAAAGTAATATGACTTTATGTCTCTAGGGTAAAAATTGTAACTGAAAATCAACACTACAAATAGACTGAAAGACAGACATAAAGCTGGTTTAAACAAACATAGAATATTATACATATTTGGCATATGGCATAACACCAACATGAAATTGTCTACATATTTTATAACTACACACATTTAAATGTAGGTAGGCATTTATAATATTAATGTTTAAAGGTACAACTCATCTACCATTTAGATATAACGCAGTGCAGCATAAAATACAAAGTTTTTCTAAAAAGAAAATTCACAAAAAATTATTCATAAAATATTTAAAATTAAATAAACCCAGAATATAAAATAGTTACCAAAAATTTTGTATTAAATTTAATACAGGTATCTCTATACAATAACCTCCTGTTTTTATACAGCGAACGGAATAATTCCCCCCAGATAAATTAAAATTTTTTTAAATTCCACCTTTGTAATAATTCCCTTCCCAACACAGGGCATCGAAAAATCTACTTTAAGAAATATTTACTTTGTTTTTAATTTATAACTTTTTATATTTCTTTAAATATATTTTAAACTTTTCAAAAAAAAAAATAAAAATTGCCAAAAAAAAATAAATTTAAACCCCGACCAGGAATTGAACCGCTGGGCTCCCGCGTGGTAAGCGAAAACACACAACACTATGCCAATCTATACTCGAATATACCAAGAAGGATATAACAAGAAGAATATCGATGGCTTAATGTAGAAACCTCTCCAACTACATTTTTAACTCTTTTAGGGGAGAAGAAATTAGCTTAATTAAATTTAAAAAATTTTGTATAAAAAATTTCGGTAAATGCAATATTTTATTGTTGCCACTGTTAATGAAAAATAGCATTAAGAGAATTTTATAATCAGTTTTTTAGACTTCATTAAGTTTATTCTATTTTATATTTGTTTAAAATGAGCTTAAGATCTTTTTTATACAAAATTTATTATAATTATTTATTTATCCCAATATTTCGCCAGGGGAAATTTTTTTTAATTGTAATTATTTTTATTATAAAAATTTCCCCTGAAGAAGTCACAGTGGGTGACAAAATATTGGTATAAATAAATTTATTATAAATTTTTTATAAAAAAACCTAAGCTCATTTAAACGAATAAATAAATCAAGAAGATCGAAGAAATCTAACTGTCTCTAAAGAAATATAATATGTAGTTAGGGCCTTTTCTACATTAAGCTTCCAATGGAAGGGGTGGGGCAAAAAACATCATCTGTTTTTCTTCCGCTTTAACTTTTGTTTAAAGTGAAAATTTATTGGGATTTTAACTAATTGTCTTCATTTGCATTTATAAATTTTGTTTTAAATAATTGTCGACGTTGAGGCAAATTTAGGCTCTTTTGAATATATATGTATTGCATTATTGTGAGCAGCATTTGTTGTGTCACGCTTTCAATTTTGGCTCGAATGCTGTTCTCCAAGATAGGCGAGCTTGTTTGCGTACACCAACCACTGTAAATATCGCCAGAGCAACAATGGCTGGCTGGCCTAGTCAAATAACCGAAAAGCATTTGCCAAAATACGTAGTTTATCGCCAGCAGTTTAGCATGTGGTCCGGTCCTGTTGAGGAAATGTAGTCCTCCAAATTCAAATTTCTAATTTTCGGTAAGAACCGTAATAGCATTTCCGTCGGCTAACAACTTAAATTATGTAACGTAAATAATGTAAATAGTGTACAAAATTTAGAGTATGTAATGTAAACAATACAAAGAATGTAAATTATGTATGAAAAAAAAATTTATTTCACTTTAAAATTTTTTTTCGACTGTGTTACCTCGGGCACCCGACCCTGACTTCGAAATGTCTTAGTTTTTGATTCTGTGTTCCTAGATTGAACTCATTATATATATCCTTCTTGGAAAGTATAATAGAACTTACAGAACTTGTCTATGTTACTACCCGGTCAACACAGTAGAACGGAAAATCTTGAAGTAAAATAAAAATTTTATTCCATACATAATTTACAATATATACTTTTCATTGCTTATATTATTTACATTACATACTTTACATTATTTACGTGACATATTTTACTTATTTGCAAATTTTCACATATTTTTTATTGCATGGTAAATCCTTGACTTCTCGTCGGCTTACTTGTACAGTTTTTGTTAGACGTTTTGTTTTTTTTTTTTGTGTTTGACGAATTCTACCTCTCGTTGTATATATCCTTCTCGATTACACTATGGAGGATTTTGGTAACAATTTTAGCCCTTCAAATAAAATTTTCCATAATGTCAAAATGAATATATAACTTTTAAACAATTTTCATTTTCTTTCTTTTAAAGAAATATTTTTTTATGAAAATCTTTTAGTTTTTGTTCTCTGATTTTGTTTGTAATCCTCATTAATTGTCATTAGTTTGACTATAATTTTTACAATACTTTCATGTTTTTTTATAGCTGATATATTTCCATATAATAAATACAATCCTTTTTATATAAAAGTGTTGCATAAGTTGTATTCCAACCACTTTTAATCGTGTTCAGTTCTCAAACTAACTTTTTTTTTATATTTAAGAGTTTGTGGTAAAAATTCAACTTACACTTCATTTGTTTAGTATTACACAAACTCATATTCACAGTTTGGTAGTTTGTTGTTTGATATGTTTTTTTTTTTTGTTTTTTGTTTTTATAATATTTAAAAAAACACCCAAGGGGTTGGTCGCATGTTCTTGTAAAAGATACCAGACACATAAATTTTGCGTAACTCCCTAAACTGGAAAATAAAAAGACATAAATGTTAGTAATACCACTCAATTCCACAATAATAAAAAAAATAAAAGCAAACAACTATCTGCTAATACCCCTTGAAAAAGGTTTTGTAAACTACTATGTAGTGTTAAATAAAATGGTAAAAATAAAATACAAAATAGGCATAAATTAGCTAAGGAACCTGGTATATATTTGCCATATATGAATTTTTAAGATAACCTTTACTTTTTCCCCCCAACAACTTGAAAAAAGAAAAAATTTGTATGACCAACCCTTTTTTCATATGATTTGTTTTCTCAATGATAAATGGGGTTGGTTCAATAATGTCAAAATATTGCCGTTTATTGTGCAATCAATAAATTCAATTTAAACCAAAATTTTATTTGTTCATTTTTTTTTTTTTTGTCAATTTCAACATGTACATTTTAGTGTACTTTTTTAACACTTATAAATTTACACAGCTGTTGCAATCATTTAAAGCTAATTTGTTTGGTGGTTTTTTTAAAATAGCTAAACAAATTAGCCATTTAACAAAATAAAAATAAAAAATTCTAACAGATGATCATATTTATTTAAAAATTTATCTTTATTAGAAAAATAAATCGAAATATTTTTTTTTAACATGTTGCCAAATTTCGGAAGTTTAAACACATCAAACACAACACGTAAAAATATCTCGATATGTAGTTAGGGATTTACCGTGTAATGAAAAAAAAAATAAACTATGAAAAATTTGCAGTGTAAACAATGTAATGTTAATAATATAAACAATGTAAAGTAATACAATAGAACCAAAAAATGTAAAATATGTAATGTTGATAATGTAAACAATGTAAAGTAATAAAGTAAGACGAAAAAATTTTAAAGTAAAATAAACATTGTATTTCATACATTATTTACATTAGTTAAATGGCTTACATTATTTCATTTTTTTTCAAAAATCAAATAATGCCGGTTTTTATTTGAATATTACTTTTATAAATAGGAAAAAATTAATTTTTTTAACTTATATTAAAAATAAATTCACTTGGGGTTTAACTGGTTTAAATGGTTTTCTTAGGTTTTTTATTAACAGCAAAAGATAAATCAGTATTTCTCCGTGCAAATTATCTTTAAAAAAATTTTTACACACTAAAAGCCCCTTTAAAGGACTCAAAATCCTTTATTTCTAGACATTGTATGACATTAATGAATTAATGTTGTTTAAGCAAATTTAATTTTTATATCCAAATTTAATTTTTATATCCTCCAAATTTAATTTTTATATCCTCCACCATATATGGTGAGGGTATATATCAGTTTTTCATTCCGTTTGTAACATGTGGAAATATAGATCTAAGACCCCATGAAGTATATACATATATTTGTGATCCTTATGTAAATTAAAGTCGATTTAGCGATGTCCGTCTCTCTGTTGAAATGGCGATCACAGCGCGAAGACGCACGCTTGGGTCTTCATTTATACCTAGATTGTTGGAAATCCTTCCAGTTTGCTATTGAAAATGAGCAAAATCAGTCCAGCAGCTAAAAAGTTATAAGTGAAATTTTGAAGATACCTCTAAATTTTCCATAGAAATTGGTGAATTTAAGTACAATTTCATGTAGCGACCGGTAAGTAAAATATTTTGTTTTGTTTTTTACCAGTCGTTTAGAATTGAATAATATTTTATATTCACCTCAAATATTTTTCACTAATAAAATTTTTATCACTACTAAAATTTTTTCACTTCAAAAAATTTTTTCACCTCAAATTATTTTTACACCATAAAAATTTTTTTCAGCTCCATAACTTTACTTTTAAATTTTTTACATTTTTTGGATATTGGTGGAGGATATTGAAAGATTCGGCTTATCCGAATTTAAGCATTTTTTTACTTGTTTTTCTTAATTTTGTAAAAAAAACAGAAATAATTAATTTTCTGTGTTGAAGGACCATTATTGTGTAAATTACAGGGGAACTAGATATGGGATCTAGCTCAACACTAGGATGCCTTAATTAAACACTTTTCTTTCATGTCGAAATGAGTCACGTGGAAAATTTAATCATAATAAATTTTTTTTATGCCGATTAATCTTCTGTGGATATTTTTACTTTAAAATTTTGCCCAAATAAAAAATATATAAATACCCAGACATAAATAATTTCTAGGTTACCATTTTCCCATTTAAACTTAAGGACAAAAGAATCGTAATTTCTGCATAACTCTGAAAACTGTTTCTTTATTTTTTTTTTTAATTTGATAATTTATTAAATTTTTAAATATGTTTTCTAGCATGAAATATTTTTTTAAGGAATTTCACGAGAAAAGAACCATCTTATTTTTTTATCTAAACAAAATTAAAGTTTTTTATAGTAAAAACTATTTTTGGACCATTTTTGTTCGGAGTGCCATGAACTTACCTCTTTGCTTGTGCAACCCAAACCAACTCATGATAAAGTGAAACTGGTAGGTACCATTATTTTAGAGAGTTACAAATATCAGCATTTATTCATGTTGGTCTGTACATACTACCATATAAATAAAGTCTAAGTCATCAGGTGGCCTGAGTATCAGAATTTTCTGTAGTTGTATACAATTTATTTAGAATTTGATAGAATTTTAATTCAAAAAATGTTGCAGATGTTGGAAATTTTTTTTGGAGCGTTCTCGTAAGTTTCTAAACAGGTTTTTTTTCAAATTTCCAAAATCTGAAATATTTTTTTATTAAAAACTGGACGAAATCAGAATTTAGAAACTATAAAAACTTGGCTCCAGAGGTCGAATCGATTGTTCAAATTGTTGAAATACAAATATCAAAAAGCAAATATAGCATAAATAGCACGTCCGACTTTTTTTTTGAAACCACTATACACAATTTTTAAGTTACTGCCTGTCAACTTAATTAAAGCTAATTTTGGTTTTTATTATGAGTAAATCTTTTTTCTAAAACTATTACCAACTTTATGAGACCAATGTTAAAATAATATCCTTTAATGGGTCTCAGTTTATGATACAATAATAAAAAACCGTTAAAAAAAATGTAGAAATTATTACAAAACATAACAAATTATATAAAAATAAAAAGTTTATGATTAATAAAAATAAAGAATTTAAGGTTAAACATAAAAACAATTTGTTGTACAGGTTGGTTGAAAAGTTCCTGCGCTCACCAAGAGATGGCACTGCTAGCTCCAAACTTTTTTTTTTCTCAAGTTGGTATAACTGTCCTGAGAACACATGCAAAGTTGAAAGTCATTCTGTCAATTATTTCTTTGTTTACAAGCCATTTGAAGTTGACGTGTCATTGATTTTTTTTTTAATATGGAACAAATTGAATATCGTGCAGTCATTAGATTCTTTGTTGTGAAGGGTTTAAAAGAAAAGGATATTTATGAACAATTGTTAGAAGTGTATAAGGAGTCCTCACCTTCAAAACGCACCGTTGAATTTTGGGCTGGTGAATTTAAACGTGGTCGTACCAGCCTTAAAGACGATCCACGCGAAAGACGACCAAAAACTGCAACCACAGCAGAAATCATTGAGCAGGTACATAATATAGTTAGTGAAGATCCAAGTTTGACTAAGCGTGAAATTGCTAATGCCATAGGCATCTCAGACGAACGAGTACTCCATATTTTACATGAAGAATAACGTATGAAAAAACTGTTTGGAAAGTTAGTGTCGCACACATTAACAATTCAACCAAAACTGGATCGAAAACAAATTTCTCAGCATAATTTGGAGCGTTTTAAGCCGAATAAAACCGACTTCTTGCGTCGTTTTATAACTATGGATGAGACTTGGATCTACCACCATGATCATAAATTGAAACAACGTTTACAGTGGACTGAAGCTGCTTGTTCAGCTCCAAAGCAGGTGAAGTCACAACGATCAGCAAAGAAGGTTATGGAATCAGTTTTTTGGGATGCAAAAGGAATTTTGTAGATTGATTATCTTCAGAAAGGTAAAACAATCCACTCTGAATATTATTGCAGCCTTTTGGATCAACTGGATGAAAAAATTCGTGAGAAAAGACCTGGTGTAAAGAAGAAAAAATTTGGCTCCCAAATCTCTCTCACTATCTCTTCAGAAATCTTAAACAATTCCTTCGTGGAAAGCATTTTTCGTCGAATGAAGAGGCCATATCAGCCGTAGACGGTTATTTTGCAGAGCTTCCGGAAAACCATTATAAGGATGGGATAAAATTATTGGAAGATCATTGGAACAAGTGTATTGCGCTTCTAGGAGATTATATTGAATAAAAAAAATATATTTCGTAACAAAAACAGTATTCTTTTATTTCGAGCGCAGAAACTTTTCAACCAACCTGTATATATAAAACACAAATAAAATAAATGTAAAACAATTAAGATTTACAACTATTTACAGAGTTAAATAAAATATTTGTAACAAAGATTTATAAAGGAGTTTTTAAATATTTTGTTTTTAATTTCTCAATATTTTTTAAAAAGAAATTTCTAATATAAATTTGAATTTTAATATACTAAAATATGGGTTTAATAAGGGTTGTTAACCATAAATTACTTTAAAACACTTGTTAGTATTATGATTATTTATGCTGAACGGGGGAAAAGAAGCATAAAAACCAGTAGCACTGTGTTAATTCAATAAAATGCGTATAATCGAATTTTACACTATACATGTTAACTTGTATATGAAAGTTATATGTATTGTACACTTATAGAAAGTCATAAATATTTTATATAATTTATTAAATTATGACTTTTTTTCACATTCTATAAATGCAATAATATCTATAAGAGTGTGCGGTTTTAATGTGTGCGTATCCTTTATCCTTTATAGTGTTTGTAACGAGGGATGTTATCTGTGTATCTGTATTTTTCTTAGCAATTTTGTACCTATAAAATATTTTTGTGGTATTGTAATTGTAGTACGAGTATTTTAAGAGATTTCTTATTTCATATTTTACTTTATTTTAAGTGGGTCTGATGCGTGTACGTGTATAGAAGGTTTAAGGGTGATTTACGGTATCTGTTTTCACGCCACCAGGCACGTAACAAGTGCATTTTTGTAGTCATATATTATTTTTAATATTTTGCAATATTGCAAATATGTATACGCATTTGAGTGTCTATTGAAGGAAAAAAAACCATAACAGATGTTATAAATGGCCTTTTAGAGATGGTTACAAACATTTTTTTGTTTAAAAGAACTTTTAATAGTAATTTTCTGTAATGTCATAGACATTTATTAACCAGAGATTGCTATTAGGGTGTCCCCATAAAGAATAATAAAAGTAGCATATAAACTATATATATTAAGCCGCTCATAAATAAGTAAACAAAAAAAATTGAAGGGCATCTTCTCTTCCCTACCAGCATTGGCGATCTTGGTATAATATTGATAAAAAAAAATCCACAAAATTGGTATCAAAATTTGCGTAACGACGAGGATGTTACAAAAACATATATTTTGCATTTTCATTTATGGAATTTTGGTTGACTTAAATTGGGCTAGAATTATTTTGTAGAACATACAACATCCACAACTTTTAACAACCATTTTTCAAAAAATCTCAAAGATTGCGTCACCATGCAAAAATCGAAATATATATAGCAACACATGATTATATATGGTCTTGTATATGATCATATATGGTTAAATATACATGACCATACATGATTTCATATATGACTATATATCTTTGGAACCGAAATTTGATAGTATATGTCCGTATATGGTCATATATGATCATATATGCTCAAATATGATGCTCATATATATCCATATACAATCATAATCCTTCAAATTTAAGATTCAAAGATATAGGGTCCGCCATCTAACGTTTTTTTTTCAACTAGTGCTTATTTCGTGAATGGTAACACTTAGCTCATATCTGATTTGACAGATAATTAGTTTTATCCTTCCGCTGAACGAATATGGTTGTGTATACGCTAGAACAACGCTGGGAAATATTGCGACATTACTTTGAAAATCATGATAATGTTGCAGAATGTCATCTTTTCAATGTCAGCTTTTCAGATGAAGCTCATTTTGATCTTGGCGGGTATGTAAACAAGCAAAATTGTCGCATTTGGGGTACAGAAAACCCGCACGCCTACATTGAAAAGCCGATGCACCCAAAACGAGTCACTGTTTGGTGCGGATTTTGGTCCAGAGGCATAATTGGGCCATTTTTCTTCGAAAATGAGCAAGAAGTGGCCGTAACAGTCAATGGCGATCATTATCGGGCCATGTTGAACGAATTTTTGTTCACAAAAATTGAAGAGGAGGATATTGGCAACATTTGGTTTCAACAGGACGGCGCTACGTGCCACACAGCAGAAGCTACACTCGATGTTTTTGAAGATCGCATTATCAGCCTCAGAGCTGATATCGTTTGGCCACCTCGGAGCTGCGATTTGACACCGTTTGACTATCATTTGTGGGGTGCCGTCAAAAATAAGTGTTACGCCGATAAGCCAGAGACAATTGACGCTTTAAAGGACAATATTCGTGAAGCCATTGGTGAAATACAGCTGCACACAATCGATAATGTGCTTAAAAATTGGACCGATCGTGAAATTATTTTCCATTATTAACCGGACGGATTGTACTTTCAAATAAAAAAAGAAATTTGAGAAAATATTCAGTAGTTTTTTTTTATAGCATTTTCAAAAAAAAAAGTTTTTTGGCGGACCCTATATATGGTTATACATGAGATCATGTATAATCATATATCAGAACATGTATGTTCATATACAAGATCATGTATGATCATATACAAGATCATGTATGATCATATACAAAATCATGTATGATCATATACAACATCATGTATAATCATATACAAAATCATGTATGATCATATACAACATCATGTATTATCATATACAAAATCATGTATGATCATATACAACATCATTTATTATCATATACAACATCATTTATTATCATATACAAAATCATATATGATCATATACAAAATCATGTATGATCATATACAAAATCATGTATGATCATATACAAGATTATGTATGATCATATACAAAATCATGTATGATCATATACAACATCATGTATGATCATATACAAGATCATGTATGATCATATACAAGATCATGTATGATCATATACAAGATCATGTATGATCATATACAAAATCATGTATGATCATATATAAAATCATGTATGATCATATACAAAATCATGTATGATCATATACAAGATCATGTATGATCATATACAAAATCATGTATGATCATATACAAGATCATGTATGATCATATACAAAATCATGTATGATCATATACAACATCATGTATGATCATATACAAGATCATGTATGATCATATACAAGATCATGTATGATCATATACAAGATCATGTATGATCATATACAAGATCATGTATGATCATATACAAAATCATGTATGTTCACATATATTTCAATTTTTACATGGATCGTAAAAACGTAATGCTGAACTAAAATTACTCCATAAAATTTTTTTAAATTCTCCTTATACAATCATGTCATTACGGAACTATTGATAGCAATATTTCAAAAAAATACAAAACTTCTTTTTGATAAAATACACTAATATCAAGACCGCAGGTAGGAAACTGAAGATCACTTTCGTTTTTTTTTTTTATTTTGTTATTTTTCCTGTATTCAGCTCATTAATACGCATCGTTTGAGTGCTGTTACTTAAAACAATACAAAAAAAAAACAATATTTTTGGGGACACCCTAATATATATGTACACACATATCCCTACATAGCATTAATAACAATAAAATGTCATATGTAAAGTAATAAAACATCTGTAATATAAAATTCAAATCGATCAATTTTTTTCCATCAAAAGTTTGAAAATTTTGCCTTTTGAAATGTTCACAAAAAAAACCTTTAATTTATTTTCATATATGACACTCATTAATCAATTTATAGAAAACCAGCATATATTACAATTTCAAAACAAACAAAAAATTAATTACAAACCCTTAAAAATGCATTATTTTTTATTTACAAAAAAGTTAAATATTTATATATATGAGATAAACAACAATCAAGCATATCATTATTTATTACCTTATGTTGGTAGTTTATATTAAATGCAACTTATTAATCATTTGTGAAAAAAAAATAAAATTCTATGGAAAAAAACCATGTTAAAAAAAACACAAAACAAGACAAAAGTTAAGTTGTAATATTTTGTCGTGTTTGGGGACTATTTTTATAAAAACACATTAAACATTATTAAGTTTGTTATTCCTGAGTTAGTAGAGTTGACAGTAAAAGTTAAAAATGTCAACGACAGCCGAGTAAATAACTTTTCACTATATGTTGACAATGCCATAAATTTTTACCTACAAACAAAACTAAAGTAAAAATGTTCAAATTCATGGAAATATGTTTTGTTTTTTTAAGGATAATAACCTGACAACAACAAAAAAACAATAATTTAGATATTTAATTTTGGTTTAAAAAATAAGGATACCATTAACACGCTATTGTTAAGGAAGTGAATCATTTTTAAGGAATTTTAAAAGGGAAAGTTAAGTTGTGCAAATATTTTTACATTAAAAGTTTATTTAAACCCAATTTTAATAACATTGGCTAGATAAATTTTTACAATACTATTTCAGTACATCTCTATTTTTGAAATGCATAAAAGAATTTCAAAATATTGCCCAAGGCCGCCAAAAAGCCGAAGACCGCTTTAAGATCTTAAATATTTTTTAATTAAATAATATTTTATTAAGGAAATTGTATTGCTTCGATCATTTCTTCAATAAAAGATCGATTTCTTGAATAAAATATTTTAAAGCGAAAAGGATGTAAAGTGAAATTTTATTAAATTAGATAAAAATAATTTTTTAAAACAGAAAAAATATTTAAAATATCCTTAAAAAATATATTTTCACTCTTGTAAATATTCTTGATAATAACAAACCTAGTTTGAAGGCTCAACATAAAAAATTAGTAATTATTTTTGTTCCAGGACTCACAGAATACTTTCAGGACACGTTTTACGAATGTCTTTCTAACTCGAAAACTAGGTGATAGATTTTTTTTTAACCAAGCACAGCTGATATACTCAGAGATAGTAACAGGAAAATCTAATTGAGTCAAAATCTATTCATGTTTTGTGTCAGTTTCGCATAAACACTAGATCACCAATTTTTGGTACGAAATTTTCTTTTATTGAAAGTGTTATTAATATAAAAAGCTAATGTTATTTGATTATTAGATTTCTTGGTTTGTCTTCAACCTGTATTGTGCTATATCGCTTAAAAAACTTAAATTTTTAAATCAAATTTTTTATATTTTTGCCATAGTTAGTGTTCAATTTTAAATACAAATGTATAAATATTATTGAGATCAGAAGAAAGTGCATTTAAGAGTTAAATACAAATAAGTTCATTTTAACTAAAATCATATTTATATCAATAAGATTCTAGGATCTTTGCCTAGAATATAATTTTAAAATATTTGTTAAAAATCAAATATATTGTAGTTCAATCAAATATAAGGCGCTGTACAATTGTAGAATTGTATATAAGAACTGGACGCTCAATAGTGAAAAGTAACTACTCAACTATTGTACTTTTATGCGAATTGACTCAAAAAAAGATTTGCATGAAGAAGAAATGTATTGGGTAATATCGAGTACTCAATTGAAATCACATCCAATTTGATATCCTTTAATGATAATCTTATTTGATTCGAAAAATTGTGTATTGAATTAGATCTAGCAATATATTTTGGGATTAAGTAAGATCCAAATTTATCCGTAAAATGATAAATCGAATTATATCAGATTAGATCCAACAATATACGTGGGCGTATCAATAATTCCGCGACTTTTCGAACTTCCCTCGTAGTTATATGAAATGCAACACTGCTCCCATCTAGTATCACCTGTTAATAGACTACTGTCAAATATTGAGTAAGTTCCGTCATTTACTTTGCGTTTGACAGCTGTTCAAAATATACAACCTCGTGGATTTTTTTAATAATGAAAAAAAGTGAATTTCGAATGCTCATTAAACATTATTTTTTGAGAAAAAAACCGTCAATCAAACCAAGAAAAAGCTTGATAAATACTATGGGAATTCTGAACCATCGATTTCAATTGTAAAAAAGTCGTTTACTGACTTTCGTTGTGGTCGCACAAGTACAAATGACGCTGAACGTTCTGGACGGCCAATTGAGGTCAATACACCCGAAAATGTCGAAAAAATCCAAGTACGGTGTTGGCCGATCGAAGAGTAAAAGTGCGTGAGATTGTTGATGCCATAGGCATCTCATATGGCAGTGTGGTTTTGATTTTAAATGATCAGTTGGATTTAAAAAAGCTGCCTGCAAGATGGGTGCCGCGTTTGCTCACAATCGACCACAAACGCAATCGCGTGACAACGAAGTTTCGATGGCAAAATTCCATGAATTGCGCTACGAATTGGTATCGCCATGTTCTCTAGAAATTGTGTTTCATTCAAAAAGTTACGGACTTTTTGATCTGCCCTCGTATTATACGGCATCTAGTTTATTAAAAAATGTATAAAAACAAACTTGACAAAACAAAATTAAATTCAAATGCTTTCGCCAGGATTTGAATTCAATCTGACAGAGTTGTCTTCTATCGCTTAACTCACTCAGCCACTAGAACATTTGCCGATAACTGGTACCAATTGAAAGTTACCGGAACCAAAAGCCTTACCTGAACCGTAAGCGACAGTTTTATTACCATTACTGGAACTGAAACCATTACCGAAACTATTAAATCTATTTAGTCTACTTTAATTACGCACTTAAACAAACTACAATTTATATGTAATAGTTTACCACCCACACACTTTGTTATAAATGCATCACACACGTACGTACAACAAAACTGAATGAATCTGTAGTCATGTGTCTGTCTATCTGGGCAATGTGAACAAATGAATGTAATATGCAGACATTTTCAAATTTACAAAAACATAGGAAAATAACTTTGTGTGCTTCGATAAGCAAAGTGGATGTTAAGTGTAATGCGATTTTTATGTAAATTTTTTTTTTATTTTGGAGAAAAAAAACTGTTGGCAACATTTAAACTATGATGACGATGATGGTTACCACGGTCACGGCCAAGGGATATATAGCAACAACCATTATTATCATCATCATCACAGGACCAGGAATTTTAACTTATTTCCCCTCAGACATACATACACTTACACTTCATATGTAGTTTTAGGGAAAATATACATACATATATATTTTAAATGAACATTTTTATACCTTTATGTGTCAGGATATGTTGTTGTTCACTGTGAATGTATTTATGTTGGCAAATACTCAGTTTACTTATTTGAAACCTATCATATGAATTTTATTTAAGTTTATTCCGTATGTTTATGATATTGGGTTTGAGTTTTTTGAATATTCCAAAAATAAAGTAGAAAATTTTACATAGATACACAAAGCTTAGCCAACAATTCTCATTTCGACAATAGCTGCTGATGTTATGGAAAATTTGTTATTGTCCAAATAAAACTTTTTGGGTTTGTTGTATTTTAAACCATTTAAATGTTTGTGTTTGTAAAGGGTGGTTAAATTTTAAGGGCCGCTGTTAAATGTGAACCACACCTAAACGTCAAGTTTTTTCTGCATTTCATTGGACATTTCTCAATTTCAGACTAACTCAATTTGAACAATGGAAAGATACACAATCGAGCAACGCGTTAAAGTTATTATTATCATTAAAATGGGCGTTCAAATCAAAATGCATTTCGTGCACTTCGTGATTTTTTTGATCAGCATAATCGACCAAATGTGTCCAATGAAAACACCTGTGCATGCCCGCCCAGTTCGTTCTGCGGATAACATTGCTGTTGATAACGAACTTATTGTGGCCAGGAATTGAGGATATTACCCTGGACGATATGTGGTTTCAACAGGACGGTGCCACCTGCCACACAGCTAGCGAAACAATGGCTCTTTTGCGCGACAAATTCAATGGCCGTGTTATCTCACGTGGTGGCGATGTCAATTGACCGCCAAGATCGTGTGATTTGACACCGTTGGACTTCTTTCTTTGGGATTATTTGAAACAAAAGGTGTATGTCGATAAGCCAGCAACAATTCAAGATAATTCGGCACATTAACGGCATAGAACCTCATTTACGCTTCAGCGTCATCGAATGGAGTCGTGCCGCCGAGGTCGCGGTGGCCATTTGGCCGATATTATGTTCCATACATAATTGAACCACACCATATTATCATAATAAAAAGAAATTACAATAATTTCCTAAATAATATGTGTTTTTTTCAAAATCAGCATAGGCCCTTAAAATTTAACCACCCTTTATATGCAATACGATCCTTACTTATGACTGAATGCTGGATATAAGAGGGTGAATTGGTAAGATGTTAAAATTTAAAAAAAAAAAAAACACCAATTGTAACGATATCTTTGGTTATTATTTTGTAGACCAAAATCTAGATTTTGTAATTTAACTTTCAGTAGAGATGTTAAATATCACTTAGTTTTTATTTTATTTTTTTGTTTAGAAACAGATAGGAAATATGTATTAGATAGAATGGATCGGGTATATGGTAAAAAATTGATAGAAAAAGGGAAAGAATTAATATGTTTGAACGAATAGAAAGCATTAGATGAAATAGAATAAAAGTCAGATATCCGAGTAATAATTGTATTAAAAATTCACTTTGATCTTCAGTCATCAACTGACCCAAATATGTACAAGATTATCAAATTTCACATGCCAATGATCGAATTGTATGTACCACGAATAACTCGGTGATTCGCCGTTATATTTTTACTTCAATAAGCAAAAACTGAAAAGGCAAAACTTTGTGGTTAATAAACCACAGGTTGTAATTCAGTTTTTCCTATATTTAAAAAAAAAAAACATGCTTCCAGAAATTAAAACCTGGGATTCTAATTTCAGAGCGTCCAATACATTAAAATGGCCGTTTCTAATTTCTGGACGGTTCAAATTCGTGAGAGTTCTAATTTGTGAGATTCTACTGTATAAATATATATGACAATATTCATTACCATATATATTTATTAATTACATTAATTTTTTTAAAATTATGTTATATTCTGCTAAATATATTCATATCTAGTTATATATTGATCTTTATAAAATTTAATATGCTTTGTGTGATAATATTTAATATATATTATATCATATATAATTATATAAAACCTTATATAAAAATATATATGTCTATATTTATATATAACCTTTGACGAATCATATATAAATAAATATGGCTTATTAAAAAACCATATATGTATGTATATTTATTTAAGCTATCACATATTTAATATATAGCAATATATGATACCTTATCAAAATTATATGATATGAGATTTAATTATGTATATATGATACAATATATGGTCCAATATAAGAAATATTTTTTTATATGGTATAAGTTATACTTATATATGTTTCTATATTTGACTTTATATCAAAACTTTTCTATATGATATAATATATAATTATATATGGTACAATATTTGCAAACAAATCTGAGATATTGTTATATATGGTTCCATATCTAGAGTCAATGGTCTCGAATCCCAGCCAGGGAGATAAAATAAAATATATGTTTTTTTGGGGGGTTTTTTAATTTAGTTATTTTTTTTTTTAATATTTTTTTAGAAACCTTTCACAAGCCGACATTCGGGCTTAAGAGCACCTCATATTTTTGCACATTTTTTTTTCTAATTTTTTATGTTATATTTTGACCTACAAAGGTACCCAAACTCTTTACAAGGGAGGATTGGATCGCCTCGACATGAGCTGGTGGTCAAATGAATCTTCACTTTCGGTTCCTCGTTTTTAACAAAAACCTAGATATTTCTAGTTACTTTTCAATCAACATTCGTTATCATGAGCCCTACTGGACTATCTATACATTTGTAAAACATACTGCATGTGTGTACATCAATACATGATTGTCGAATTTTCGCATCCTTTATTATTCCTAACAACAACAACATTCATAACTACATACAATACACAAACAACATAATACCCTGTCAAGTGGTCGGTTGAACATTTACAATATAGTATGGCTAGTTCTACATTCATTTGGGCAAATAGAACCTTATACTCTTAATGTTTCTGTTAAAAAAAAAAAACAAATTCACATTTTATGTTCTTCACTATGTTAACTGAAGTGTATTTGTTATTGTGATTTTATTTTTTTATGTTTGTGTGTTCAAATGAAATCGGATTCAAAAATTGCTCATATTTGTATTTTGTAATTAACGTAATGAAAATGCTTTTCAAGTACTTTACGAGTATTTAATTTTTTGGTAAATATGATATTTTTAAAAGTGTGGTTTTGTATTAGCAGAGAAAAACTGAGTATAAAGGTATAGGGCAGACTATATTCATAGGCGCCTTCAGCTAGAGTCTTTGTGGGCAGGGGGGTTTGTTATTTAAAATTATTATTATGATTTTTTTTTAACTTTAAAAACGTTTATTTAAAATCAAAAAGAAACAATACCTATTTGAAAATTATTTATTTATCGTTTTAT